>CM060598.1:35919361-36519361 GCA_030578255.1 Tiaroga cobitis | reverse complement strand
CTCCATGTCAGAAATATCAGATATATTAGATCCGACCCCAGACACAGAATCCCTGCCAGTAGATATCAGTCTCAGCCTGAGTTTGACTGAGAAAACAAGGGAAGAGCAGAAGCATGAGGTGAAGTGATGATAATTAAAAGAGCAGAGTTTATCGAATAATCTTAGTTGCAAATGTTTCAATGCTCATACTTTGTCTGAATGTTGATTGAACAAGTGTTATTGCACCACAGCAAAAACAATGGAATATTACTGATGCACAACATCGTCCTGTGATGTTAAAAACCTTGAAATGGAGACATTCTCTGATCTCTTACGCATGAAAACAAAAATCCCTTCAAACCACACAATCGTAAGATTAAACAACGGTAGCAAGCATTGCGAGAGCAAGGAAGTATGTAAAATAATAAGTAATATAAAATATGGAGACATAAATGAATAATATTATTAAAATGATAAATTATGTAAATCAAAAGGAAGGAAATTTGTTGAAAGGAAGGTATGGTAAATCAAACAATAATATGAATAAATGATTAACATGTAAATCAAATGATAACTACATAAATCACTAATGATTATAAATAATTCTATGGTTGCTCTCTCAAAGTAACACACACAGGTTGCTATTGAGAATACTTAGATTCTTCTATAGAGTATATCATAATAGCTCAACTAAAACATCTCGTCAACTTAACCTGTTCATGTTCTGTTTACATGCAGCCAGACACTCCAGAAGACATGAAGGGCTGGATCATGGATATTTCCTCAAAAATTGAAGACTTTAGAGGGCCATCTAAGGTAAAAATGTCCTTTAAGTGTTTTAAAAATCTAAAATCAGATGATATGGATTAGATCACAGTCATCAATGACATCACTGATTTTGATCTTTCAGGTAGCTGTCAAAAAAAATAATTGTTTTTTTGTGGGTTTTTTTTTTGAGAACCAAGCATTGTACAAATAAGAGTACATGTCAGGGTAAGAAAAAAAAGTGACAGAAACAGTTCCAGTTGCATGTTTTGTATTGCTTTCAAGTTTGAACTTTCAGATATTGTTTCCAAATATGTTTTGATGTCAGTTTTAATTCAAACAGTTTTCAGTTTTTCATTACATCCAGCTTTGTGAATATACACTCTTAGAAGAAAAGGTTCTATATAGAACCGTAAAGGGTTCTGTCAGGATGGGATCATTTTATGGATTTATTATTAAATAAATTATTTTGAATAAATGTTATGAATTAAACCACTTGTAAACACTTTCACTATAAAACTAATTGAAAACCTGTTAAACATGAAAGTATTATGAAACCATTAAGAGATTTCTCCTTATATAGAACCTTGTTTGGCATAAAGTGTTCTTTAAAATTGAGTCAAGAACCCTAGGGTTCTATAGAACTTATGCGCCAGAGAAACAAGCGCGCAGCCATCTTTAGAATTGTGTCTTTAAACTTTTGTTTTTGTGGTAGCTCTGTATATTTCTATGGCATCGCCGTCGAAGAATAATTAGCTGCAAGTGGATTCACTTATTGTAGAGTTACCGAAAGAAAGTTATCATGAGCATTGTAATGTTTAAAGCGGATATTTTCAAGATTTTAAAATGAGCGGTTTATTATAAATCCGTAAGATCTTACCTTCATGCTGTGGAAATGCAAGCCGGAAAACCAAACACAACAGAGGCGGAGCTACATAAGGTCTATATAGAACCCCACTGAGTGTAATAACTAGAAATTGTAATTATTATATCAAATATAAATACTATACATTTTATCACCATCCAATGTAAAACGCCTTAACATCAAATCAGCTTCTGCAAAATTAATAACAATTCTAGCTTCATTTTGTAAATAATTTTTCAATTCTCTCCAAAAACTGTGCACCTTTAAAAAAAAAATGCATGAGCATGTCTCATAGTCGTCTTCTCTTGATTGACAGTTCCGCTCTTCCAGCAAAGTCTTTTCTGCGCAGAGGAAGCCTCAGCTGACGAAGAGCTGTTCCACTGTAGATTCGTGGCAACCGTGGACCCCGGTGCCTAATCAGGAGCAGCTTTTGAAGGAGGAGGGTCAAAAAGAAGGGCCGTACAGCTCTCTCCCCTCACTCTCGCACACAAGCCACGTCTCTCAGTCAAAAGATCGACAACGGCACCATTCCCAGCCTCAACTCGCTCCCAGCGACACAGACTTTTCTCGCAGTCTTGACCATCTCCGCTCCACTGATGTTTAGTTGCTTTAATGGATACTTCTGGCCAACACAATGATGGTGTTGTGATTTTAGCTCTTTGTTGTAGAGCTGCACGATTCTGGACAAATTGAGAATCACGATTTTTTTGTTTAAAATAGAAATCACGATTCTCCCATGATTCTGAAAAGACAACTAAACAAAATACCGTAATTAACTAGAGGTTCTGACAAAATGTGAATTGCTGCAGTCTATATAGAAATATTTAATTAATTTGAATTAATTATTTAAAAAAATTGGTTTGAGTGAATGATTCAATGACTCACTCATAAAGACTTCACTTGGTTCATTACTTGATGAATCAGCATTTTTAAACAAATCACGAATGATTCAATGACAAATAAATGTAACATTCACGTGTCGCCACCTAATGGTGAAATTATGTATTTGATACATTCTTCATTTGAAGCATCGAGTTACTTTTAAAAGGTGATTTACTCTATTTTGATTGCTACTGTAGACATACGCGTTTATATCTGAACTAAAAACTTTTATCCTAGTACTTCCGTGATAACTTGAATTACTGTAACACAGAATTAATGATACTGTGTGGTTGAAAAGACCATTTGTGAAGCTGTTTCATATATACATTACAACTGCTTTCTCTGGGTCAGCGGAAAGTGCGGAAGCACGAACACAGATTTGAATGTTCGCTGTGATCATACTTGGCAAAGGATTAGTAGCAGAGGGTAATCCTCCCAAAATGGTGGCACCGCCCCAGCATGCAACGCAGTGTGAACCAGTTTCACATCTATAGACATAGCCGATTCGATGTCATTTTAGGAAAAAGATCGCCTGGGTATTTGAATCACAATCTTTTACCGATTAATCGTGCAGCTCTACTTTGTTGCTTTTGTTGTTCAGTGGTTCACAGAAGTGCTTCGGTCATTGTAATGCTGCTCATCCACTTTAAACGAATAGCTCACCCAAAAAATGACAATTCTGTCATTATTTACTCACCCTCCAACAAGCAATGTATGGCAAGAATTGTTTATTTCTTCTAGCAATTGAAATTTTGTGTTTTACAGAAAAAAAATAATAACATTCTTTAGGAACAACATGATGAAGAAGAGTGAATGATGACAGATTTGTCATTTTGGGTGATATTCCTTTAAAAGAATGTTTCTTTTTTTATGTATGTAGGAATGTAAAACCAGGAAGGATCAGCTGGTGAAAATGTCTTGTGGTTGTTGTTTTTTTTCAGCATGAAAATATGATTGAAAGCTGGAAAAAAAAAGAAAAAAAAACCCACAAATGTGCACTTGAGCAAACATCAACTGATGAACATGCTATCCAGCATGATTTAGAAATGTTCCAAAGAACATCTTGTGACTGCTATGGGCACAGTTGCTTCTTTGATTAGCATCTTGATTTATTTCTTCTTTGTTTTACATCATAACTTTGTTAAATATGAAATGCCTATTTACATTTCTGGATCCAATGTGGTCTCCATCTTCTTGACCCACTTGTAGACTTGAAAATATTGTTGGTAGCACGTCTGGTATATTTCACCTGGGGCTGGTTGCATAAAGCACTAAGACTAGTCTTAATTAGACATCAATTTTTTTTTCTTTAAGCCTTTTCATTGCTATTTTAAATCAGTTGGCCTACATAAAAATGTAGAGTGGCCTAATTTGATACCGAAAAGTAAGACTGCCTGCCCCTGACTAACTGCTAGTGGGTCATACTAGAACTTTAGACACTGTCTTAACACAATGTTTATGCAACCAGCCCTGAACTTGTTTTGAAGACATTTCAGTTTCATCATCCCTAATTAAGCCGCTTGAAGGATTAAGGAAACTTTTTGAGACATTTTATGATAAACTGAAAACTGTGACTGAAAACATACATATTTTCATATTGATTACTTTGAAAAGGATGAAAACGTTCATACAATGCTTTTGTCGTTTTTGTCGATGTGAATGGTACTATGAAATGTTTAGGTAATGTTTCTGTTGCTCAAAATGAGTCAACGTAGCCTATGTACTTTTTATATGCGTCTTTGCTTGATATGCATCGTTGCTTTGCACATGAAATAAACTAGCTGGTGAAGGAAAATATGCCAAAGGCATTGTTTAGTCTTTGCTTCCCCAGTCCAAAGAGCGTCGCCGTCGTCGCCACACTGATCAGAAATTCAGACCTGCTAATGATAAACGAGAGACTGAGAGATATTTAAATGGGCGGAGCTTGGCGGCCACAACGTTTTCTCTAATTGGTCAGATACGATGGATTTCAATCTGCTCCTTGGTCTTAATAAAAAAAACTGCTATTTCAACCATTTTCTTTCCCTATCCCAATTCAG
This sequence comes from Tiaroga cobitis, assembly GCA_030578255.1. Classification (NCBI taxonomy): domain Eukaryota; kingdom Metazoa; phylum Chordata; class Actinopteri; order Cypriniformes; family Leuciscidae; genus Tiaroga; species Tiaroga cobitis. The sequence goes on along the minus strand of CM060598.1, from coordinate 36,514,831 downwards.
TTACTAGTAAATTTTATGAACGACATTATTCAGATGGAAATGATCCTTTAGACCTCAGCCGAAGTAGACGTGAGTTGTCACGTGGCAACTATTACTTTTCTCAGCGCTGGTGAAGATAGACCAATCACAGACGTTTGTACTTATTCGATGATTATCTTTATTTTCTCATTTTATACAGATTACTCGCGCGGCTGCGCATTTATACGTCAGATACCGATCCTTGAAATGTATTTTTTTAAACTATCATTTAATGTACAAACAAATCCAATAAGACGAAAAAACTCCTTGAGATTTCAATGTGATTTAACGACAATTCGTCTTTTTGAGCCAAATTGCGCCCCCTGCACGACAACATAATGTCTCCAGGGAAGAACCGACAGCATCATTCGCCAGTCGATTGAAAAAAGGTCTAGTGTTTGTAAACTATGGCTGACGATACCCTCATGAATCTTAGATATGTGACGCATTTATTCTTTATTCTCTTATGATTTGGAATAAATTATGGAATTTGAAATAACGCGCACAAGACCTTCGCTGTTTGGGGATATTGGTAAGTTTACATGCAGATTACAAGATGTTACACTGCAATTAACCAGCAGTCTGGTAATCATTTGACTGACAGTTAACTGTAACTATATGACACGTTTTAATATAATTGTGCAGACCAAGGCTAGATGACAAATATTGCTGCCAGAACTGTTGTGTGATCACATGCTTTTTGGCCTTGAATCAGTCACCAATGACAATTAGCAGGTTACTAAAGCCCTGGATCAGCGTGACCTGAGTCAACAGGTAGATGAGTCAGTTTCACTGTCCTGTGCATGTCCTTTTTAACTGTCCCTTTTCTCTTCACTGGAATAAATAAATGGTTTTGACACCAGGCTGTTACATGATAATGTCCAAAACGTCCTTTCCTAGAATGCTGTAGAATAGATTACCTCTACATCTTCAAATGGAGTACAACAACAACACGACTTAACCTATTGTAAGTCGATGTACCATCACAAAGGTCTTGGAAATAGAGATGCACCGATTGATCGGCTGGTGACCGGAATCGGCCGGTTTTCACGTGATCGGCCATGATCGGCGACCGGCCGGTCAGTCTGACATAATCCGATTTTATGCCGGTCAAATGCACTCGGGCGCCGCATGATTAACATCGCGCAACATCAGCATCACACGTGCACACGGAACGCGCACATGTAGGAAACCTCGTGAATTACGGCCGTTTCACACCACAAGGTGCAGGTGCACACTTTTGATGGACAAAATAAATATGATTTCATCCAAAAAGTGCCCAAAATGCAAAGAATTTGCATGTCTGGTGTGTTTTAACAAGAACTGAAGTAGGCTAGGCTATGTCAGAAAGAAAATGAAGACTCAAAAATATTTATAGAAAATTTACCCATTTAAACTTGTTTTTATTATTATTTAATTGTTTCCCTGCACATGCTCCACTTGTCCTGTTTAGCTAGGCTGGACATGTGTCAGATGAGAGAAGAACTGCTTGAGAAATATAACTTGCCATTGATGTACAAGTGATTGCAATAGGCCTGTGTGTGTGTGTGAGAGAGAGAGATAAATATCTTTATACTGCAAGGCTATATTTATTGAATTTTTATTTATTTATATATAATTTTATTGCCATTACCTGTTTTCATACAGAAGTTTAGTTTGCTAAATATATAAAAAAAAAATTATTGGATATTGGATGTGAAAAGGAAATGGTTCTTCCATAACACTGCACTTTAGATGTGTGAGAATTTTTCACACTAGGAGTCATTTATATAGTTCTATTTTATAGCGATTATCTGTTAAAAAAATGTTCTATGCAAAATGTTCTATTAAAGAGAAGATAGAGAATAAATATTTGTGTGTGCTGTAAAGTGGTTTGAAAAAATAAAATCGGAATCGGCTAAAATCGGTATCGGCAGGTCAAACTCAAGGAAAAATCGGAATCGGGATCGGCCTAGAAAATTGTAATCGGTGCATCTCTACTTGGAAATATATTATGAAGGTTGAAAAGTTCCATAGTGTTGCTTTAAATAGAACTAAATACAAAATCACTATACTGTATGATATTTTTGCAATTCCCTTTTGTGTATAAATTGCACTTTTTACCCATTTACTTTTTACACTTAAAGGGATAGTTCACCCAAAAATGAAAACTCTGTCATTACTCACCCTCATGTTGTTCCAAACCAGTAAGACTTTCGTTCATCTTCGGAACACAAATGGAGATGTTTTTAATGAAATTGAGAGCTTTCTATCCCTCCATTGACAGCTACGCAACTACCAATTTGACGCTTCAAAAAGTTCATAAAGAGATCTTAACACTAACCCATATGAATTAAGCGCTTTAGTCCGAATTTTCTGAAGAGACTCGACCGCTTTATATAATGAGCAGATTGAATTCAGGCTTTTTATTCACATTTAAACATTGATCAGAGAACACAAACAGAAGCTCAACCGAACCTGCTTGACGCACGAATTCAAACGTGCTGCGTAACACGAGAATGAACCTCATTGGTTCATCAGCGAACATGCATGAGCTTCCGTTTACCAGATCTGATGTGTGAGTTGATGAATGTTTATATGTGAATAAAAGTCTAAATTCCATATTTTCGTCATGTAAAGCGATCGAGTCTCTTCAGAAAATTTGGACTAAGCCACTCAATTCATATGATTTAGTTTTACGATCTCTTTATGAAAGTCTGACGGGTTCGGAACGACATTAGGGTGAGTAATTAATGACAGAATTTTCACTTTTGGGTGAACTAACCCTTTAATATTAATGATGGATCATTTGGAAATCACTCATATCTACCATAAACACCTATCTAAAGCTATGTTTTGGAAATCTGTCTGTCTCATTCTACCCACAGCACATGGTCTGGGGTTCTGGACTGATCGTTCAGCAGTGCATGAGGCCGCGGCTGAGGGCAGAGCTGTGCAGCTCCAAAAACTGATTGAGAACGGAGCATCTGTCAACATTGTGGCCGTGGACTCTATCACACCCCTCCATGAGGCCTGTATACAGGGCCAAACACAGTGTGTGAAGCTGCTCTTGGATGCTGGAGCTCATGTAAGGAGCTCCGCCATACTGTAGGCCTCTTGAATCTGTCACATCAGTTGTTTATTCGCTAGTGTCATTGTCAACAGGTTGATGCTCGTAACATTGACGGCAGTACTCCGTTGTGTGACGCCTGTGCTGCTGGTAGTCTGGAGTGTGTGAAGTTGCTGTTAGAACATGGAGCCATGGTGAACCCTCCCCTCTTCACCTTCTCACCCCTGCATGAAGCCTGCATGGGCGGTAAGGTGACCTGATGCTTGATTTAACCTAGGGTCGTTTATGTATGTTTATTAAGGCTGTCAATATACAGCATACAATGCCTGCATATATACAGCATAAAGCGATACTATATATACCAGCAAATACAGCTCTTTATATAAAGTTGGATATACACTCACTGGCCACTTTATTAGATACACCTTGTTAGTATTGGGTTGGACCCACTTTTGCTTTTAGAACTGTCTTAATTCTTCATGGCATAGATTCAGCAAGGTGCTGGAAACATCCCTAAGAGATGTCTGTCCATATTGACATGATAGCATCACGCAGTTGCTGCAGATTTGTCGGCTGCACGTCCATGATGCGAATCTCCCGTTCCACTCAGTTTGAACTTCAGCAGTTCGTCTTGACAGTGGCTGGATCCGAAATTGCATACTCTATATACTCTAGAGTAGGTACGCTTCACGGCCGCTAAAAAAGTATGATCTATATATATATATATAGTATGAGTGTGTGTAGTATGAATGTAATCAGGACATACTACATTCGTCATGTTGTCATTATCATGTGACCTACCAGAGTCAGTTACGTCGCTTCACTGCCATTCATAAATCTTCTCCCGTGGTCTCATGGGATAGTAAAGTGTCCACATTGTGTTTTTCGCCTACTATATAGTAGGGAAGTATGCGATTTCGGATGCATGCTAGGTCTACATTACTAAATGCATTGAGTTGCAGTCATGCGATTGGCTGATTAGATGCAGTAACGAGCAGTTGAACACAGCTGTAACGTAATTATTATTACTTAATGAAGATATTATAAATAATGTGTATTGTGAAAGTTGTCTAAATTTTGATATTTGATGAGAGAAAAACAATGAATATTATTTAAAGACGAATTCTTTCAGAATGATTAAAAATGACTTTTTTTTTGTCTGCCAGGTAACTCTAAATGTGTTCAGCTCATGATTGATGAAGGTGCGTTTATGGAAGCCCATGACTGTCACTTTGGCACCCCTCTGCATGTGGCGTGTGCTAGGCAGCATCTCGGCTGTGTCAAGGTTCTGCTGAACGCAGGTGAGTTTCTGCATTTCCCGTTTTTTGTGTTTATTTTTTATTTGGAATACTGGTACCATTTTATAATAAGGTCTCATCTGTTAAACTCGGCATGAAACAGAAGTTGTGATAGTCTTTTCTTCCATATTGTGACATATCTGAGTTTAAAAATGGCTTCTTGAACAAGACAAAAATGGAGGGAGAGACCAATGGGAATTGATTGGATGGTTTGCTATTGGTCGACCTCATGTGAGTGACAGGTTGCCCCGCCCTCACGCCAGTAAACGCATCATCCGAGAAGAGATGTCGCTGAGGTGAAGTTATTTTGATTAAAGATTACAAGTGCAATTGAATTAAAAAAAAAGTTGTGCACGGATAAATCATTTATAATAATTACTCAAATATTCCATAAAAGATGGGAACTGTCCATTTTGATTTCATGGTGACTTTAACATTGGTAAATACATAAACTGACAATGAGAAATATTTTTCTTACAGCATTAATAATCTGTTATATAAAATACAATTACTCGTTGCTTAATTCCTGTTAGTTCACAGTGCATTAACTAAAAATGTATTGGTAAATATTGAAATGAACTAAGATGAATAAATGCTGTAGAAGTATTGTTCATTGTTAGTTCAATACAGTTAAAACAAATGAAACCTTATTGTAAACTGATATACTGCGATGCGCACTAACTTAAACGGAACATGAATCAAATCTCTTGTTCATTTGTTGTAGCACATAATAAAAAATCTTTTGTGCATGTTCTTCCTATGATGTCTATGTATTTCTTTCATGTTTTTAGGTGCAAATGTAAATGCTGCTAAACTTCATGAGACCGCACTACATCATGCTGCTAAAGTGGAAAAATTGGAACTAATTGAGCTTTTGGTAGAGTTTGGGGGAAATGTTTTAGCCAGAGACAACCTCGGCAAAAAGCCCATTCAGTACACCACGGCCGGCTCAGCGTCTGCCCTCTGCCTGGAGCTTTATGAATGTAAGTATAAGTACTCCGTTTATACGTTTTTGAACTGTTATGGTGATGGAAGATGTTGTTTTTGAAGGGGTCATATTATGAGGCATCAAATTTCCCCTGCTCTTTTGAGGTTTCATTGTACTATAAAATCATTTATTGAAACTAAACTGCTCAAATTAAGGGATGTGTGTTTTTCTTCAAGACACCGCAGCAAACAATGACCTGTCTTTCTTTTCTTTTTGTCACAAGAAAACTTCATATTAAATAATAGTATGGCTTTAAAGTCATAGTAAATTGTAAGAATTAAAAAATGACAACTTCTTGTTTTGTTGTCTTTCAGCCACACCCCTCAGTCTTCAGCAGTTATGCAGAATTGCTCTCAGAAATACCCTCGGGAAAAGGGCGCTGGGGGTGTTGACTCAACTGGGCCTCCCAAATCGAATCATATGTTTCCTGTCTTATTTACCAGCCCCTTCCCTGGAGCTTGACGGTTTACCACGCTGCTTCTGTCCAGGTCATCAATAATGAACACAGCTCTGACTGTGATTTAAGAATAAGGGACTTGGATCATTGGTTTCCAGGAGGAAAGAGATTTCTCGTTGTGAAGCGCAGCTACTGTAACAGCTGTACTCAGTATTTGTCATGTATTTGTTGATGTTTTTCCCCCTGCAGGGAACCAATAGAAGTCATTGTCACTTGGTATGGATGCAGTGTACTGCCAAAATTCCTAGAATAATTTGACTGGGAAAGAAGCACCTTTCGCAAGAAATAATGGAATAATTTTCTGTTTTGCATCACGTTTGACTGCCGACACATTTTGGAGATTGTTTTCATGCAGTTTTTCCAACCATACTATTAGTTGTATAATTAACTTTAATGATTTCATTTGTTATAGATTTGTAAATGCGATGTGTATAAAATACAGTCTTATTTAAATTCAGGTTTTATACGAATTAAGCAAATTGTCTGTGTTTTTGCTAGGTCTTTATTTATGTGAAATATGCATTGTGCAACTGCTTTATAAATGTTTTCCCCCCGTTGTACGTAGTTTATTTTAAAATGTTGTTTTGGTTTGAATTTGTGCGTAATAGAGAATGATTGTTACAAAAATTGTGATTGCAGAATTCACAATTACACACTATTGCATTTATGTTTTACTTGACTGGTGGTGAGAATTGACCAGACTTATGTCTTGCAAAGACAAAATGGCTTTGAATTTCAGCCACTGCTCTAAAGTCTTCATTTAATTTAGCTGAAGTTTGTGTATTCTGAACAAACTCTATTAAAGTTTTAATAATATAATTTGCTTTCTCTCTACACATTATTTTGCTGAATTAACTTTTATTACAGTATGGTACCTTCATTTCACACTAATATTGTCTTTAAACTTTTCAACTCGGATGCAAGAACAAGATGTAAGTATGTTAAGTAGAAAATTTGTTAAATAAAAGTGCGCAAAATACAACATTTTCATATACCAACAGGAACCCTACTTTTGCACTTTTATTTTGTTAATTTTATTTTTTACATCATACATGGCAGCCACCATAGATGTATTATGTACATAGATGGCTTATTTCTCCCAAGTGTTTCTATGGGCCGCTATATTAAGGCGTCCGCGTTCTCGCGATATTGGAACGGTCAAAGACTGTCCGTGAACATTCGAGAGGAAGTTAACTGAACGTCTGCAAATGTAGACGCATGTAAGAAAAACTATATCTGCAATCGACTTCAGCAGATAATTTTTTCTATATTTACACAATACAAGACAAAGGCGTCAGCTAACATGAGATAAAAAGTTACCATAGTAAAAGTAAAAACATTAATAAGTTGTACCATAGTAAAAAACAGAAATATTGAATTACAACATAAAAACACATACCAACACATTCTCACAGGTCTGTCAAATGTTATTCAATTTTTTCAGGAATATACATCTAGTTGGTTTCACAGCCAGAAGCTGCACAATGTTGTGTTGTTATGAGTGACGACGACAACTTGACCGTTCCAAGATGGCGGGCGCCCCGACGTGTCTGGAGCGGTCGAATGTGCCTCTACGTGTAAATATCTACGTGCAGCCACAGTGGCTGTACTTTTATTTTGACATGATTTGTGGAATTCTAAAGCCGGAAGTCGCTCTGAATCGTGAAGTTCTGGGGGAAGCTGCTTGGTCAACTCTTATTCAAAACTTTAGACAGACTTCTTTAACTGCTGTTTTTACAAGCTGAATCTATAGCCTGCTAGCTAATCCTGTTCGTAGGGGTTACATTGCTTCCAGACGAGTGTGAAGCTAATTTTAAAGTGCTCCCCATGGCATTATTTTGGGCGAGAGAGCAGTAATTAGCGGAGCCCTGTTGATCAGATCAGCCAGAGGTCGCAGAACTGCAGAGTAAGCGGTGAGTTTCCTTCTCCACGCCGTATAAACCCTCTGCTTCATATTTATTACCGTCCTCGGGTGTTTACATGCATATTCATGTGTATTGGTACCTGTAAACACTAGGTAGAAGTGCTTCTTTGTGCGACATAAAGGCTGTGCCTCAAATCCAGTGAACTGTCTACATAGACAGCATTTTGGCACATGAAGAATACATGTAGTCTATGGCTCTTTAATGGCATGTTGTCTGTTTAATAACTTGTCAAAAATGTATACTTAAATGATCTTTGAAGTTTCCTTTTCCAGGTATTTACTAGTGAGCAACATATACATTTTTTTGAGGGTTTTGACCTTATATGATGGTTTATTGCACCACATACATCTCAGTACAGTTAGTTTTAAACTATGTTCAAATCTCAAACCACCCCGAGAACATTCTCTCTGGTTATGAGACCATGAAAGCCAAAGGCAAGGTAATGGGATGGTATGAAACATTCTTACCAGTTGAAAGTGCATATTTACATAGAGCACAACAACATTCGAGTTTAAAATTGCCAGTGCAATGCAATGCAAGTGAATGGTAACTGCCATTCTCCCTAAATGACAGAATAAGGTGAACTTTATTTAAGAAAAAAAAAAAAGATTAATATATTTGTTCCCCTCAATTAGTATCCTGTCATTTAAAGTCTCAAAACGAATCAATTTTGATCAGTCACGGAATCAAAATTGACAATTCTTTTTTTTTTTTATTGAATATTGCAGCATAAATGATTTATCTGTGTTAAAATTAATTATTAATAATTTTGACAAATGATTACAAAGACAAATATATATTTTTTTCCTTGGAACATGCGCAGACGAATCACTCGCTTGAATTGTTGACTGTAAAATAGATGCTTTGACCTGAAGTCTGTGTCTCAGGTTTAGGTTGAGCTAGTAAAAACGGTTCAGGGGTCAGTGACCTGTGCTCTTCTCTCAAGTTAATTTTTTTCCTGGCTGTACTCTGAGAATGACTTTGACATTTATCCATCCTATAAATAGATTGCAAGGCTACTGTTTGCAGATGGGAGTGATTTCTTAGAGAAACCGAATAGCTTCCATTATAAGTCATAAAAATATGAGAAAGTAAGTAAATAATTATATTATTCACTGTTCAATATGCTGTCTGTAAACTCAGTGCAAGTCACCCAGACGACTGTCGAAGACATGCATGGGCGGCTGTCAGGTGGTGCGTTTTACTTTTCTCAGTGATTTTATGGATGAATCAGCTGGACCAATCACAGTTATTTGATTATACAGTACTGTTCAATAGTTTGGGGGCAGTAAGATTTTTAAATAAATCATTTTTATTCAGCAAGGATGCAGCAATTGATCAAAAGTGACAGTAAAGAAATCATTAGTGTTACAAAAGAGATTTCTGAAGGATCATGTGACGCTGATCGTGTATTTTATTGTATTGTATTAAACTGTCATTTTAATCAAATGAATGCAGACTTTGTGAGCATAAGAGACTTTAAAAATATTGTAAATCTTACCAACACCAAACCTTTGAACGGTAGTGTAACTTATTTCTGATTTTCTCTTTTCTCTCTCTCAAAAAAGGAATGAACCAATACATACACACATACATTTAAAATGTTTTTAATGATATAGTTACACAAATGTTATTAAGTTTTGATTTGTATGTCAAGCTTTCTGTGAATATTGTGTTGTTAATATATGCGTGTGGACTCTCTCTGTCTTGATCACAGGTGTTCTCTGAGGACTGTAAGATGACCGAGTATAAGTTGGTTGTTGTGGGAGCAGGTGGTGTTGGGAAGAGCGCATTAACCATCCAGCTTATTCAGAATCACTTTGTGGATGAATATGACCCCACTATTGAGGTACTCAATAAAATGACCATCTGACCTAATCTTTCTTTAAAGGGTTAGTTCACCCAAAAATGAAAATTAAGTCATTAATTACTCACCCCCATGCTGTACCAACCCCGTAAGACCTTCGTTCGTCTTCGGAACACAAATGAAGATATTTTTGATTAAATGTGACAGCTGGATCACTCCTCCATAGGCTGCCTAAGGGAATGAATCCTGACGTCCCAGAAAGTCAATGAAGAAAATGTTTAAAAATTCCATGTCACAACCAGTGGCGTAGCCACGAGGGGGCCTGGGTGGGCCTAGGCCCCCTCATTTACATGTCCGGCCCCCTCAGATTTGTGATTGCTGAAAAAAAAAAAATTAGGAGGCAAAATATTTTTTTAGTGATTGTGAATTAGTAGGCTGCTACACTGCGCAAACCAAAGTAAATAATACCCACTGGATGAAGAAGGGTTTCCTCTCAGTCTCCACAGTACATAAAATATTTCTTTTATTTTATTTTATTTTTCGTGTTCGCATTTATGAGGAAAAAACAATGTTATGGACGTGTTTTAGTGGAAAACAAAAAAAAGCTCTGAAAGTGGCACTAAAAGATGCTTTAAAACTTTTTACAGACACATCAAACAGAAAGCACAAAACCTTTCTTTAACCTGAATTTCGTTTTGTATTAATTGTATCTTAATTTTAATCAATGTTTCATCAACCAATTGCCTGGATTAAATATAGCAGACGATATATAAGAAACGGAGGCGCCGCGGCGTGAACTGGAGCGCGTCTCATAACTGAACAGAAACTCAGCATATAAAATAGTCTACTTGCCTCACATGTCTACTTTTAAACAGAACAATTCAAAACGAAAGAAAACAGACTACAGACTGCTCTCTGCTTATGTAATCCTTATGAAATGTGCATTTCTCTAATTCTCTCTGGCGTGTTCACCTACTGAAGATCGCGAGTCAGCATCGTCAACTTCATCTTAGCCGACAAAGAAAACACTTGTTTATTAATAAACAATTAAAATACCTCATTGCTATATTTTACATATTCATAATCATTACTTTTGCCGGTTCTTTGTGACAGCTTGTAGGTGCTTTATTGGCAGCGCCACCCTTACATGTCAGAGTCGCCACCGCATCACCAGAATAGGCATGTATAGCCTATATAAAATTCTGGCTAGGCTATATATATATATATATATATATATATATATATATATATATATTGCCCCCTCATTTAAAGACGGGACCCCCCAAAAATAAAATTCTGGCTACGCCCCTGGTCACAACAGTGGCTCAACTATAAGTTTATCAAGCGACGAGAATACTTTTTGTGCGAAAAAAACAAAAGCAAACTGACTTTATTCGACTATTCCTTTTCTTCCTTGTAGGCCTGAAACGAGACTTCGAGAGATTTCCACGACGCATGCGCGAGAATTGCGATCTCCTTCAACTACTTCGGTTAAGTTCTCGCGCGTGCGCGTCGTGGAAATCTCTTGAAGTCTCGTTTCAGGCCTACAAGGAAGAAAAGGAATAGTCGAATAAAGTCAGTTTGTTTTTGTTTTTTTCGCACAAAAAGTATTCTCGTCGCTTGATAAACTTATAGTTTCTGGGACGTCAGGTTTCAATCCCTTAGGCAGCCTATGGAGGAGTGATCCAGCTGTCACATTTAATCAAAAATATCTTCATTTGTGTTCCGAAGACGAACGAAGTTCTTACGGGGTTGGTACAGCATGGGGGTGAGTAATTAATGACTTAATTTTCATTTTTGGGTGAACTAACCCTTTAAGTTACGACTTTACATGCAATACAGTTCAAAAGTTTGGGGTCAGTAAGATTCTTTAAATGTTTTTGCTCAAAAGGCTGCATTTATTTGATCAAACATACAGTAATATTGCGAAAGATTATTACAATTTAAAATATATGTTTTCTATTTGAATGTTTTTTTTAAATGTCATTTATTCATGTGATGCCAAGCTGAATTTTCAGCATTCATTACAGCATCACATGATCCTTCAGAAATCATTCTAATATACTGATTTTCTGCTCAAGAAACATTTCTTATTTTACTGTGGAAACCATTTTCTCTGGATTCTTTGATGAATCCAAAGTTCAAAAGAACAGCATTTATTTGAGAGAGAAATCTTTTGTAATCTTTAATGCATCATTGATGAATAAAAGTATTAATTTCTTTAAAAAAAAATCCTCCTGACCCCAAATCATAGAACAGTAGTGTACTTGACATTTATCGCATGACCATCACCATTTGACATTTTCATTTGTCCTCATAATCTGCGCTGAATGCTTTATTAGAATAGGATATATATATCCATTACACAGTATTGTCCAGGTTGATTCATGTAATCGTGAGACTATCAGGCTGAATGCAAATATACAGTGCTGACCATGTTGTTCCATGCAGGACTCTTACAGGAAGCAGGTGGTGATTGACGGTGAGACGTGTCTGCTGGACATCCTGGACACTGCAGGTCAGGAAGAGTACAGTGCAATGAGGGACCAGTACATGAGGACAGGAGAGGGTTTCCTCTGCGTCTTCGCCATAAACAACAGCAAATCCTTTGCCGACGTGCATTTGTACAGGTCGGATGACTACGGCTTCAGTTATATTTTATTATGAATCCTCTGGATTTTAAGTAGCGGTAATCTGATTAGATGATCCACTTTCAAAGCTTTTAAGTTTAAGACGTATCAATATAATATCATAAATTATATTATATGAAGGAGCATTTGTAAAATGTGGTGTACAATGTCTATAATGGTACATTTGAATACATTTTAGAGAGCAGATCAAGCGCGTGAAGGATTCAGATGATGTTCCCATGGTCCTAGTTGGGAACAAATGTGATTTGGCCAGAACGGTGGACACCAAGCAAGCTCAGGAACTTGCCAGAAGCTACGGCATAGAGTTTGTAGAAACTTCTGCCAAGACCAGACAGGTGGGCAAAGACTGATTATCAGTTCTTTTTATGTGTTAGCGCAGTTTGCTTATGTTCGATTGCTTTTACTGTAATACCGAAGCTTAGCATAAAGCTTCACACATAGCAAATGTGTTAATGAAATATCCTTTGTCTGTTTTTCAGGGAGTTGAGGATGCTTTTTACACCCTCGTCCGTGAGATCCGGCATTATCGCATGAAAAAGCTCGACAGCAGAGAAGATAGGAAGCAGGGCTGTCTGGGTGTGTCCTGTGAAGTCATGTGACTGCACTGTCTCCCCCTTTGTTTTTTTGTGTTTTTTTTAGCAGTTTCTTGACCAGGCAGCTGGAAGCCTCATGACCATGTGTGTGTGTGTGTGTGTGTGTGTGTGTGTGCAGAGTTCGCCCTCTGCTGGCTGATAGGGATTAATGCACAACTGGTCATCTTTCCTGTTGGCCTGCTGTAATAGAAAAAGAGGCCATTGGACATTAGCTCATGGACATTAGCTCACTTGTCTCATTTAGAACTTGGGTTGTCCCTCTTCCTTTGGAAGAAAAACGTATACGGGCATTGAGATTGGGCATTGAGTTCTTCTTTTTTCACTTCTGAGCCCTTATGAACACAACAGCACATTGGTGTTGATTAAAGAAATTCTAAATTGCAGAAGAGTGCATCTCTTAAAAACCTGCTCAGGTCACATTTCACCAGACAATCTAAAGAATAAATCATTAAGGAAATATATATAATTTTTTTTAATTTATTTTTTTATACAATTTCAGGAACATTTATCACATCCCCAACACATTCTCATTATCATAATGCATCTGATTTTTTTTCATGTGTTTCCCTTTATTCTCATTTGTGATTCCCATTGTTGTAATGCAATACATTTTACTGTAATATAATATTTTCTTCAGTAGGCATAATGGTAGTCCAACACCTACTACTATGATGCATAATTACTTCAGTTTAAATGAACAGTTCACAGTTTTTGTTTTTTCTCATTACCATACTGAGAAAAGTTGGTCAGCAAATATAACTGTCACTGTTGCAAAAAAATCAAAATAGTCCTAAAATAATATTCATTTTTATTTACCCAAAATATAATTTCATAATGATTCTATTGATTTTTGACCCGTTTTTGGCAGGTTTTTTTTGAGTCAAGAAATGCATATTTCATGGAAGAGAAGGAACTGCATTTTTAAATTGGAATTAACGTAGATTATTAGCATATACCTTAATATGGAAGCTGTTATTTTGAAGGTTTTAGAAACCTCAGACCTGATGTTGTAAAGGTATCAGAAGAGAGAAAGTGAAATGCCCTTAAATCTTAATCCGCAGGTTCAATGCTCAGGAATATTGTGAACGCAGAAGTTTTTCAGAAATGTGTGGGATTATTTCTTTCCCTTTTGCCATTCTTCTTTTTTTTCATTTGTTTTAGCCAAAGAGTTTATTTAGCATTTACTTTTACCATTTTCTGTCATATAGTTCCATTTACTCTATAATTTCACCTGGTTCTTTTATTCTCTTTGCTCTCAGATGTTAATTGTATATTTTGACATATAATACAGAATGATTAGAATGATTTAGGCTAGATACAGAGAAGTCAATCAGATTTTAAGCATGAGGTGTGATGGATTTTACTTAAAGGGCCTTTTCAATCATGGTGCTGCTGGTGTACACGCCAAATCTATGTGCCTCCTTCTGTGTCCTACATAGCATGACATCTTTCAGCCCATGTTAAATAATGTCTTAAACCTTCTAGTGAAAGCTGTAAAAATGTTTTGTTTTTTCTTGTTGGGATCATGTGAGATCAGAGTAAGGTTTGTTGCTATGTTTATTTTTCATGCCTGAAGTCTCTTCTTGAGAGCCAATGAAGGTTTATCAAGAAGTTAAAACGATTCTTCGTGTTGACTATCATGTTATTTATATGGCATTTGTCTGAATCTGTGCCTGATTTCATGAACGGTGAAATCTGCAGTATTCGTACTGCTGTTGCGTTTGGCCTTCTGTCCTCACTTTAACAGAGGCAGGATGTTTTATAAAAAAATACAAACTAAGTTTGCCTTTACATTAACAATCCTTTCTTTTCCAGCTATGTGAAGACTTGATTTATGATGTATTTCGCAGTTTTAGCACAATTTATTAGTATCACAGACTTTTCTTAATCAGAAAACCATGTGAAAATGAAAATTTCATGTCTTTTTTGGGGGGGGGGGGGCAGGGGGGAATATTCATGTGTAACAGATGTTTAATGTGCCTACCATATTACAACACGTTTTACCAGTAAATTAATTGGAAACTGAGCATATTGTGTGTAATTCTCCTACATGTGCATGGATGTTTGTGTGTGTAAACACTCACCTAAAGGATTATTAGGAACACCTGTTCAATTTCTCATTAATGCAATTATCTAATTAACCAATCACATGACAGTTGCTTCAATACATTTAGGGGTGTGGTGCTGGTCAAGATAATCTACTGAACTTCAAACTGAATATCAGAATGGGAAAGAAAGGTGATTTAAGCAATTTTGAGCGTGGCATGGTTGTTGGTGCCAGACGGGCCGGTCTGAGTATTTCACAATCTCCTCAGTTACTGGGATTTTCACGCACAACCATTTCTAGGGTTTACAAAGAATGGTGTGAAAAGGGAAAAACATCCAGTATGCGGCAGTCCTGTGGGCGAAAATGTTGATGCTTGAGGTCAGAGGAGAATGGGCCGACTGATTCAAGCTGATAGAAGAGCAACTTTGACTGAAATAACCACTCGTTACAACCGAGGTATGCAGCAAAGCATTTGTGAAGCCACAACACGCACAACCTTGAGGCGGATGGGCTACAACAGCAGAAGACCCCACCGGGTACCACTCATCTCCACTACAAATAGGAAAAAGAGGCTACAATTTGCAAGAGCTCACCAAAATTGGACAATTGAAGACTGGAAAAATGTTGCCTGGTCTGATGAGTCTCGATTTCTGTTGAGACATTCAGATGGTAGAGTCAGAATTTGGCGTAAACAGAATGAGAACATGGATCCATCATGCCTTGTGGTGGTGGTGTAATGGTGTGGGGGATGTTTCCTTGGCACACTTTAGGCCCCTTAGTGCCAATTGGGCATCGTTTAAATGCCTTTATGGCCACCATGTACCCATCCTCTGATGGCTACTTCTAGCAGGATAATGCACCATGTCACAAAGCTCGAATCATTTCAAATTGGTTTCTTGAACATGACAATGAGTTCACTGTACTAAAATGGCCCCCACAGTCACCAGATCTCAAGCCAATAGAGCATCTTTGGGATGTGGTGGAACGGGAGCTTCGTGCCCTGGATGTGCATCCCACAAATCTCCATCAACTGCAAGATGCTATCCTATCAATATGGGCCAACATTTCTAAAGAATGCTTTCAGCACCTTGTTAAATCAATGCCACGTAGAATTAATGCAGTTCTGAAGGCAAAAGGGGGTCAAACACAGTATTAGTATGGTGTTCCTAATAATCCTTTAGGTGAGTGTATATTTAATATCCTCTTTTCATGTGTGAGCTTGTCACTTGAATCTGTCTGTCTGTTAAAACTTAAAATAGAGCGTCAAGCCCCTCGAATCCAGTGCGGGTACACGGCTCTGGTTACACTGGGCAACCACTGCTTAATATTGCACTGTTGCAGTGTCCAACTGCACACTTCCCCGCTACCGAGGTGCAGTGTCGGACCGACCAGCTTTCTGCAGGAAGAGTGATAGTGTCAGAAACCAAAAGCCATCATGCCTAAAGTCGCTGTGCCCGGTGAGTGTCCATTCACCACCTGAATCCAACACACAAAGAGGAGATTTGGTTTTAACATTGCTTTCATCTATGAAATTTGTTTTACATCACAGAAAACATTCAAATGAGCTTAATAGGTGTGTATGCAAAGTTAATTGAAGATTATTAAAATGTTGCAGAAGTTCTGGACACCACTGTGGTTTCTTGCTGAAACTAATCCAGGAATGGGAGTGTCCGAATAGTTATTTTTGCCGATCAAGTCTTAGACGACAAATACAGTAGGCAAGAATAACTGCATTTGTTTTTTAGCAGGAAGTGGTGGTATATGAGAGTATTTTAGGGGCTTTAATTCAAAGACTAGAGCAACTGTCAGGCATTGCATTCTTCAACTGTGTCAACACCCCTGACATTTAAATAAATAGAAGCAGAATGAAAATAGAGGTGTTAGTGTTTGCTACTGCCTCATTAACACCTGTGATGGATTGATCCACACGTTTATATATATATATACTAAAATGCAATCAATATGCACTCTTGAAAAGGATGTCAGATAGGCTGTCTTATGTATGCATGCAGGAGTTCACGCTGATGTAAAAAAAAAAGTGGAAGATCTGACTCCATTAATGAGCTTGCAAACGCTTATAAAATTACAGTATGACTTATTAGTTACAACACATGCTCGAAAATGCAGGATAACCTTTTGCTAGTCAGCGGATTCTAGTGGCTCAAATGTCATTCTTAGGCTTGACTTGCTATCACTCACCTGAAATTTATTTTTACATCATAAATGTTTGTCCACTGGGTCGAGTTCAGTTGTGCTCATGTATTTTAATACACCTGGCAGAATCTGCAGAACGTTAATAATTTTAGCTAAGTCACTCTTTATTTTGTTACAATTATTACCTTAAAAACCGATTCTGCAAGGTGTATATAAACGTATAACCACAAGTGTATGTGCACTGATTATGTGGGATAGTACTGATTCTTTTCTTCTCAGTAAGATTTTGGGTTGATTTGAGAACTGCATTTCTAGACATGCTGATTTCCATGTGCAGGCTAAGATTAATCTGAATTTGAATTTGCAGACTGTTATAGGATATCAGTCACTGATCTCCACCAAGTTTAAAAATAGAAACACTATAATTTCGAGGCAGCAGGGAAGGCCATGAACTGGCTGAGCTTCAGAGAGAGAGTTATTGAGCAGGCTGTTATAACACTCGGTTATTGAGTTCACACCCAAGTAAAAGACCATTGAGTCTAATACTCTGTTAAACTTTGTTTCTGAATCTGATATTAAAACACTTATGTCTCTTCATATTAAGCTGGACAGGAGAAAGTCATTTGTAGTTGATGGGAGTTTTGGCAGGACTATCTGTTTGCCCGACCAATGGCGGATAGGGGGTGTTTCTGAAACCTTTAGCTATTCATTTCAGTGACGTATTCAAATAATTCAGAGTAAAATCCTTATCCTGTCTTCGAGCTACTGTTTCTGTTGTGGTCAATGTGTGTTATTGTCCTTGTGAGTGACCGTAACTCTTGTGTGCCCCTCTCACATGAATCCTGTCCCATATCTGATGGGTACATGTTACTAACCCAGCGGAGGAGAAGCGTAAGTATTGGAAGGAATCATAGGCGGATGATTGTTTGTGTGTTTGGAAAGAGGGGTGAGCATGACCTGGTTGATATGGGAATCTCAAAACCCAGGGATTTGCCATGAAACTCCAGGTGGATACAAGGCATGTTTTTTTTGTTGTTGTGTTGTTTTTTTTTTTTTTTTTTTTAAGATAGGAATGTGAATTAAGGGATGTTGAATATTATTTAGTAAATAAGTTGTTCATTTGTTTAGTGTTCACGATCCATGACATTGACATTGGCTGCATCCGAAATCACATGCTTCTATAGTAGGGGAAAAACTGTGACAAAAATTCAGTACTCATAAAAGAGTATGCTAAAAGTGCCAAGATGACCTATACTTCCGGCGAGATTCTGAAGTGAGCATATAATGGACACTTTCCCATAAGGCTGAGAGGATTTGTGAACGACAGTGAAGCGACGCAACTGACACTAGGCCACGTGATAATGACAACATGGCGATCCAGATTATATATTCATACTATAACATACCTTTCAACGGTTACAAAGTAATTATTCATTCAAAATAAGTACCAGTCTGCGCTGACATGTAGTGCCGTTTTGCTTCGGACGACCCGAGTTCGAGTCCCGGCTCGTGGGCCTTTCCCGATCCAGTCCACCCTCTCTCTCTCTCTCTCTCTCTCTCTCCCACCTCACTTCCTGTCTAGCTACTGTCCTATTCTAATAAAAGGCAAAAACGCCAAAAAGAAATCTTAAAAAAAAAAAAAACAATTAAGTACCAACTTAAGAGTATACGTCTTCGGACCCAACCCTTGTGGATTGTGGTCTGGGCCAATGGCGTGGGGGCTTGGGGACTCTAACTGAGCTTTAGTTATTAAATATGTGATGAAACAGTTGTTGAAATTGTAATTTGAATTAAACCAGTTTTTTAAAAAGTATGATCATGGAAAGTGAACAATAACAAATAAAAGATTGCCTCTGTGCGGAGAACAGATAGTGCGCCACTGCTTGTGAAATGTCAAGCCTTGTTTGTGTTCTTTTGAAGGTGTGCAATCTTGGGATTGTGAAAAAGTCATAGTGACATGACAATGAACATACTACCGAATTGACTTGATGGGGTTTTTTTTAAACATAATTTTGTACTTTTCACTCTACCCCATCAATCACTGCGATTTATAGCCTGTTTACAAAGGTTCATGTTGACATTGTTAGTTTATTGTAAAATTCGGTTGCCTGCAATACAGAACGATTGCATTTAATATTACCAAATTGTTTGTTATTCAGGTGGCATGTGTGATCCCTCAAATGTGAATAAAATGACAGTTCCAATGTGTTGCATACTAACTCAGTCTAACCTATAACCTCCTTTTTCTTTCCAATTTTTTTTTTTATCTTTCTCACTGGGGGAATGAATAATCAGCAGGGAGTAAGTATAAAGGAACCCGTCCAAGATCGACATGTTAAAACTGCTTCAGTGCAACAAAACAATGGCAAACAGCCATCTGTATATTTTATTCACTTGTTTGTTTAGGTGAAAATATACATTGGGGTCCAAAAGTCTGAGATTATATTGAAAATCTGGCATTCATAATGTAATTTAAACCTATTTTGGGTAGCACTTTATTTTATAGAGTCCTTTTTACACGTTACATGTAGTTATAGTAATCAGCCTTGTGCAAATGGCTACATGCAACTAACCCAAACTCTATATTAACTACATGTAGTTAATTATTGTTAGTCATTAATTAAAAGTATTATTGCACATTTGCACTGTAACATGGGCACCTGAAAATAAAGTGTAACCCTGTTTTGTTTTAGTAACATTTAAAACGTAATGCTATGTAAAACAAATAAGAAATATTTAAATTTGCATCACTGATGTTAACTTTTGTCCAGACGGACAGATTTTCTTGCTCGAGTGTCAGAGCAAAAAGGTATTTATAATATAATTTGTAATTAAAATATAATTTGTAGTTAAAATGTGTATTCAGCTGAAAAAAATGTGCACCTCATTGTAGTTCGTAAGCAAACAAATGATTAAATTGTGTATTTCTGGCTTAGACTGATTTCTGCGCATGTTTAATGTGATTCTTAAAAGCTTTTAGGATGTTGGCCTCATATTTTCTTGTCTGTTTTCAATTAGACATTTCTAAGTTATGATGTTATGGGTTCTGCTGAATTGTGTAGGCCTGTTGGCTCAATGAATTTGTCATAGGCCTACTAGTTTTGTTTATCTCTGCATGGGAGATTTTGCTCATTCACTGCTAGCGATCACGATGACTCAGTAGTTGAATCCTTCTGAAAAAAATGTCCTTGACCTTGTGCCAAAAGCATGCTCTGGTTTAAAAGTTCAACAAAAGTTGATATTCTTATAGTTAAAAATATCTAAAGGACAACCAGTCAGATGCTTTATATAAGTAGTACAAGTTGGTTGTTCACTTATTGTGCTTTTACCATTTGTGACCCTGGATCACAAAACCAGAGTAGCACGGGTGTATTTGTGGCAATAGCCAACAATACTTTGTCTTGGTCAAAATTATCGATTTTTCTTTTATGACAAAAAACATTAGGATAGTAAAGATCATGTTCCATGGAGATGTTTTGTAAATTTCCAACCGTAAATTAAAACATTTACTTTTGTGAGGGAATGCAGCAGAATCGCGAACATAAATGGACAACTTTAAAGGCTTCAATGTCTTGATTTTTTTTGCACCCTCAGATTACAGATCTTAGTTGAATCTCAGCCAAATACTGTCCTATCCTAACAAACCATACACCAATGGAAAGCCTATTTATTCAGATATGACGTATAAATCTCAATTTCAAAAAATTAACCCATGTGACTGGTTTTGTGGTCCAGGGTCACATAGGCTAATTATTTTTATACTTAAGTTATGTCAAGACCATAACATCATCTCACTTGATGCATCTTTACCGCTTTAGGGCTTTTTAGTCTCTCTCTCTCTCTCTCCGTCTCTTTAAATAATTAGGCTATGTGACATTAAAACCAATGTGGTGCGGCTTCTTCTTTTCTACCAGAAACGGATGATAGTGTGCGTGCGATCGCAGAGCGTGTTTTTGCATCGGAAACCAAAGATGAAGACATCCGTGAGGAGATCTCCCTGTTTGATGTGACTGACGATTGCCCTATCCTTAACCAGGAGCTGGCCTATCATATAGCCGAGGATGATGACATAGAGAAGCGGTCAGTGCAGTTACACAATTATATAACTCCTTTCTTAAATGAAGTACATTGAAGTCGCAATGAAATGAATGTAGCGACAGATTTCTTTCTTCCATATTGTGAAGTGCAACTGAGTAGGCCTATAACAGATTATTGAAAAAGAGAAAATTTAGTTGTTGATATTGAGATGTGGGCGTTGCAGTCAAAAATGGAGGGAGATGAACACGAGCTTGCAGTGGCGAGGTAAGATTGATTGGAGAAGCCCTGCATACATCACCAAGGAGAAAAGTCAACTGTTTTCAAGATCAAACATTTTCATTAAAAATGACAAGGGGAAAAACATAAAAAAAAATTAAAAAAAATTAAACATATGAGAAAATCTGGAATGAAACATAGAGATGCATTTAGAAAATGGTACATCTCATTAAACATGTCTATCTCTAAAGTCTCGTTTTCATTTGCAAAAACAGAAGAAGAAAAGTATACCGTCTACTCTGCCGTTTATAATTACCATGATAATTATATGTGGTCTCAACATGGCCGCTGCCACCACCACCATGAAGGAGGGGAGGGGGGCTTTTCAGTAGAATAAACTTATTCTGTGTGTATATAACTTATATGTAACTGTGTGTACATCATGTAAACATATTTGTCAGAAGCACTATTTATTTATTTGATTGTAAGCCATTTCTTAAATTTAATTTTAAAGGTTATTTCCATGTTGTTATTGTCTTTTGGGTTTGCCAAACCTTAAACAGTAAAGGATATGACACGTAGCCAACGGCGTAGGTTCGACGCAGAAGTATAAATCAGCCTTAAGCTGTCGACTGTTTAAAATACGTTTTAAACAAAACATGTTGACAAACAAATGCACAATTAGATTTTTTGATATGTAATGATAATAGACGGACAAATAACGATTTGGTCGATGTACCGTCCGATACTGATCCGACAGCGTTCGAAAAGCAAGCATTATGGTTATGTCTCAAGCCACATTAAAACGCAGCATACGCAACTTAATTTTGCGAGTGTCTTTTATTAATCCTTTGACAGAATTTTGAGGTTACTGAACTCTTTGTTGGGAAACGTTCATTATATAAAATTATTTTAGTATTATATATTTAACCAGTCAATTTTTCTTGTAGTAGGCTATATCCTGCAAAAATCGTTGTTTTGGCTTTCTTTGGTGGGTCAGTCCTTAACTATTTGCACCTGGAAGTCGTGATTTAGTATCAAGTTTACTCAAAACTAACCAACCTCATCTTTAACCAATCTCCACACAGTAAGAAGCATCTCAGCCGCACTCACCATGAGCTAGAGGATCAACCAATCTACTTGGAAGTGCCTCATTTTCAGAGAGTGTCCATCACTGGTGACTATGCGGCTGGGGTATGTTCCAATTTATAACTTCCTGATACTTCCAGGAACTGACTGGGATATTTCCATGTTATGTAAGTTTTGATTTATATATTGCCCTTTACCAAGACCAGACCAGCAGAAATAGATCATCCAAGGGGTATCTCTATCTAAGCAGGTGGAGCCCAGCCCTGGATTTGGTTTCTGAAATTTAGAAGAGAGTTAAGGAATTAATTTTCACCTATAGTCATCAGTTCTTGCCTACTCTTTTCTAAGAATCAAACTTAACTGCCCTGGCATGACATCAGGGACATGATCGCTTTTAAATATACTTTCACTCAGTCACTGTAATGCTTTCTATGACTGTTCATAATACATTTGCTTGTATGTTACCTAATCGCTTTTTCATATTAAAAATATATGCATTTCAAACATAACAATCAGGGCAAGCTGGGATTTCACACAATCCAAACTGTACTACAGGTCACCATGGATGACTTTGAGGTGTCCTGTAAGGGTCTGTACCGTGCCTTGGCCATCAGAGAGAAGTACATGAAGCTAGCTTTCCAGAGATTCCCCACCACTCCATCTCAGTTCTTACGCAAAATTGAAGGAGAGCAGTGGAAACCAGAAGATCAGGTGCTTCCAGGTATTAACTGTATACAAGAATACTATGATAAAAAATAAGGTTCCATTTGTTAAAGTCGGCATGAAACAGAAGTTGCGATAGTCTTTTCTTTCCTATAGTGACTATATTCGAGCGAAACTGCTTCTCGAACAAGAAAAAATGTTGGGTGGGACTTGATTTTGTCCATTGGGAATTGATTGGATTGTTAGATTGATGTGATTTGCAATTGCTGTAATCTCATGTGAGTGACAGGTTGTGCCGTCCTCATGCTGAGAAACACTTATATTAAAAAATGAAATATTCATTCTGACAAGACAACTCCCTGAGGGTTTGGCAAAGTAATGAATATGACAATGTTAATGTTTGGTCTTGCCGGACTAAATCTGCTACGCTGCTGCTGCTGTTAAGCAAGTACGGAACTTGCCACTGCCAATACATACATGACACACTGCTGTGAGCAAGCAAGACATACTGCTGCTGTACAATCACCCCGCAGCAGATCTATACAGGTGGAGCTGGGGAAGGGGAAGGGTTTCTGAACAGTGTTGTCAGATTGTGTCGACGATTTCCAGACGAAACGCTCAGCAAAACCCGCCCACTCCAAGAAAAACCCACCCAATACATTAACTGCCAAAATAATGTGATAGACATGTTATTGCCGTGTCAATCAAGGTTGATTAGGGTCATTTTTTATCTACTAAAGATAAAAATAAATCGATTTCCCAGGAAATGGATCAAAACAGGGCAAATTCATTTAACATGTTAAAACGGTAGTACATCAAGGAATTAACAGATGACTTTAATCCTTGGAAACTAACGTAATATAATGATAACAGTCTCTGTGTTGCAGTCTTTACCTCTCCTCCTAAGGCTAGTGAGGATCCTTTCTGCACTAAGGACTTCCCACCTAACCTCGGCTACGTTGCTCGCATGAAGGATGGTGTTATCTTTGTCTACAAAGACGCAGCATCTGCTGATAAACACCAGCCTCTGAACCACCCCGGTCCAGAACTTGCCACTTTCCTCGATGACATGAACTTCCTCATTGCCTTGATTTCTCAGGGCCCAACGTGGGTGCACGAAAGCCCTGCATGATGCTTAATAAATTACCTCTAGTTGTCTGTATTATATTCTCTCATTTTCCATTTCATGATTGGGAAAAAAACACAAAGAATTGAATGTGATGAAATGTCAGTTGAAGTCAGTGTTACATATTTCACTATTTGTTTATGATATACACTACTGTTCAAAACTTTGGGATCAGTAAGATTTTTTTAAATGTTTTTGAAAAAAAGTCTCATGCTCACCAAGGCTGGATTTATTTGACCAAAATTACAGTAAAAACAGTAATAAGCTATTATTTCAAAATAACTATTTTAATTTATTGTAAAATGCAATATATTCCTGCATTCAAAGTTAAATTTTCAGTGTCATGATCCTTCAGAAATCATTCTAATTTTCATATTAAATTGTAATATTTTTTTATCATTTAAAGAAATTATAACTGTTTTACAACTGGAAACAGTTGTGCTGCTTAATAATTTTCAGGAAACTGGTAAACATTTTTTTTAGGTTTCTTTGATGAAACTTCATTATAATAGCGTTCATTTGAAATAGATTTCTTTTGTAACAATGTACAAGTCTTTATTGTCACTCTTGATCAATTTAATGCATGCTAGCTGATTAAAAATATAAATTTCCTTAAAACAAATTGATGATGTGTGAAACAAATTGAAGAATGATGTTTTTATTTTCTAAATGGATGCTTGTGTTTTGTCCCTCAGAAAGACATACACTCATCGTCGTCTGAAGTTCCTCATGTCAAAATTCAATGTACATGAGATGTTAAACGAGATGGAGGAAATGAAAGAGCTGAAGAACAATCCCCACAGAGACTTTTACAACTGTAGAAAGGTATGACTCAAAACAGCCAAATGTCATTTATACTTTAAATTTGATTGATTAAATTTTTTAAACCATTAAAAAACACCAACGCGTATCGGCCCACTGGCCTTCATCAGGGTGTTGGTTAGCCCTCGATCAAATAATAATAAAGGCTTTTTCACTTTTGTAACCTACTGAGTGCCTGGACTTGGATTTTTTTCCAATTTTTATGGTTATTACAGTTATGTTGTTGTTCTGTTCTCGCTGATGTAGGTTGATACTCATATCCACGCTGCCGCCTGCATGAACCAGAAGCACCTCCTCCGCTTCATCAAGAGGTCCTACCGTGTGGATGCAGATCGGGTGGTGCATGTTTTGAAGGGCAAGGAAGTGACCATGAAGGAGCTTTTTGCATCTCTTAACCTGCATCCCTATGACCTGACTGTAGATTCCCTGGATGTGCATGCTGTAGGTATCACACAACACATCATACAATCCTTCCGTGCCTGCTTACCCAAACTTGGGAAGAACATGTATAGAGAATTCAATCACCACAGATGTTCAGGACTAAAAAACAATATGTCAAAGTATCCTTACAGCACTATGCACTGCTCATTATGCAGCTGTCATGTCCTGTATTTTTAGACCATCACATGGGTTACAAAATCTACCCGGTGTATCCTCAGCTGTTATGACAGTATTCCTAGCACTCCTAACTGCCTATGAAAACTGTTGTTTGGGATGACTGCAAAGTTATTTACAGTTATTCCTTGCTTGACTTCATGCAGGGCAGACAAACCTTCCAGCGTTTTGATAAATTCAACGCCAAGTACAACCCTGTGGGTGCCAGTGAGCTGCGTGATCTTTATATGAAGACTGAGAACCACATATCTGGAGAGTATTTTGCCACCATTATCAAGGTAAGACTTGGGTGAACCATGGCATTACTCATGACATTTACACTTACGGGAAACCAATCAAATCAGCCATAATCTCTGGAATCTCACAGGAAGTTGCCAGTGACCTGGAGGATGCCAGATACCAGTACGCAGAGCCCCGTCTGTCCATCTATGGCTGTAATCCTAATGAGTGGGCTAAGCTTTCCAGCTGGTTCAACAAGCACAGGGTCTTTTCTCCTCACTTAAAGTGGATGATTCAAGTGCCCAGAATCTAGTACGTGAATCTGTTTCACTTCTCACACTTAGTCTCTTTGTGAAAACTGTACTAACAGTATATCTTTTATTTCTCCCTGTAGTGACATTTTCAGAGCCAAGAACTTTGTGCCACACTTTGGAAAGATGCTGGAAAACATCTTCCTACCTATTTTCCAGGCCACTATTGACCCTAACTCCAACCCAGAGCTTAGTGTCTTCTTGAAGCATGTGAGTGAATCTGGCAAATATAATATTAGTGACTACATATGCAAAGAGACAAGTTCTATCTCATAAATACAGTATGCTAGTAATGTTCAAAAGTTTGGGATCAGTACTTAATTCAGCAAGGACGCATTGAATTGATCGAAAGGGTAAAATACATACAGAATACATTTATAATTTTACGAAAGATTTCTATTTTAAATAAACGCTGTTCTTTTGTAATATTCATAGTTTTATTTTATTTTTTTTAAATTGTATCATGGTTTCCACATTAAGCAACACGACTGTTTTCAACATTGATAATAATAAGAAATGTTTCTTGAGCAGCAAATTGTAATACTTGCTTGTTCTGAATCAGATCCGAAATAACTATTACTACTTGAGTAGTCTTTTCATTGGATACTTGTTTATACTTACCGTAAAACTTCAAATAATAGCCGAGTCCCAAATAGACGCCTGTCTCTTTTACACGCCTGGTGTGGCAGCAGGTTTGGGTAAATAAAGGCCGGTCTCATATTAGAGGCCGGGTCTGTTTTTTAGTTTCGGGTTGTATTTAATCCTCTAAAACCGTCAGATTGGACGCCAAAGCAAATTTTTTTCCCTCCCAAATCTTTTTTTTGATCGATGAGTGATGTAGAATAGAATGACACTCAGTGGTGCGCCTGACAGGGCGCATAACGAGCAGAGAGAGAGAGAGCGCTCCGGCCGCGCGCGCGCGCACTCTCACGTCTTCAAACAACACGAGCGCTGTCTTGCTCTCTCTCCCTGCGCATATATCAATCAAAATCAATTGACGACGCGATAGGAAAAGGTCGGAAGACCGCAGTTTCACGTGGAGCATTTGGAAATCTCCAAAGAGATTAGAGACAGGCCTATACACTCAATGAACAACATCTCAACACTAAATTATAAAGGCCTGTCTCATATAGACGCCTGTCTCAAATACAAGCCGGTGCAGTTCGACGATTTGGGAAAATAAAGGCCCGGGCTACTATTTGAAGCTTTACGATACTCCGGTAATTAATAACATTATTAATTTTACTTCTACTTGAGTGATTATTTCTATAAGATTTTGGTTACCCTACCCACGTCTGCAAATCATCATATCAGAATGATTTCTGAAGGATCATGTGACACTGAAGACTGGAGAATTTACCTTTGCCATCACTGGAATACATTACATTTTAAAATACTATAAAACAGAACAATCATTTTTAAATTGTAATAATATTTCACACTATTACTGTAGTCTGTTAACCCCTCCATCCCTGTGTTTTGTCCCTCTGCAGGTGACAGGCTTTGACAGTGTGGATGATGAATCCAAACACAGCGGTCACATGTTCTCCACAAAGAGCCCCAAGCCTGAGGAGTGGGACATTGTGAAGAGCCCCTCATACACTTACTGGATTTACTATATGTATGCAAACATCGCCCGACTCAACCAGCTGCGCAAGTGAGTATAACACAAAAAGAAAAAAAATAGCTATAGGACATTTATAGACTAGATAGTTGTTGTTCTTGATACTATTATGATTGCTTATAATTGAAGTTAGGGGTTTGTTTCAATCCCTGACCCTAAATAATTAAACTTTGGTGTATAGACCTTATTCACAGCTCTTTGATTTTTAACGGGAATGAAAGCGAGGCTATAAAGCCCAATTTATACTTCTGCGTCGAACTCAAGCTGTAGCTACGTTGTGCGCTTTGTGTAGAAATTTCAGTAGATAAAAACCTCCCGACAATATAAGCTGTGGAAAATTATAAGTGACCTAGGAGCTTTATACAGCTTTTTACAGCAGATGCCATTGAAAACACAGCAAGTCTATCCCTCACAGCCTCACTTTCATACCCGTCATGCCGCTGCTTTGAATAAGGTCTATAATACATCCCACGCTGTTTGTCTCATGGGCATGAATAATACTTCAACTTGGAGCTTGCAAGGAGACGTGTGCTATTAAGTTTTTATTTGGGGACACTTAATATTCAGCAATTTATTGATTTGACTGCACTGACACTATTGGATGAGAACTTAACCGAGCTGGATGATGACATCACTGTTTTCTGTAGTGACACTATTGACTTTTTAGAGCTGCTTTTTTGTTTGTTTGCTTTCTCATCATTGACCATTATTTTAAGCTATTAAGCTGCTTTGAAACAATCTGTATTGTATGAAGCTCTTTATAAATAAAGCCCAAAAAGAGTAAAAATAATTGAGCTAAAAATTATTATTTTAAAAGAATTCATAGATTTTTTTTAACGTTTTTGAAAGAAGTATCTTATGCCCACCAAGGCTGCATTTATTGGTTAAAAATACAATAAATATAAAAGTAATATTGTGAAATATTAATAAAATGTATTATAACTGTTTTTTATGTTAATATATTTTTAAATGTAATTTATTCCTGTGATGCAAAACTGAATTTTCAGCATCATTACTCCAGTTTTCACGATCCTTCAGAAATCATTGTAATATTCTGATTTGCTGCTCAAGAATCATTTCTTATTATCAATGTTGAAAACAGTTAAGCTGCTTAAAATGTTTGTGGAAACAAAAAGGACTCTTTGACGAATGGAAAGTTAAAAAAGAACAGCATTTCTTTACAGTCACATTTGATTATTTTAATGCATACTTGCTGAATAAAAGCATTATTTAAATTAAAGGTGTGTTTATAGAGCCCAGAGTAACTGTATCTTGTGTTTTTGTGGCCTCCAGGGAAAGAGGTATGAACACATTCCAGTTCAGACCTCACTGTGGAGAGGCTGGAGCTGTCACTCACCTGCTGGCCTGCTTCATGACTGCAGACAACATCTCTCACGGCCTCAACCTCAAGAAGGTTAATACACCATTTACCCTGACCATTAGGGGGCATCCTTCATCTTACCACTTCATCTTACCCTCATGCTCTCTCTCGGTCTTCGAAAGAATCACAACAGTCACTGTCTCCTCATGTTCCTCAGAGCCCTGTCCTGCAGTACCTGTATTACCTGGCCCAGATTCCCATTGCTATGTCTCCTCTCAGCAACAACAGTCTGTTCTTGGAGTACAACAAGAACCCTCTGCTGGAGTTCCACAAGAAGGGACTGATGGTCTCCCTGTCCACTGATGACCCCATGCAGTTCCACTACACCAAGGTGTGAGGCTTCACCCCTTTCCATATGTGCAAACTGCAGATCTTCTCCCTCTGTTTCTTTTGATTTGATCATGTCTTTGAATTTATCCGAATTCCTGCATCAATAGGAGCCCCTGATGGAGGAGTATGCCATTGCAGCCCAGGTGTTCAAGCTCAGCACCTGTGACATGTGCGAGATTTCCAGGAACAGTGTCCTCCAGAGCGGCCTGTCTGATGAGGTGAGGTCACCTGATTAACACATCTCGTTTGGACTACAAAGCGATTTTTCCCGATCTTATGAAATCACAATGTTCCTCATTTAAATAATCCCCTCCCACGGAATACGCATAAAAAGGGGACGAGGCCTGGTTGAGCTGCATTAGAGAAGGCTGTGTTGTCGCTATGTCAAAGAGACACTGTTTTTTCCAGAACTCATTTGTTTGACCTTCCTAAGGCTGACGAACTTACAGTGGTTAACACTTATTTTAAACACTGTTCCTGAACATTATAACCCCAACTTTTATCTGTGCACTGCACATTTTATGGAGAGCTTGTTTGTTGCTTTTGTAAGCTCTCGCTTCTGTAAGACAGTTCACCGATCCTTAGGAAAATCAACCATGTTTAGTGATCGACTACTGTTTGTATTACCTCCGTTTTCAGACAAATATCACGATTAAATGGTGGATAACATCGTACGTATAAGAAAATTACAAAAACCACTCAGAAACGTCGTGCAGTTCGTGCTTGCAAAGTCCATGCATGAAATCTGTTCTACACGATCCTCTTGTTTGTTAACATTGTCAGGGTCTGAATCGGGCTCAAATTGGTTTGAAATTGACGCTATCCTCAATATTTACACTAGAGGAGAAATCAGTTATGAAGGAGCGTAACATTTCCCAAACAAGGGGATAAGTCTGCCAATCACAACACACTGGGCCAGCTAACAAATCACAGCACATTTTGTATTTCGGAAGGAAGGACTTCATCGAAATTGGTGTGTTTGCGCCAGATTGGGGAGAGAGGTGCTGTTTGCACCTTTAAAAAATATATATATTTTTTTTACAATCAAGCATGAAAACATAAACGTAAAAGGGCATAATGGGACCCCTTTAACAGTAACAACACAGATTTTTTTAAACTTCAAAACTATGATTCTATATCTAATAATATGCAATTGATTATTCAAATTATTCACTCCTATATAACACACACATATATATATATATATATAATATTATATGTTATATATATTACACATCTGTAGTGGTCACCACCAGGGTTAAGCAATGTTTTTGTTGAAATTTGATGCCTAATAATTTATACCTTTCATTTTGGATAATCACAGTGCAACATAAACTTTTTCTCACACAAACAGGAAAAGACTCACTTCCTTGGTGACAACTACTTGAAGGATGGTCCAGAGGGCAACGACATCCGCAAAACCAACGTGGCTCAGATTCGCATGGCCTACCGCTACGAGACTCAGTGCTATGAGCTGAACCTAATTAAAGAGGGCGTGATGGCTGACTAAAAAAACATGCACACATGCAAAGTGTTTGTTCTGTACTCTCTTTAAATAATGTCACTGACAACAACATTTCGGCTAATGTTATTATGAAGCCCATGAGATAATGCCCATGAGACAGAGCTTATATCTTAATGAGAAATAACACTCCACAACCGAGTCTTCTTGTACACAGGTGTTTGTTGGCTTGTGAAGTTTGTCTTATGTCTGATCTTTAGGTCTTACTGCTGTTTACAGTTTGCAGTTTACTAAGTTTACATCCCCTTTGTGTCTTATTTTATCTTTATCCTTATTGTTTATTGTATCCTTATTATGTTTTTCAGTGGCCATGCTTTGGAAAAAAAGCCTGTTACATACAGTTGACTCAATAAAGAAAATCTATATTTAAAATATATACTGTTTCGATTTTTGTTCTTATAGTTAACTCAAAATTGACAAATCTGTCATTATTTACTTAACTTTGTTATTACACACCTGGTTAACTTTTTTCAGTGAAACACAAAAAAAGTTATACAGATGGTCATGCTGCCCATCTTCCATACATTGAGACCAAAGACTCAAGCAAAAAATTCCAAGTCTTCTCGTGTCATACAAAAGCAACAATTCACCTTCTCCTCCCTCTCTGTAGCTCTCAAATGTCATTTGGACATCTGCATATTGAAACTTTTAGGAACCTGACATGGGTACATAATAGCAAGTGCCATTTGTTTCATGAGTGCAAAACCAGGCACAACAGGAACAGGTCATGCATCTTGATGTATGAAGTTCGGGGTACAGTTTGCGACCTCTGTATGGAAATATTGTTGTTTCTCAAACCTATTGTATGACTACATAATGTGTATAATGAAATTGAATGAGCTATTATTTAATTTGCCCGTAATATTATTCATTATATTATTATTACATAAAATCACACGATGGATTACAATACAATGTCATATTTTCTCTTCTTATGCATAATTCCCATAATTCATAATAATCAATTGTTCAATCCTTCAATGCTTTGTGAGCAAAACTGTTCCCGAAAAAATTTTGCCAATGCATTTTAACATACAGCACTTGTGCTTGTAACATATATGTCCCTCAAGTTACTAAGAAGTTAAAACAATAGAATCAAAGTAGCATTTCCGTTCGAGTCGCTTAAACAGGAAGACACAACGTTGGTCATTTAATGAAGACACTTTTATTGCAGCACCAGTTCGTGAGCTGATTCATCCACTCAGAGGAACCGAAGCTCAGAGGGGAACTGACAGCACAGGAGGAGCAGGATTACACGAACACATCCATCCACTCTTTAAGGAACTCCGATAACAGTTTCTATCGGGAATATAAACAATACCAGGCATTACATTGTTGCCAGGAATTATCTGTTACTTTGTGACCCGTTGTTTACTCGCTGTGAAAGTGAATGGATACAAAGTTTTTCTCGAGGAAGTTTTTAGCCGACTGGCTAACCAGCCGTGAAATATGAAGACTTCGGCTCCACAACAGAGTTACAGACTCAGTATTTACTCGAAATGAGCTCTCATGAGAACTTTATTTCGCTTTATTTCAGTCGAACATAATGTGTTGTGCGGACAAGTTTGCGTAAGTAAGTTAATGTTTCTTCATAACAAAAGATCTGAACTGGCTGACAAGAAAGAGCTCTGGGTCGCTGAATTTTATTTAGGCTATTTGTTTTATTATATTAAATTTAAAACAATTAAAAAAAGTATTTCTTGTTTTTATTTTAAGTTAGCTAATTTTAAACTTTCATTAATATATTTTATTTTACTTTATTATTTTCTTGTATTTTTATATTTTATTTTTCGTACCTGATTTTAGAGCCTTTAATAATTAACTCTCTTTTTTTCCCTTTGTTAAATTGATTATTTAAATGCACTTATAGACACCTTTTATTTACATTTATGCCGAAGTCTACCTTTCACGTAAATATGCTAATCAAAAATTAATTTATTCATGTTGGACAAAGTCGAAATCTTCTGCTTTTCTCTTTTAGCTTAGGTGAAAATATCTATAGTATTGACACCATAGTTTAGTTATTTATTAACTTCTATAACTGAATGAGTTGGGCAGTATTTGACAGAATGTTTTGTCTTATAGACATGATTATATTTAGTTTTGACAGTGAACTCACCCACTTTCTCACCCTCTTAATCAACCCTACCCAGAAGCATGTCCCCTCATGCACAAGCACCTGGGGTGGTTGGATCACCTGTCAAAAGTAATATTATAGTTTATTTATGTCTTGATTGCCTACCATTTGAGGGCTGGGGTAATACTAGTGTCTGGTTGATGTTGGCATTGTAGGGGTGTTTTGTGTATGTCTGCGGTTGTTGATGACTCTTTTGATCACCAAACCCCAAATGCGGAGCTTCGTTGGCGTGCGGTGGCATATCTGGAAGCAGGTGGCTTGGAAAACAAGAGACCGAGGATTTATTCTGCCTCTCAGGTTGTGGGTTTGGTGCTGGGAATGTCATGAGAAGTTCTTCCTCACATGCAGTCGGGAAGTTTTAAGTCAGCATGATTGGAGACTACGCAAGTTGTAATTAACCGTTAATCTAGGCCGTCCAAACCTACACAGACCATCTGCACCATTTCAGACTATGCGTCTGTGAACATTGCCGGGTTATGTTTCATACCAGACCTCTTGAGTCACAAAAAAATAGCATGGAAATACTACACCATATTAAATTTGTTAAACCATCGTTATGGACATTCTGCTGATCCGATCTTCCTGTGAATCAGGAAACACAGGCCTTCCTGCACACGCTCGCACTCGCAGACACAAGTGGGTCAGTTGATGTGATGATCCTGTAAGGGGGATGGGATCTGGCTTGAATCTTGGAGAGATTCCAGTTCGTACGTTAGATGTAGGTCATCCAGAACAAAGGCATAATTTTTGGGCCCGGCTGATCAAATGTGGTCAATATACCAAATTATTATGTCGTTCAATCCCAGTGCCAAGGAATTTCAGCATGTCCTCACTCTCAGCGTAATGTGCAACGTGTCCAAAACACTTTGGCCGCAGATGAGGGCCTGTGTTAAAGCTGCCAGATCCATCCCGGCTACGGTAGATGCAGGAAAGAGGAATTTCAAGCAGCCTCTTTTTATTGTCAACTTAGTGCATAGACACCAGCGTTTATTAACGTGCATGAAATTGTGCATATTTTCCTCATTGATGTGTTGACCACTCGTTCTTATACCACAAAGAAGGCCCTTCTATTATGTGCACATGGATGTGGAAATACTTGGAATGCCTGTCCTTTTCGTGCCATGGCTGAAAGAAGCCTTTGGAGAGGAGTGAAATTGAATTGCATTATGCTCAAGTGTGTTAATGCATGGCAGTGCTTTGGACGGGCCCAGCTGGAGAGGGTGGGAGTGGGGGTGGTGGGTGTTCCTGGGGATAGAGGCCTCTACAATGCTTTGTCTTCTCCCATGTTCCTGTCGTTGTCAGTCTCCTCTATGTTAGGGTTTTTATTTTTGGTTTCAGTGCTGACCTTGACAGTGACTATCTTTGGTTTCCTGCATTTATACAGCATGCAGAGACCTTCACCTTTTGTGTTTGCAAAATGTGCTTGTCAGTTGAACCCACTTGTGTTTTTTCCCCCCTTTGCAGTCTCTTAAGTGAAGGAAGAATGGCAGAGGAACTGAAGACATAGCTGTCCTACAGGAAAGAGGTTCTTCAGTGAACTTTATTAACTTATTTGCACCGCAAAGGAAGGGGTTCTTCCTTGATAGGCTTGCTGTTGCAATGCCAGACGGCCCTGCATTGTGACGGCATCCTCGTCGTCATGCTAGCTCCTAGAGTGGACCATAGAAAAAGAGGGGAGAATGTCACCACAGGAGGACCAGGAGGGAAGACTGCGACAACAGCAGCATGGCCACTCTCACGAGACCCTGGCGTCAACATCAAGCAGAAAATCTCCCAATGGGAGGGACTCAGCCAGCAGGAGGACGTCCGGAGTGGAAAAGTTCAGACCCAGCGGACTTTTGCTTCTCGTAGGCTTTCAGGGGACCTTCTTGGAAATGGACTTGACTGCAATGAAGGAGGTCGTAACAAAGTGACTGTATCAAAAAGCCTGGGTTTGGATTTCAGAGAAAACCATATGACTTTAAGACCGGTTACAGGTGAAATCAAGTCAGATTTCCCAAGAAATCACACGCATTCGGATAAATTTGTAACATCAACTCCTGCAACTAAGTCTTTAAGCACTGTAACCCAAGTCCAAGTGACTAAACTGAATGTTAAAAGCAGTAATTTTAAGTCAAACCATTTCCCAGATGCCGAAATTACATCTCTACCTCAGCGTGTAGATGATCCAGAGGCGTTGCTGCCTCCAGGGAACTTTTACACCTCCAGGGGTTTCTGGAAACAACTGGAGGCAGATGAATCTTTCTGGGAGAGAGAGAAAGATTCCTCAATGGTGACTAAGTGTCTTGGTGAAATTGGACCTTCTTCCCCTCCACCTAAACCACAGCGCACATTCCAATACAAGGGTGCGAGCAGTCCGCCCGGCCAACGGATTCAATCGGAGAACCAGATTCCATCAGTCGGCAAATCGGATCAAGTCCGGAAGCATGACATCGTATTAAAGCCACCCAGCTGTCCACCTCCTCCTTGTCCAGTCAACACTTTCAATGGGTTTTCCAGAAACAGAAAGAACAGGTGAATATTTTTCCCACAGTGCGGATCACATTACACAGTTAATCCCAAACATAAAAAAGGAAATGACGTTTTTTTTATGTGCAGCACCCAACAAATGAAAGTACTTTAAACTCAATTTCTTATTCATGAATATATCTTGTCATATGTTGCATTTAATTTATTTTGGTAATCACTTTACAATATTTAGATTATGTTCTAACTTCTAACAGTTTTTTTCATTGATGCTTTTTATTTTGTTTTTTTGGAAGGATACTTGCAGGCATGTATACAACAAAGTAATCATAGAGGTTACAAGTTCCTAGTCACAGTTCATTGCATAGTACGTAAAGTATAAAGAAGAGGGAGGGAGGGTGACAAAAATGAAATACAGAAAAAGTACAAGATCAAAATCATTGTTATGTACATCCAGAACTCATCCCAAAGTCTCAACACCATTTATTCTAACTGAGCATAGATTCATATGATGCAGTTTCCACTATTGCAGTGGCCCACTCTTTCAATTCTAATTCCAAACAAAGTCTAATTGAATAATCATTTTTGAGTTTTGGTTTTGGTGTTCGGACAGAATTTTCAGTTTTGGACAAGTATTTTAATTTTCGCTGTCATACCATCCAATGATTCATTAAATAATCGGGTTAATAAAAAGTCAAATGCCAGAAACTAGATGAATGAACAACCCCCTTATGTAATTATATAGTACAAAACAGGTCGATAACCCTTTATAAATAGCGTTTGGTTGGTTATCAAAACCTGTTAAACCTGGTCGCAAATGATATATCTTAACGAACAATAGGTGTTGGCCCAAATTTTCTCATACTGACATGCCTCAGCTTGATTGATAGTTCAAATCATGTGGAATGTTGAGAGAGGTGTGCTGTTTCTTTTCTAAGTAATCAGATTAAAAAAATCCCATAGATTTACATTGAAAGTCCCAAGCCAAAATACCATAGAGACTTAAAGCGACAGTTCAGGTGTGTAAATTATGACAGAATTGTAATTTTTGGGTGAAGTAAGAGGACTTGGGACACGAAGCAACCACATAGCAACATGCTAAAAACCACCAAAGTCCCTTTCAAGAAAATATTTGCAAAGCCTCTACGCAGCTATTTCGGTCATCTATTTGAATGAGGAAATCCTAAAATCTCAAAAAACGCTTGCAATACTCGCATTTAAATAACTGACATGAAAATCTGACATGAACTGTCACATAAATGTTGTTTCTTACGCTCAAATAGCATTAAACAATCTATTTCTGGCTGGACCAGCCAATGCGCATGTGCAGTCCTAAGCATGAGTCTCAGAACACTGGCTGTTTCTATTGCAACTGGAGCGTCTGAAGGCAGCTGCAGTGATGCAGTAAATTTACCGATTGGCTCTTTTATTTAGATGGTGGACTTTACTCTACCTTATTGCCCATTGCACTTTCTCCCATTCATAGTAATATGAGTGCACCATCTTGGTATATAAAAAGTCTTTTGCTGCATCCCAATTCACCTACTATACTATGCCTTAAAAATATGTACTGTTTTTGTGAAGAAAAAGTTCATACTTTTAAGTCTAGGCAAGCTTTGGGACAAACTACTGCGTCATCATGGCGTCTTTAATGGACAGCACAGTTGCTTAGTTACATCCATCCTGTCACCATTTAAACTGTCCTGTCAATCATCTCGTCACAGTTAAAATTCCTCCACATTCAATTTAATTTAATTTCCTACCTTTGCGAAGTGAAATAAAGAAAAGTTATTACAAAAGTTCACAATGCTGTTGCAGATGAAATATAATGTGGATAACATTTAATAAATATATTTTCGTCCAATTAGATACTGATTATTAATCACTCAAACCCCTTTATCTAATCCTCTTTACATAACCATCTGACTCGCACATCCACCATGTTTGTAGTTTTTTTAAACACTTTTTCAATTTGTGTTTATAGTTCTAATCGAATCTAACCGGACAAAGTAGACCATCTGGGTATCTTTGGAATACTCATTTCAACATACTACGATTTGGAACACACTTATTTTAATTTTGAATACTATTTAGAACAGATAGAATGCAAATTGGGACACAGAATTTGAAACCATTTAGAACACATTAGCAATTGCATAGCAATGACATGGTAACCACTTACAACCCTCTAGAATTATTAATGTGTAAACACTGCACAATTTCTATAGAAAATGTAAAATTCTACTACTTGTAATTGTTTATTTCATACGTTGAGTTGGATAGCTTATGTGTCAGAGGACAGTGAGGAGAGTTTAACTGTGAGTGGGTGATAATTTATCTGTCTGGCCTCATCCCCAGCTGTGATGTCAGCTGTACTTTGGCAGAATCACAGCCCATTGTCCACATTTGGCCTACTTCTGTTTCAGCAAAGACTGCAGTGGTCACGCAAGGGCTTTCTGAACACTCCTATGGTCACACTGTTGTGTTTACTCCTTCCTCTAATTGTTTTTATGCTTGATCATTTGGAACCCGGAGTCTGTTCAAGCCATAATCTATATCATGTCTACTTTAATTGAGATGCATTCAAGTGCATTCCTTTTTGGATTAATGATTACCCTTTATGACAGACCCAAAACCTGTTGTTAGATTACAATACAGGGACTGTTCCTATCTTGATCCTCTTCTCCACAGAAAGTCGTTTGAGTTTGAGGATGTGGTACGGCTGTCAGCCCAACAGGCCTCTAGAGTGAAGGAGGGCCGCCGTTCGGGTCTTTTCCACGCCCTGTCTGAGGACAGCATCTATGAGGACATCATCTGTGAGTGATTCTGAGAATCCCAAGACACATGTCATTAATCAGATATTACTGTGAAGTATGATAAAAAATATGTCTGCATGAAATGAAAATCTTGTCTTGATAAAGATTTTTTTCTCATACACTATTATTTGAAAGTTTGGGGTCTTTGGGGATTTTTTTTTCTTTTGAAAGAAATTAACTTGTATTTAGCTTTGCATCACAGGAAAAAAATACATTTTAAAATGTATAGAATTATGTATATATGTTATGTGTATATGTTATATTCAAGTGTAATAATTTTTCAATATATTACTGTTGTTACTGTATTTTTGATCAAATAAATGCAGCATTGTTGAGCATAAAATACTTCTTTCAGTTTAAAAAAAAAAACTTACTGATCCCAAACTATAAAATGGTTGTGATATTGGTAATGTTCTATTTTTAGTGGTGAAAACCCTCTCAAAACTGTTGCAGATTAAATTAATTTCCTTGAAAGCATCGCCACTACAGCCATACACAGTCAGTGGTCTTTTGCATCCCAGACAGCTGCATTAGACCATTCAGTTGTCTTTGACACCAAGAAGGCATCTTATGTATTGTAAACTCCCCCTAAGAAACAAGCCTAATTATAGAGCTTCTTAAGACAGACAACACACCGACTAGTTGATTTTAAAAACATGTTTGGCACATTCCTAATTGTATTGGAGCCATGCAGCATAGGGAACACAAAATGTTTTTTTTTTTGCATTTTTTAAAATTATAATAGCAGTGTCTTTGGTTACACTTTATTTCGATGGTCTACTTTAGACACTGTCCTAACTATAAGTAACTTTGCAACTACATGTCAACTAACTCTCATTAGGGTATTAGTAGACTGTTAGGTTAGGGTTCGGGTAAGTTGACATGTAGTTGTAAAGTTACTTATAGTCAATAGAATGTCTGTTGGGGGAGCATCTATGGAGCTAGAATTGTGTCTTTATTACATGCAAGAAAATAAATGATCTGAGAGAAAAAAAAAGTTTGAGAGAAAAAGTTATCACACTGATAGACAAAAAAGCATTTCATGAGAGAAAAAAGAATATTTGAGAGAAAAAGTTTTCATACCAATAGCAAAAAATAATAATATTTGAGACAAAAAAAAAGTTTGGAGAGAAAGTAATTTCTCATAGAACATAAACA
The DNA here is from genome assembly GCA_030578255.1 of Tiaroga cobitis. Lineage (NCBI taxonomy): Eukaryota > Metazoa > Chordata > Actinopteri > Cypriniformes > Leuciscidae > Tiaroga > Tiaroga cobitis. Next base: position 36,475,311 of record CM060598.1, on the reverse strand, counting down.
AATATAAATTGGAATTTTTTTAAATTATTTCTGAGAAAAAAAATCTCTCTCAAAATACTTTGAAAAAAACCCCCTCAAATATATATTTTCGCTCTCAGTGTGAAAACATTTTCTCTCAAACTTTTTTTTCCCTCTCACATCATTTATTTTCTTGCATGTAATAAAGACACAATTCTAGCTCCATAAGCATCAAAATAAAGTTTCAGCAGATATTAAGCAGACAGTCTACTAATACTCTAATGACTGCTAGTTGACATGTAGTAACAAAGTTACTTATAGTTAGTAGAATCAATGTCTAAAGTAGACCATTAAAATAAAGTGTTACTCTGTTGTTTCAACCTATCTTTTACAGCTGATATGCCAAAAGAGAACCCATATGAAGACATCAAGCTTTCTTCCACGTGTTTACCTATAAGACGGCCACGAAACTACACAGTTGGACATAGAGAGAGCCCACACCTCAAGGTGACTGTCATTTTAAATGCAGAATTTTTTTTATCAGTTTCCACAAAAAAATGTTTAGCTGCAAATCCGCATATTAGAATGATATCTGAAGAATCATGTGACACTGAAGACTGTAGTGATGTTGAATTTTTTTTTTTGCATCACAGTAATAAATTCGATTTTAAAACATATTCAAATAGACGTATTTTTCATCAGATAAATACAGCCTTGGTGGGCATAAAATAGCTAATAGACAGACTGAAAGCTGGCTATAAATTTAAATGGAAAACCCCTATTCCCTATTTTCAACCTTGCTGGCATTTATTCCCACTATTTATTTCAATAATAAGAAGAAATTTTACATAAAGGCCACTGGCTAATTGTGTAACTAAACTTTCTGTTTTCTAATCCACTGTCTGTTACCTTTATGCAGCTCTCACCGAAGCCCTTCACACTATTACCTAATGGCGACATGCTGCATAAAATGGGACGGGAACGCAAAGAATCCGTAACGTCACCTACACGTACCTTCACTACAAACACTCCTAAATCACCAGCAGCCAAACCTGCTACTGCATACAAGACAAACCAACAACCCCCGGTAAACCCACACGCACAAACACGTGCCTCAGACGTCATTAAACATTGCGCAACGTGCCTGCCATCACCTGTTTCTCTGATTGTATGCATGTGAACTTTAACCACACTTTTACATGACATAATCAATTCTTTAGCAGGAGCTGCACCCAAACTCTAATTATTTAATACATAAACCACATTTCTCTAGCCTGTTTTGTCCCAAATCTCAAAATAAAAAATAGCTGTGAATATAAGAAGAAAGAACCAGACATGAAACATGTATGAAAAACAGTCTAGATAGAAATGTCAGCTTTGGTGCTTGAAAGAAGAAGAGGGAAAGAGAGGGAGGAAGTGGTAAGGAGATGGATGGATGGTGGCAGGAAACGCTTTCTTTTGGAGCACGAGAGGTTGAAGATTATCATGAAGTGCCTGTGCATCATACTGGACGCTGCTGAGTAATCAGCTATATTCAGCTTTGAGCTAGTATGATCCATATTGTTATTTTGGAAAGGCCAAATTCAGATAGTTTTGCTGAGGAGCTGTGGGGTAAATGTTTTTAAATGGTCTTTTTGTTTTACAAAGAGATGTTAATTGAGGCATATTTTTCATTCACTTAAACATTATTTTCTGATTTATTTACTTTTAATACTTTCTCACCCTTTGTTGACATTTGATGTTTGTTTGGTATTCTTTTCTTCTAACTTATAATTGTCGACATTTGTATTTGTAATTGTCACATGCGTCACTTAAATAAAATAAAAAAGTCCTACTTTGACTGGTTGTTGTTAACAACCTTAAAAATTAGACTGTATCCTGTGATCATGGTGATTCATTTCTTTGAACTGAAACAGTAAAGCTTCATGAACCCTCTCTTTTTTTCTTTCTGTGATGAATCAAAGACATAACTTTTTCAGTTCTGTGCTCAAATACATGATCATATTGTTCACTGTTTATTCTTGCATTCTGCTACCTAGCAACCTAAAATCATCCTTCCGTGACTCTATTTGAAACTCATGTGGACGTCAAAGCAACACATGACGCTTGCTTTGAGTGGTGCTTAAAGGGTTAGTTCACCCAAAAATGAAAACTCTGTCATTAATTACTCCCCCCTCATGCCGCTCCAAACCTGTATGACTTTCTTTCATCTTCGGAACATAAATGAAAATGTTTTTTGATGAAATCTGAGAGATTTCTATCCCTCCATTGACAGCTACGCAACTTTTGACGCTTCAAAAAATTCTTAAAGAGATAAAACTAATCCATATGAATTGAGCAGTTTAGTCCAAATTTTCTCAAGAGACTCGATCACTTTATACGATGAAGAGATTGAATTTAGACTTTATTCACATTAAAACATTGATCAGCGAACACATCATATCTGGTAAACTGAAGCTCAAGCATGTTCGCTTGACGTGCGAGAACCAATGAGATTCATTCTCGTGTTACGCAGCACGTTTGAACTTCAGCAAAAAGGTTTAGTTTATGATCAATGTTTATATGTGAACAAAAGCCTAAATCAAATCTGGTCATCATATAAAGCTATCGAGTCTCTTCAGACAATTTGGACTAAACCGCTCAATTCATATGGATGAGTTTTAGGATCTCTTTATGAACTTCTTGAAGGTAGTTGCGTAGGCTGTCTTTGGAGGGACAGAAAGCTCTCAGATTTCATCAAGTCCTTACGGGTTTGGAACGACATGAGGGTGAGTAATTAATGACAGAATTTTCTATTCTATCTAATTTTCTAGAACTATCCCTTTAAAAAGGCCTTTACCATCTCCATACATGGAGAGCATTATGTTTTTATCTGGGGGGGAAGTGCCACCACGCTGTTTCCGCTCATCATGTGCAAATGCCACCACCATGTGCTGTCTCACTGCTCTCACTGTGTGATGTGGGCAGACCGCTGTGGTCTCCATGACTATGAATCATAATTAGCATGTCATGTTCTGCTGACCAAAAGAGACTAACAGGTCTGACATACACATGTAGACGCTGGTGATTGTGACGCATCTAGTCACATGATAATGATTAAGCATCTTAGTTATACTTTTGTATATTGTTTGCGTGCGTTTCGTATTTTAAACATTCGTTTGCAGGGATTGCATTGTAATATGTAAATGTTTTTTATGCACACTACTGTTCAAAAGTTTGGGACTTTTATTTATAATTTTGGGAACTTTATAATGTTGCAAAAGATTTCAATTTAAAATAAATGCTGTTCTATTTGAAAGATGCATTAAACTGGACAAAAGTGACAGAAAATACATTTATAATGTTACAAAATATTTCACTTTGTTGTTCAAAGAATCCTGAAAAAAAGTATCTTGGTTTCCACATATATTAAAATATTAAGCAGCACAACTGTTTTTAAAATTAATATTAATTATTAGGATTATTTCTGAAGGATCATGTGACCCTGAAAACTGGAGCCATTACAGGAATAAATGATGAATATATTAAAATGGAGAACAGTTATTTTAAATTGTAATAATATTTCTGTTTTTACTGTATTTTTGATCAAATAAATGCAGTCTTGGTGTGCATAAGAGGCTTCTTTCAAAATTTGACCCCAAACCTTTGAACTGTAGTGTACAAACTAAAGTTGTATTTAACCTGCAATAGTGTGAACCAAATCCTGAGGGATTATTATTTGTGTGATTCTCATGTAGCTCGTAAACAGGATCCAGGAGATTTTTGAAGCCAAAAGAGGAAGGAAACGAGTATGGGTGACGGCAACCAGAGGTGAGAAAGGATGCACATTTCATATTTACCTGGCTTACCAGGAGAAATAGTGTAATCAACCTGTGAATGTATGTTTTATGGCAGATGAATTGAGTGGAACAGAGAGTGATCCTGAGGAGAGCTCTAAAGGTCAGTGTCTCCCTCAGGCCTCGGCACAGGGAACTCTTGTTTATTCAACTTTAACTTGTATGTCAAACCATTTAAGCAGTTTTTATAAACCCATCAATGCTGTTTAAATTTTTTTCTTGTAGATCGCTCCCAGCGCACAGTGTATGTTCAATCAACCTTAAAAAGGCGTCCGGGTTACCGCACTTTAGAAAGGGACTTGATCCAGCTTCAACAGCAGCAACTTTTTCAGCAATTTGTTGTGGTGTCGCTTAGAAAAGGTTCCCCTGGAAACACATACATCCCTGAGATTACACAACAGTTCCCTACGAAGGTAAAGAGACCTTTTTTTTTAAATAATATATTTTTAAAATATTATATATGCTTTTTTATATTTATATATTACAATTAAAATGTATTTTATATAAAATAATAAAATATATTAGAATATTTTTTTATTTAAATGTTAATTATAATATATAATTATATATATATATTTTTTTTATATTATAATATTTATATATATATAATATATATTACATGTATTTATTCAATGTATAAAAAATTCTTAATTTGTAAAAAAATAAATATCAATTGTATAATGTATAAAAATGCAATTATTAAATATTTTATTTATATAAAATATAATTTTTCTGTCTTTATTTTGCATTTAGTTTGAGAAGTCTTCTCGTCTGTCTCGTGAGGCCGAAGATAGATTGAGGGCAATTCCCAAGTTTTGTTTTCCTGACTGTCATGACTGGTGTCCCTCTTCGGACCACACCAGGTAACATGCTGATATTAAACAGTTTTATGTTAGTTGGCTAACTAATTCACTCTTCTAAGATGATCTTTGATTATCACCCACAGTGAAACATTTTCTTTTGTCCTGACGGGGGAGGACGGGAGTCGTTTATTCGGATACTGCCGCAAAATCCTGGTTAGTTTGTATATGTGGTCATATTAATTCAACAGAAAAACATAATCTCACCTGGTCACCTTAATTCTTTTTCCAAACATGTGGATTCATCATGTCATTCCAAACCTCACATAAGGGGCTTCGGAACCTTTTCATAGTTCCTAGAACTAATGGCACTTTTTGGTGCGTTCGTACTGCAGGAACTGGGAACAAATTTAATACTAGGAACGCGTTTTGGGGGAACTAAATTAGCTCCTACTTCTATGCCGCAAACTGTACATGCTTCACGTTCTTTTGAAAATCTAGCATTCAGTTGATCCTGATAAGCGCTCATTGTCACAGTTGTAAACACAATGGCATTGTTCTTCCATGAGGGGGTTTGGCGTCACGGCCTCTTTCTTTCCAGGCAGATCGTTAAAGTATGCAACCCACACGTCTCCTGGAAATCCTGAAAAATTACGACTTTGAAATCAGATGATCAGATGACGACTTTGAAACTCCTGAAGTGTTTCCAGTTTTGTGTGCCATATGCATCAGACGTTCAGTCGGTCCGTGGGTGTGACGTCTGAGGCTGAGAGTAGTCTCAGCACAATACGAACTACCAGTGACTTAAGTGTATGTTAATTGGTCGAACACATGCCATTCGAAACACCGTTTTTAAAAAGCTGTGCATACACACACAGTTTATTCCACGATGTACATAAACAAGACACAAAAGTACAGAAAGCTTATGTTGAGAGCATTTACCTGTTGCCTTTGTCTGCATCGTTGTTCTTTTTTCAGCCTCGATGAGATGTAGCACCGCAAGTTGTCGTAGGAGATTTAGTCTCTTAGCCCTCCTTTTTCCGACATTCCATCTCCGTTATCACGAATCCCACGACACACAACAAAAACACAGCTCTGATCACGGCGTCCTTTATTCTCCGGTTGTTAGCGTTGTTGAATGCCACGCTTAACGTCGCTGTCGACCAGCTCACGTCACTTCAGAGTTCCTACTGGTGTTGTGAATTCAACTGGGAAAATGGCCTTAGGGGAACATTTAGTTCTCGGGGAACCATCCTATAACTAAGTTCCTGTAACTACTCGGTGCGAAAGCCCCTATAAATCATCATGGAGGTGAATAAATAATATTCAGTGAGAGTATATTGTGTATTCTCAGTGGTAAATATGCACTAGCCTTGACAATTGTCCTGTGTGTTCTGCAGCCCGGTGGGAAGGGGAAGAGACTGCCTGAAGTTCACTGCATCATCAGCAGACTGGGCTGCTTCAATCTGTTCTCAAAGGTCAGGGGCGTTTCTGAGACCAGATATGAATTTCCTGTTTGATCAGCGCTAAATCCTTTTAGATTGATGCTGAAATGTAACTGCCTGAAATGTTTGGGAGTAGATCTTGGAGGAGGTGGAGAGGAGGAGAGAGATTTCTCCTGCTTTGGTTCATCCTTTCATGCACAGTGTCATGGAAGCTCCCTTCCCCGCTCCTGGACGCACCATCACTGTCAAGAGCTTCCTGCCAGGCTCTGGCAATGAGGTAAGGTATTGTTTAACTCTGCAAAGCATTTTAAATCTCATAGAATTTTATACGTTTTGTTTGATTTTTCTCTGAAACATTCTCAGAAAATATAGATTTTTTTAAAACTTGCAAAATGTTGAACTTTTGAATTTAGTTTGGTTATTTTTATTCCATAAAAGATGATTGTGATGTTCTTGACATTAGTACTAGTTATAAAGAACAACTTGACCTTTATTTTTGTAATTCATTTATTTTACAAATTAAGAAATTGGTGTAACACCAGTTAAGAATTATCATTAAAAAATGTTTGTTATGATGGTATCAGTAGCATCTCAAACACAGGCCACTGATCAGAATAAAATCAACAAATTATAACATTATTTTGTAAAAAAGAATGTATATATTATATTATTTTAAAAAATATGAAAATCTTTCACACAAACATTAAACAATGTAGCCAATGACGTTAAAATGAACTATAGCCATATGAACCATATGCACATTTAAATAAAACATATGCACTTTTAACTCTGAACTTTTGACCTTGGATGTACCTTTCTACAACTTTTTGTATTTTCAGAATACATGTTTTGTTTACATTAATTTTAACATCAATTTTAACATTAATACCTATGACAACAAATCAAGGAACAAGCATTCAAATATATACATTTGTGGTTGCACATTTGTTATATTTTGTACTGATGCCTTAAAATACTAAATAATTATTTTAATAAAATGTAATCAATACTGATAAATAATTATATAAATTAAGTTTTTATTTATAGTTAAAATTATTTAAAAAATTATTTCTACAAATTCCAACAAGGGTTTTTAGGCACTTGACACATTCAAATGTTTTTGCCTCATACAAATTTTACAAAACAATATAGAGTCAAGACTATTACATATTATTTTATAAATTGTTGTTGTTATAGAATTTTGCCTTTTACATAGAATTTCTTGCCTATTTGAAACCTTTTTAATCACTCAAATGGCAAGGAACAGGTTTTTCACAATATTTGTAGAATCACGTGTGTGTCTGTCGTATGCGTAGGTTCTGACTCTGTGCAGGCCGGTGGACTCTCGCTTGGAGCACGTGGACTTTGAGAGTTTGCTGCAGTGTCTCAGTGTGACCAGACTCCTGCAGGTCTTCGCTTCTCTGCTGCTGGAGAGAAGGGTGATCTTCATCGCAGACAAACTCAGGTACAGACCGCTACCCATTCTGAGACCCAAATATACCATTCTGAATGCCAACTGGAATTAAATTCGAACCTCTTTGTCTCTGGCCAGTGTCTTATCCCGATGTGCTCACTCTGCCTTGGCACTACTGTATCCCTTCACATGGCAGCACACGTTTGTACCCGTGCTCCCTGTCAGCATGCTGGACATATGCTGCTCTCCCACTCCTTTTGTAATGGGGGCGCTGTCTCCATCCCTGCCTCAGGTGCTGGATATGCCCATCGAAGAGGTCAGTTGCCATATTTAAAGGGATAGTTCACCCAAAAATAAAAATTCTGTCATCATTTACTCACCCTCAAGTCATTCCAAACCTGTATGAATTTCTTTCTTCTGCTGAACACAGAAGAAGATATTTTGAAGAATGTCGGTAGCCAAATAGTTGAAGGGCCCATCAACTGTTTGGTTACCGCCATTCTTCAAAATATCTTCTTCTGTGTTCAGCAGAAGAAAGAAATTCATACAGGTTTGGAATGACGTGAGGGTGAGGTTGAGACTTCAGTTTTTTTGCCACCAAAATTAAAAAAAATTTTAGTGATAATTTCAACCCTCTTTCTATGCTATATAGTAAAGATCTTTATTTAAATTATCTGTTATGATTGGCTACACTTTTGAACACTGAATAAGTGTTGATGTGCAAATATTGTTGATCATGTGTTCAGGGTTGACATCACAACCATTGATTTCTAGCCATTTTCTCATATTAGTTTCAGTAATTTGACTGGGTTATGAACTTCAGGGTGTTTTACTTCAGAAGAATAAAAACATTCAAGTTTTACATGAACTTTCTTACTTGGACTCATCTGGCCTTTGGAACACAGACTGCCAGAAGGGGATTTTTTAGGATGGGATGTCATGGATCCCTTATAAGATGCTTCTAAACAACAGTGGAGAGCTCTGAGATTTGATTATGACCACGGCCGGAGTTTAATTTAATAACTGTCATGCCTTGAATTGTTTCCATTGTTTAACAGCTTGAAATTCCCCATGCCGGCATTAAAGTACTATTTGGCAGAGGTATAAAGTATTAAATCGTATCTATAAAATGCTCCAAGTTTTGTATAATTTTTCGACTTGGTGACAAAGTAGTACTTGTTTAGCATTTAAGGTGCTAAAATATGTGTTCTAAATAAAGATCTTCATAACTCCAAAACATTTTAGTGAACACAAGATTGCATTTGTCTTGTTTTAAGAACCTGAAGAACTTTAGAAAATTTTACAAGTTTGCCATCTGAGGTTCCTGTCTGGTCCATATAGTGACTTTGATGTGATTGAATGCATTGGAGTTTTTTTTTAATGCTTTCTGATTTGGAAGAGCATGAAAGACACATACGTTTAACTTTGTACTAATGGGTTCTTGCATTCTGTTATCATTTTGACCTTCCATCCTTCTTTTTTCATTTTGTCTCATTCTTTCAGGTGCTTATTGTGGATTTGGGTGCTGACAAGTTTGTCGTTCAGGTGTGTATGCAGGTTTTAGTTTTCCAATACTACAAGGGTGTGTCCTTTTGAAAGTGTGTTCGTGAGGGTTTGGTCTGAAACTCAAGTCAGGGCCTGAGTAGCTGAACCTCATTCAAAGTCAAAGACATAAATGTGGTGGTTTTAAGTGATCTTTTTGGCCATATTTACACTGTTAACAAAATTATTTTTTTTCCCCTCATACACTACCATTCAAAAGTTTGGGGTTGATAAGATTTTTTAACAAAGTTTTTTAAAGAAGTCTCTTTTGATCACCAAGGTTGCATTTATTTGATAAAAAATATGGTAATACTGTAATATTGTGAAATATCATTACATTTTAAAATAACGGTTTTCTATTTCAATATATTTTAAAATAGCAAAGCTGAATTTTATGCAGCCATTACTTAAGTCTTCAGTGAGCATGTTTACATGCACGTTCTTAACCCAATTAAGCTTAATAAGCCCACAATACATGTGGTCATGTAAATACGTGAACCCGTTTTCCTTTATCGTGAGTAAGGTCATTAACGGCTTAAGCATATAACGACGACACAGCTAGATTTTTGCACCTTATCCCAATTTCTCCCAGAAGGTAAACACATGAACCTGCTTTCTTTGGCCTTATTCCCTTTAAAAAAAAGTTGTAGGGTTTATTTTGAGAAGTTTCTCTAAAATTACTAGTAAATTTCACAAATAATTACAAAGAAATGGCAAGTAACGCATTGAAATGAAATTTTGAAGTAGAAAGACTTGTAAAATGTACTTCAATAATGTTTTATTTAAAACATAATGAAATGAAACATCTTTATTTTCAGTGTTGAAGTGCACATGTGTGATATGTGACAGGAAAGCATCCTGTGGATTTAAACTGTGGATTTAAGCCCATCCAGACAGAGCGAGCATTTCACAGCAGGACAGCAAATATATAGCAAACCCTGACTCAAGAAATTAACACATTTCTTATTATTATCATCAATGTTGAAAACTGTTTTGCTGCTAAATATTTTTGTGGAAACTAATAATTATTTGTCAGTACTCTTTAATGAATAGAAAGTTTAAAAGTACAGTTTTTTTTAAATAGAAATCTTTTTTAACATTATAAATGTCTTTACTGCCACTTATAATAATTTTAATGCTTCCTTGCTGAATAAATGTATTAATTTCTTTAAAAAAAAAAACCAAAATTTGAACGGCAGTGAACATCAGACACAGATCATGATGCAGTAATACTTGATTAATTATTATTCATATTTTTTGGCTTCTAATTCAGTTTTCACTAATTGTTTTGTGAAATGCAATCATGGGCGACTCATCCATCCGGTCTCTATATCAATATTTGTTTCTTTCCTAAATTTGCTCTTACATTCATCTTTCCCTCCCTTCTGTTGTCTTAGCTTGGAGATGAGGACTGTATCTTACCTAGAAAGCTGCAGGCAGCGCTTCAGGAGATACTGGAGAACAGGGAGGAGATACTAGAACAAAACACAAGGGACAGAAAAGGAGGTTAGACTCATCACACATGCCGTTATTCCCTTCACAGCCAAACCCAAAGTTCAGTTTTAAACTGGTTTCACTGTGTGATTGGAGGTTTGGTCTGTTGTCTTGTTGTGTCAAATGAGTTGTTAACATTTTGAAATCTATTGTCTGTACATTCATGATGTGATGAGTAACCAACCGTTAAACAAGGCCAGTGAGGTCAGAAACATGCCGACAAGTATCAGTTCAGATGTACATTTTGTTAAGCTGGCCCAATGGTAAACGGTCACTTGCTGGTTATACTAAATATTAAAGGACCAATGCAATGGCTTGATGAGCACAGTTTTCTTTCCTGTGTTGATATATTTCCTCTTAAACCAGGAAGATTTAGGTCTCTTTTTATTAAATAGGCAATCATTTTTGACATTCTCATTCTAGAGAACATTTGATTAAAGAACATTTGAATATAAACCAATATTTTATTTTGTTTTCATAGAAGGGGCATATAAATGGCCTTAAAGCTAATAGAGATGGGCTAAATGCCTCAAAAATCTGATTTTATGGGCTCTTTAAGTGTCTGTTTACAGGCATTAAATTTGTAACTTTCTTTAGTGTGTAATGTTGCTGTTTTAGTATGAAAATCATCTGCAAAGTTACAAAACACAAAGTCACTCCAAAGGGAGTTATTATCTATATCAGTAAAAGGACTGTTTCTGAACTCCCTTAAACGCCTCGATTGTAGTCTTGAGTTATCTTCTGGAAACGTACGTCACAATATTCCTCATTTAAATAATTCCCATCCAAGGCATAAGCAAAAAAAGGCCTGGTTGAGTTGCTTTAGTAGCATGCTGAAACTCACAGTTATGGTAAGGGGTGTGACATTTCTGAAACACGCTGGAAGAGGTTGACCAATCACAACACACTGGTCCAGCCGACCAATCAGAGCACATTGCACTTTACAGAAGGAGGGCTTCATAGTCAGACTAAAGAGGGCTGCGTTTCCCATTGTAGAACCATTGCTACTAATGGACTCTATGATAAACTTATCTCATGATGCTTTTTAAAAAAAATGCAGTTCAGAGCATTACTGACAGACTGGGAAGAGAGGTGCTGCAACATCGTAAAATATGTGAAAATGAATGTGTTTTTTTTTAAATATTCAAGCATGAAAACTTATTCTAGTAGAGCCAAAAAACAAAGACTTTGAAAAAGGGCATAATAGATCCCCTTTAATGTTTTTTTTTACGCTGTGCATTATCAGTGTCACATTGTGGTTTTATTTTCCTAACAGAGAAGTCAGACCTGAGCACTTTGGTGTCAGAGGCGTTCGTGTGGTTCTTTGTTGAGCTGGTCGGACATTATTCTCTCAATATGAGCGACGTAGGACCCGGTGGGACCCGAGAGCTGCAGAGAGACGCTTTCAGGAAATCTCATCCTTCCAGAGGAGTGCGGCAGTTTCTTCAGCTATTCATGGACACGCAGATGTTTGCTGGTTTCATTCATGACCGAGAGCTCAGAAAGGGAGGTGTTAAAGGTGAGAGAAGGAATATTCCTGGTTAAAGTTGTCCTTTTTAGGATGACCTGTTCCTTTAAGTAATGAGAGGAAAATGTTGTTGTCGTTTAACAGGGTTGTTTGAAGTGAGAGCTGCAGATTATTTGGATTCATATCCTGAACCTGAACCCAGTGGAGTCAATAAATTTCTCAAGGGGCTTGGTAAATCTTTTTCTGCTTTTCCATTTGTCTTGAATAAAAAGTTGAAGACAGACTTATTGTTTATTTTTTTACTCACAAAAATGTTTGTTTGCAGGGAATAAAATGAAATTTCTGCAGAAGAAATAGAGAACGGTGTCAGACGCCAAGTATGAGCGGCCACGTTTTTTTTCGTCTTCTTCTTCTTCTTCTTCAAAAGCGTGTGATGACTCAACCAGCATGTCAGTTCCTCTCCCGTAGCGAACACTCGAGGGTGGAGATGAGGTCAAGACTGCAATCAGCTTGTTCTGCCCTGAAAATTCTCAGGCTGAGATTTGCCGCCCTGTCACAAAAGAGGAAAAGACTGGAAATGAGTTTATAAGCACAAGGAACAAAGACAACTGAATTAGAACAAAGAGGAAAGGGAGGAGTCTCTCGTGTTATTGTCATTTTTGATAGATAAGGAAAAAACTGACTATGAATGCATAATAACAAGGTTTGGGTTAATGTCCATTTCAGCTGTCTTGCATGATTTTGTCTTTAATGTATTTTTTATTAAGCCAGACAATAAGGTAAGATTAAGTTTTAACCTTAAACCTTTTCCAACTGGAAAGTTAGTTTAAAAGAAAATATGATGAAGGATATTCCCCTTTAATAATTAATTTATGATTCTTCATATGTACAGAAATGTCAAACATTATTTTTTTGCCACATTTGCTTTTTGCGAAATATCAATGCAGATGTGTCATTTTATCAGAGGCTTTTACATTTTGTAAATTTTTTTGAGTTTTTTTTTCATTGAGTTTTTTTCTTTTGTAGACAAACTAGACTTGAACATTTGAAAATAAAAACATCTTTTAGATGCAGAGGTGGGCAGGCAGTGTGAATCAAACAATGTGATCTTGTTGGGAAAATTGTTGGGAAAGTGTCCAACGAATGAGAAATCAAGAATGCATTGGTTTAATATATATATAAACTTATAATGAAAGTGCAGTGTATTATTAAAACTAGCCGTTATGTGAATTTGGGGGCTACAAACTAATAGTTTCAGCCATTTGTCTTTGACATTACATGACTGCATTTGTTAGTTTTGATTACTTTTCTATTATTTGTATCCCTTTCATGCATAGAGGTTACTACAGTGGACAGCTATTCAAAAAGCAATTTCTTGCTTATGCATGGTTTTTGATTGCATAGTTGCACATCAACCCAAGTGTCAAGACAGACACTAGTGCATCATCTTATACACTGCCATCAAGTGGCAAGTAGTTGTATGTGGATTTTTTTTCTTCAAACCAAGATGGCGCCCGAATATCCATCAGATATCCATCCATTCCTTCTATACTAGGAGACTCATGCAGGTAAAAAAAAAATGGTATAACACAAAGTAACATCTCTAAGGAGTCATATCATTGTTACATTTTCCAAGTATTCATTTTAGTATGGGATGAAATTCTGATTAATCATCTCTCCACTAATTTGGACATCATGCATCACTAGCTATAATTCAGCTACAATTCATACTGTTGTTGTTGGAAATTCTTCATCTGCAGTAACATTTTTGGTTGTAAATAAATGTGTTGGTGTAATTAGAAGGTATTAAGCAGTTACATTAAACATTTCGTTTACTCATTACATCAAAAGTAATCTGATTATGCAATGCATGCTAGTTGTAATGCGTTACTTTACACTTTACATCAAAAAAGTAATCTGAGTACGTAATGTAACCCAAGCCCCCAAATAGTTCACAAAATAGTTCAATCTAGATTTCTGTATGAGGTTTTCTCAGAGAGGAGAGCTATAGAAATTTGGCCATTTTTATCAATAAGAGAATTATCAGCTAATAGCTAAGTGCGGAAGAGTGGAGGGGAGCGAGCGTTTTCTACAAGACTGAGTTGGGTTTCCACAGAGTTGTACCTCCACCAGAGTCACCGGAGTCACATCCTCATGTTCTGATATCAAAGACATGCAATGTTCAACTTGTAGTTCTTCTCCGTCTGTTGGTCGAACAGGAACATTGAAGCTGTATTATATTTTTTGTATGTATTTTATAGTTTGCACATGATTTTATATCCGTTGGTTTGTTAAATGCACACAGTATTTCTGTGTTACTACTGTATTATGTAAATACAGTAGGCCTATTTCTTCAGTTAAAACCAAAAACGCATACTGTCAAGTGGACATCTGAAAATCTCTGTAAAATATGTGTAAACAAACTTGTTTTTCATGCCCTAAGAGCAATAAAAAGACTTAGGTTAAAAATCCTGACTAAGGTTGTCAAAATTATTATTATTATTTTATTATTATTTATTTATTTACATCTGCAGTCCCCTAGCAGGGTACAATATAAAAAATAAAACATACAAATAACACCCCCCCCCCTACACACACATACACAAAACACATTTTGTCAGCACCACATCAGTGTCAGTGGGTACAGATTTGAGTAGTCTTCAGAAAAGATTTCAGTTGTGATTTAAAACTCTTAATGGAACTGCAGCTCTTTATGTCATCTGTTATTGTATTCCACTGTGTAGTGGCTTTAAAACAAAAAGCAGATTGTCTAAAGGTTGAACGGCAAAAGGGTATGTTACAGTCAAAAATAGAAGCTATTCTGGTAGATTTTACAGAAATTGCAGGGCGATTGCAAACAAAAACCAGTAAACATGCAGGGGCCAGGCCGTGTAGAATCTTATACACTAGAGTCAAGTTTGAAAAGAGTCTAAAATTTTCAAAACTCAATAAATTGTGTTTCTCTAGGATCTTGCAATGGTGGTACCGAAATGGCTTTTTATCAAGGATTTTTATAGCTTGCTTATATTATGATTCTAGAGGTCTAATGGCAGATTCACTGGCCTGTCCCCAACAGGTGATAAAGTATGAAATAAAAATATTCATAAATATGCATAAATATTTTGGTTACATCCATAGGGAGGGATGTTCTAACCTGTCTAAAGTGTGCCAAGTTATATTTTATAGTTTTTTTTTTTCATTTTCTTGATGTGTTTCTTGAAGTTAAGATTCAAATCTAAAATGATACCAAGAAATTCAGTAACTATATCAATTGATTCATTTTTAGTAAAGATGTCTGCAGTTTGAATACAAAAGAACATACCTTTTGTCTTGTTAATATTTAAGGTAAGACAAGATTGTTCAAGCCATCCAACAACACCTTGCATGGGATAAGTTAATTTCTTAGCTGCTAGCTGAGCGTTTTTTGCATGTCTGTACAGAACAGTGTCATCGGCATATAACTGTATATCAACTCAGTGACAGTGTTGTGGAAGATTATATAGGCCTAAAGACTAACAAGTAAAGGCCCTAACACAGATCCTTGAGGCACGCCCATTGTGTTTTTCATATAACTGGAGCACGCATCTTTAATTCTAACACACTGCATCCTATTTGACAAGCCATGCTAGTGTTTGTGCTGAAAAAAATGATTTAGAAAGCTTGGAAATAAGGACATCATGATTCACTGTATCGAAAGGCTTTACGCAAGTCCAAGAATACAGCGGCAACAACTCCCTTATCAAGTTGTGTTCTTACTTTTTCTGTGAAGTATAAAATGGCTGTTTCTGTGCAATAGTTCTTCCTGAAGCCAAATTGCATGTAATTTAAGGCAGAGTTGCAGTTATTTAGATGCGTTGTCAGCTGCTCTATGATATTTTCTCCATAATCTTTGACAGTACTAGTAATATACTTATCGGTCTATAGTTACTTGCTTCATAGCGGTCTCCAGATTTGAACATAGTTGAGATAACTGCATGCTTCCAGTTATCAGGAAAGCAGCTGTGTGTAATTGAAAGATTCATTAAATGTGTTATTGGGGTAGTTAAAGTCTCTAAATGTTTCTTAACTAACGTACTATCCATGTTTAAAGCATCTCAACTTTTAGAATTCTTTAAAGAACAGATGATCTTTTTAACTTGTCCTTCACTAGTTGTCACCAAATTGAAACCCTGACCTTTATTGGTATGTATAGTAAGTTCTCTTTTTTTTAAGTGATTTCCTAGCTCATGGACTGACTTAATAAAAAAAGATGAGGCAATTGCAACATTTTCTTCAATTTTCTTACCCTGAAATCTGAGATGTAGCTCCTGTGTGAAGTTGTTCTCGCCCTATAAGGTTATTAATATTTTTCCAGATTTCTTTATTATTACCTTTAGCCTAATGTATTACTTGAAGATAAAAATGTGATTTGGCTAATCTCAATTCCTTAACCACTTTATTCCTCAAACCTTTATAAATTAAAATATCCGTATATCTTCTAGACTTAATAGCTTTCTTTAAAGCTGAGTCTCTACACTTCATCATTTGCCACAAGTTGTCACTAAACCAAGGTAGATTAACTGTCTTTCTGTTTTCTCTTGACTTTAACAATACACTTTTCTTTCTAACATATTCAATTTTTGTTGTAAATAAGTTACAACCATGTTTCACATCTTCTGTTGACAAAATATCATCCGAGACCAAACCATTGATCTCACTGTCAAATGCAGGTTGTTTACAATGAATACATGAATGGGTTAAACCTAGAGATGCACCGATTACAATTTTCTAGGCCGATCCCGATTCCGATTTTTCCTTGAGTTTGACCTGCCGATACCGATTTTAGCCGATTCCGATTTTATTTTTTCAAACCACTTTACAGCACACACAAATATTTATTTTCTATCTTCTCTTTAATAGAACATTTTGCATAGAACATTTTTTTAACAGATAATGGCTATAAAATAGAACTATATAAATGACTCCTCGTGTGGAAAATTCTCACACATCTAAAGTGCAGTGTTATGGAAGAACCATTTCCTTTTCACATCCAATATCCAATAAAAAAAAATTGATATATTTAGCAAACTAAACTTCTGTATGAAAACAGGTAATGGCAAACAAATAAAAATTCAATAAATATAGCCTTGCAGTATAAAGATATTTATCTCTCTCTCTCTCACACACACACACACAGGCCTATTGCAATCACTTGTTGTATATCAATGGCAAGTTATATTTCTCAAGCAGTTCTTCTCTGACACATGCCCACCCTAGCTAAACAGGACAAGTGGAGCATGTGCAGGGAAACAATTAAATAATAATAAAAACAATTTTAAATGGGTAAATTTTCTATAAATATTTTTGAGTCTTCATTTTCTTTCTGACATAGCCTAGCCTACTTCAGTTCTTGTTAAAACACACCAGACATGCAAATTCTTTGCATTTTGGGCACTTTTTGGATGAAATCATATTTATTTTGTCCATCAAAAGTGTGCTTTCACTTAAATTGAGCGCAGCAAAAATAGATTCGGCGCCGAAACCCGCGCTTCACTGTTGCTCCCGCGACGGTCCTGCTCGACGCTCACGCGCTGCTCCGGCTCGCGGTGTGAATGCACTCATTGATTAACATGCACGCCGAACAAAAAAAAAACGCGCTGCACCTTGTGGTGTGAAACGGCCGTAATTCACGAGGTTTCCTACATGTGCGCGTTCCGTGTGCACGTGTGATGCTGATGTTGCGCGATGTTAATCATGCGGCGCCCGAGTGCATTTGACCGGCATAAAATCGGATTATGTCAGACTGACCGGCCGGTCGCCGATCATGGCCGATCACGTGAAAACCGGCCGATTCCGGTCACCAGCCGATCAATCGGTGCATCTCTAGTTAAACCAAATAGCCTCTGGTTAAACATAAAATAATAATAACACATAGCAGTTGCGTCAAACTTCCGAAGTATATCCTCCGGTACACAACGGGGCGCTGATGTTCATAAGTAATTCCATTCAATCATAATAGAAGCAGAGCGCGAAGCGTGTGTTTGTAAAGTAAAGGATGGCTGGACCGGCTTCAGTCGCTGGTGATGTTTTTGTTGATGCTCTGCCGTATTTCGACCAGGGTTATGATGCTCCAGGGGTCAGAGAAGCCGTAAGTATACTGAATATTTACTTTTGTTCGTTCTGTCTATTTAAAACGACGATAAATAATAAGTATTTGACCTGCTGGCACAAGTCAGATTGCTAACGGCTGCGTCTAACGCTACTTCTGTTTTTTTAAACGAGACAGTTTAGCTGTTTAAACTTCTATTTTTCGGGGTTACGTATACTATAGAATTACATTTATCTTTATTATGGGGGATATTAATCGGTTTTGATCAATTTAAGGCAGCTGCTTTGGTGGAAGAAGAGACAAGACGATACAGACCAACCAAGAACTATTTGAGTTACCTGCCCACACCAGATTTCTCTGCCTTTGAGGTACAAGAAAAAGACCCTTTCTGCTACTATTTTGCCATAATCTACATGTTAACACCATAAATTGAGTGTTGTGTTGTTCTCATTAGACGGAGATCATAAGGAATGAGTTTGAAAGACTGGCTGCTCGTCAACCCATGGAGCTGCTCAGTATGAAGAGGTAAGTTTACTGAGCAAAACTTCTGTTTCAAGTCGTGAACTGTTGTCTTTTTGTTTCCTTCTTAAAGAGATAGTTCACCCAAAAAATTATTACTCGCCCTCATGTCATTCCAAACCCGTAAGACTTTCGTTCATCTTCGGAACACAAATGAAGATCTTTTTGATGAAATCTGAGAGATTTTTGTCCCTTCATAGACAGCTACGCAACTGGCAATTTGACGCTTCAAAAAGTTCATAAAGCGATCTTAAAACTAATCCATATGAATAGAGCAGTTTAGTCCAAAATTTTATGAAGATACACGATCGCTTTATATACATTGAAAAAAAATAATAATTTAGGCTTTTATTCACATATAAACAATAATCAACAGACACATCAGATCTGTGCAAGAACCAATGAGGTTCATTCTCATGTTACGCAGCACGTTTGAGCTTCCGCCAGAACTAATGAGGTTAATTCTTGTTACGCAGCACGTTTGAGCTTCTGCAAGAGGTTTGTTCTTGCGCATCTAGCAAGTTCGGTTGAGCCTCTGTTTATGTTCGCTGATCAATGTACATATGTGGATAAAAGGCGAATTAATTCAATCTGTTCGTCATTTAAATCGATCAAGTCTCTTCAGAAAATTTGGACAAAACTGCAAAATTCATATGAATGAGTTTTATGATCTTTTATAAATTTTTTGGGAGGAGAAACTGCAGTAATATTGAAAGATTGTAACAGATCTGGAAGTAATTATTTTCTTACCCCAACAGTTTCATTATAAAAGTTTATTGTTAATAGCTAATTTACCAGTGAAATATTACACTATTCATTATCCTGCTATTGTGATCTATTGCACACACATGTAAATAATGAAACTAGCTTCATTGTTGACAGCATACAAGTGCAGTGCAGATAGTTTCGAGTTCCCATTCAGTAAAGAGCTCATCCAAATATTCTTAAAAAAGTGTGGCGCTTGCTGTTAGATCTTACATGCGTGTGCTTGTCTTCCTAGATATGAGCTTCCTGCTCCATCGTCTGGGCAGAAGAATGACATCACAGCATGGCAGGAGAGTGTCAATAACTCCATGGCCCAGCTGGAGCACCAGGCAGTGCGCATTGAGAACCTTGAGCTCATGGCCCAGTATGGAACTAATGCATGGAAGGTGTCTAATGAGTAAGTAGAGAGCATTGAGTCAGTCTATTCAAGATGTGAGTCTTTATCAGAAATTTGGGAGGGAATATGATAAATTCTTTGTTTGACGACCTGTCAAAAAAATTGTCTGCAGTCTGCACAGTTTGAGATGTTTCATTGAGTTATCACAAATAACACCAAGTACAACTTTGCAATATGCTTACGAAATCTTTAACAAATGTTTAATCATATTTGAATAAAGGGTGAAGATGTAAATTTTCCTAGGTTTGACATCACTTTTGGCCACTACTATACATGTGTTATATTGTTTAAGGAGTTAAAGTCAGTTTTAACTATTTGCAGACTCTAGACTTTATTTAAAAAAGCCATTTAATTCTTTTCTGGTACTATTTATTATTAAAAGCTGAAAGCAATTGTCAGGTTTATTTGTGCATTTGCTGGATTTAATGTCGCTCATAATTGTTTGTTCTCTCTGTGAAACAGTAACTTGGCCTTAATGATTGAAAATGCACAAAAGGAACTGCAGAAGGTTAGGTAAGTTGTAGGTCAATGCAATTTACTTTACATATGGAAGTTGTAGGTCAATGCAATTTACTTTACATATGGAAGTTGTGTATTGTGGTTGTGCACAAACTATTTAATTAGCATTTAAAATTAATCTTAGGCCCTATTTACTCCTGGTATTAAAGGGTTAGTTCACCCAAAAATGAAAATTAAGTCATTAATTACTCACCCCCATGCTGTACCAACCCCGTAAGGCCTTCGTTCGTCTTCGGAACACAAATGAAGATATTTATGATTAAATCTGAGAGGTTTATGACTGCTACATAGGCTCCCTAAGGGAATGACACCGGACGGCCCAGAAAGTCATTAAAGAAAATGTTTAAATATTCCATGTCGCAACAGTGGCTCAACTATAAGTTTATCAAGCGACGAGAATACTTTTTGTGTGAAAAAACAAACAAAAATAACGACTTTATTCGACTATTCCTTTTCTTCCTTGTAGGCCTGAAACGAGACTTCAAGAGATTTCCACGACGCGCACGCGCGAGAACTTAACTGAAGTAGTTGAAGGAGATCGCAATTCTCGCGCATGCGTCGTGGAAATCTCTTGAAGTCTCGTTTCAGGCCTACAAGGAAGAAAAGGAATAGTCGAATAAAGTCGTTATTTTTGTTTGTTTTTTCGCACAAAAAGTATTCTCGTCGCTTGATAAACTTATAGTTGAGCCACTGTTGCGACATGGAATATTTTCTTTAATGACTTTCTGGGCCGTCCGGTGTCATTCCCTTAGGCAGCCTATGTAGCAGTCATAAACCTCTCAGATTTAATCATAAATATCTTCATTTGTGTTCCGAAGACGAACGAAGGTCTTACGGGGTTGGTACAGCATGGGGGTGAGTAATTCATGACTTAATTTTAATTTTTGGGTGAACTAACCTTTTAAGGTGCGTTTTGGTCGATCAGATCACAAGTGGACAACGCTAAATACAAGTGTAAACATTTTGTGCTTGTCCACTTTTGACCACTTCCAGAGGTAGTCGAAAACTCATCTGACCGATTTGCTTTCACTAAGAAAACGCTCATGTGGTTGAATGTTTTCGAACAGCCCCAAAAGGCCGCCTACTGACCAAATGCATAAACAATATTAGAAGTGCGCTAGCCTGACGGTATTTGAACTGATGGCTGAAGGCCCAAGTTTGGTTTGAAGATGAAAAACATACCAAGCACAATGTTCTCTCACCATTCCTGATTTCTAACATGCAGTCGCCGCATTCGGATTAGTCTTACGGCTATCAGAGCATGTTTTTCCAGTCACGTTCATATGTGAATTGCAGAAGCTTATTTTGTCAATTAGATCGAAAGATCTGGAAAAGTCAATACATTTACCTGCCCATAGACCCTCCCCTTGAAGAAATCAGGACTGAAGTGGTCGTAAGTGGACAACAGAGACAGATTAAAATACTAAGTGTCAATGGGAATGTGTGTCCATCTACTAGTGATCCGATCAACCAAAACCCATCTAGTTACCAGGTGTAAACAGGGCCTTAATATGAAGCTGTTGCCCATTAACATGTTTATAGTCATTTTCCCCCCAATGTGCTTCTGTTCTCATTCCAGAAAGCAGATTCAGGATCTGAACTGGCAGCGCAAAAATGACCAGCTGGCTGGAGGAGCAAAACTGCGGGAACTTGAGTCAAAGTCAGTACTTCATTTATGTTCTTTCTTATATGAAAACCATTTGCTAAATATTTTGAGCAAATCTAAATGCATTTAGTTGACGTTTCTGCTTGTACTTCTGCAGCTGGGTGTCCCTCGTTAGTAAGAACTATGAGATCGAGCGAGCCATCGTTCAGCTGGAGAATGAAGTGGCACAGATGAAACAGCAACAGGGCGATGAGAACAAAGAGAATATTCGACAGGACTTTTAAAAGATGAAAACAGTTTAACAGCATCTTGAAACTGTGCAGACTTTGGAAAAGCAAATGATCACTAAAGTGTGACATTGTTTTTTAATGATCACTATGTTCCGTTTTCCTGATGAACAGGGGAAATAGTCTTTATAAAACACAAATGGTGTGTAGTTCATGATTTTGCACCAAAAGCAAAAAAAGTCCATTTCAACTCACATTTGTGTTCACTATATACATTAAAATAGGTTTGCAATGCTCATGTGGCTGTATTGTCATTTATAATCTTTTTTTTTTTTTGTCTTATGTTTGACTACCTGATGGACATTTAGTTCATCTTAATCGTCATGTTCTACTCTATTTGTAATATCTTTTTTTAAATACTCAAATAAAATGCTGAAATAATGACTTGGATTGTTCATTTTCTCAGTTAACAAAAGTCCTTGGGCTAAACGGCACACATTTGGTCTTGGTTTTGTCACTTTTCATCCTGTCATGTCATTCAAACAAACTAGAAGTAGTTGTAGGGACCTGTTTTGGACAGAATGTAGTATAGTTAAAAAATTATTCCATTTGATGAAGTTTGGCTTATCTTTTGCTATACCTTGAACATTTAACTTTTGTGTTTTGAGTTATTTAAATTTGTTCAAAGTAACTTTGTTGTAAACTTTTTACATTCAACCGTGGTTGTTTACTTGCAATTAGTGGTCTGTTTGTGGGTCTTGAGGTATTTGTAATGTCTTGCTTAATTGGGTGTTTTTTCTTTGATCTTTTGCAAAAATACTGCACACTGCTTATTAGCTTGACATGAAAAAAGAATTTACTCTAAAGTGATTAAAATGCAACTTGGTTGGTTACTTACTGCCCCATCACGCTTGGGACAATGCTATTTTAATACTCCATGTTTCTTCAGAATCTACAAAACTTTAACTTGACTAGCTTATGAGCAAAGCCCCCAGCTGCTAAATAAAATAACATCAACATCAAGTTAAACTTTAAATTCTAATGTAGCCTGTTAAAGTGATATTTGACCCAAAAATGAAATTCTGTCATTTACTCACCCTTTTTTCAAAACTATATGAACTTCTTTCTTCTGAACACAAAAGAAGATATTTTGAAGAATATGGGTAATCATAGTATGGGGGAAAAATACTATGGAAGTCAGTGGGGCCCATCAACTGTTTGATCACCAACATTCTTCAAAATATCATCTTTTGTGATAAGCAGAAGAAAGAAATTCATACAGGTTTGGAATAACAGGTTTGGACGGCGAGTAAATGACAGAATTTTCATTTTTTGGGTGAACTGTACCTTTAAGAAGACAAAGTATTGATCTTTTGTATGTGACTTGTAATTTATTATTTAGCATGAAAACGAATGCATATAATGAGCTTTAAATAAAAAATTAGTTCGCAGATAGTTTTTAATTTTCCGTACACTTATTTTTTTTTATCTGCAAAATACGTGATCTCAAGATATCTGCCTATGATCTGCCCCCATGAGGCGACACCATAGACCCGCACCATGTAAAATAGAAGAGCGTTATTCGGTAACTAACGCCGAATCTGAATGATCGAGTAAATACATTTACATTTCTCAAAAGTACTATTTAATTATTTATGTTTAACATAATTAATCGCCCACAAACAGCTCACTTTCGAAAGAGAGCAGAGAAAGAGAAAGAGATATACAAATATTTTAAGTAGGCTACCCATGACACCATCCCCACACACACAAACAAAACTTTCTATTTAATAGAGGAATCAATATCGATTATATTGTTTTTATTGATTTTCAGAATAAAGCAATTCCACAGCATACGTTTTACATAACTTGCACTAAAAAGTAACAATTAATACAAAATAAAAATACAAGTACAGAATATGGATCCATACAGAATATGGATTTATAACGGATTTATAATTTATAAAAACATTTGCTTTCTATTTTAAAAATAAAAATGCTTTTATTGTAATTACAATGTACATTTATGTATATAAAATGAATTGACGGCAAATACAACTTTATAATATGTTTTCATTAATGGATTCTAGTTGCTTATTCTCTGTGACGAACATGAGAGCGACGGCATGACGTCAAACAAATCGGATTTTCTGAGCGCGTCGAACGTCAGGCGGTTCAAAGAGGAGCAAAGATGGCGGACAACAAAGGCCAAGATTGTACGGAGAGCTCCGCAAATATGGAGGTAGAGGCTTCGAGAACAGAAGATAACGCAGATGGCGGAGCGAAGGACCCCGATAGTGTAATTTTAGTCGACGCAGAACCGAAAGAAGGAACAGACGAGCTTAAGTCTCAAGAGACCGTTCCCGAAGCGCTGACGACATCCAGCGGCGGCGGAGCTAACGTTACAGACGAGACACCAAATGCCGAGAGCACTGAACCCCCACCGCCGCCTCCGCCGCCGCCGCCGTCGTCGTCCTCCTCATCCTCAGCGGACAGCACCGCTGCTGGTCCATCACCCGCTCTCATTAACGAGATGTCGCCTCCTCCAGCAGCAGCAGCGGCAGCATCCTCCTCCTCTTCAACCCCTGCCGCCCCGATAAACCTACTGGATACGTGTGCTGTGTGTAAACAGAGTCTCCAGAACCGTGACTGTGAACCCAAACTCCTTCCCTGCCTGCACTCCTTCTGCCTCAAGTGCATCCCGCAGCCGGAACGGAAGATCACCGTCCCGGTGCAAGGGCCCCATGGACAGGACACTCGTATTGGTAAGTTAGGAAAAGGGAAGTAAGCTTTTTCAGTTCTGTCCCCAACAATCCAGAATCTATCCATTGCTTATCTGTTTACACACGATGGCATGTGCAGTCACGTACATGTGCGATCATCAGCTGGTGTTTGGTGCTTAACTCATGCAGTTAAGGTTATACCGACTGATTGTAGTATTTTAATAATTACTCTAAGGACGACTCAGCAAGTCGTAGGAACAAGCATTTTCTCTATGTGCATATAGATGCACAAACCCAGGGGGTTTTAATTTTTTTTGGATTACCAGATACCCCCAAATATGTGCAAGGCACTCCTGTCCTTTTTAAAAGGCATTTATATACTTGTATGCGCAAAAACCAAATATACGGTGTACAAATGTATATGATACATATGTGTAAAATATTATTTAGAAAATATTTATTTTCTATTAATTAAATTATTTAGTGGTATTCTGCTCTCTACAATTCTATACTGTTAGATGTTTGTTTATTTATGTATCAATCTATTCATTAATTGTTTATTTAATCTTCATTTTTATTTGTTTATTAAGTTATTTTTTATAATATATAATACATAGCAAATCGCAATTGCATCATTGTTTATTTTGTTCCTCTCTCTCTCTCTCTCTGTGTATATATATATATATATATATATATATGGTACACAAGTACATACTACATACATACAAGTATATCCAACTCTATTCGTAGTATACTCATGTAAAGCACTATATAGAAAATCTCATCTCTGTGATTGTTTGTTTTTACTAATGTTAGTATATTACTAACATTAACATCATAATTTTCTATAAAGCTGCTTTAAAACAATGTATTCTGAAAAGCTCTATACTGATAAAATTGACTTGACTTTACCCTTTGTGACCCATTTTAAAAACTCCTGCACTAACCAGTCTTTACAAGCTAATGATGGATTTTCTAACAAACTAACCTTTTAAAACAGTAAGCCTCGCCTAATTTTGTATTTTGATTCAAGGTATATTGAATGTATCGATGTTGCAGCCTCATGCACACTGTCAGAGTGATGGGCTCCTTTTTATGCTCAGTGGACAAACTCAAATATTTGCTGATCCAGTTTTTCAGACTATAGTCCTGATATTTTGACACACCATTGTCTATGTATTGATGATCAGATTCAGTGCTGTCACTGTATTTGTGCCGTAGGAGCCACCAGTGAACTAATGTGGTGGTCAAACACAAGGTAACTAGGATTAACCATCCAGAGTTATTGATAATGCAGGGGCCATGGCTTATGACTCCAGCCCAGATCACGTACTCATTCATGCACAATGGTTTTCTTTGACAATGCACACTATGCCATCCCTAAATGCTGCATTTTCTGCTGATAAACCAGACAAGAAGCGCTGCTGTGGGGATTGATTTGTTTTAATTATGTATGCTTAGTTTTAGCATTGTTTTTTGGAGCGTTATCACTATCTCTTGAATGTCATTATTGGTGCAGTGAGATATGAGAATATTTTGGTCAATGCACTTGCTTTGCCATTGAGTGCAGTGTATTATCATTTCATTGTGCTTACGTTTCTTGTAATAAGTTAGCACCATGCATTGTAGTTAATAATTTATGAACTAGATTCAGCAATAGCTGCAGCCTGTAAAGTTATTATTTTTTTTTGTGTGGTTCTGGTTATCACCCATATCAGCAATCACTGATGCAAGCCCAAATGCTGTAATCTCTCTTTAAATCTCTTCACTTGTCTAAGACTCTTCACTGTTATTGCAGAATGCCATCAGATCAATATTCTCATATTAGATCAGCGCACAATATACTGCAGAATATTTTGCCAGGCTATCAGATTAAAAAGTTCATTCCACTGACCACAGCAAGTATAAAAATTGAAGCCAGGTTTCAGTGTAGTGATATAAATATGTACAAAATTAATTTTTGCATTGTTAGGTTTGTTGAATGGCGTACATTTTGGTGTCACATTGCTTTTATTGATGCATTATAGGCATGACTCCTATGTTTTTCATAGTGAGAAGAAGTTGAACCGAGAACGATTAGACATAATAAACTAAACTATTGTCTAACTTAAGATTCCCATTTCAGAAGTCTTTACTTTCTCGAATGTATCCAAAAATGTAAATCCTACAATGTCAAAATTTGGAATGGATATGCAATTAATTGTTTTTCTTTATTAACCAAACCAAGCAAAATTTGTATTTATTAAAGGGTTAGTTCACCCAAAAATGAAAATTAAGTCATTAATTACTCACCCCCCATGCTGTACCAACCCCGTAAGACCTTCGTTCGTCTTCGGAACACAAATGAAGATATTTATGATTAAATCTGAGAGGTTTATGACTGCTACATAGGCTCCCTAAGGGAATGACACCGGACGGCCCAGAAAGTCATTAAAGAAAATGTTTAAATATTCCATGTCACAACAGTGGCTCAACTATAAGTTTATCAAGCGACGAGAATACTTTTTGTGCGAAAAAACAAACAAAAATAACGACTTTATTCGACTAAATCTTTTCTTCCTTGTAGGCCTGAAATGAGACTTCAAGAGATTTCCACGACGCATGCGCAAGAATTGCGATCTCCTTCAACTACTTCGGTTAAGTTCTCGCGCGTGCGCGTCGTGGAAATCTCTTGAAGTCTCGTTTCAGGCCTACAAGGAAGAAAAGGAATAGTCGAATAAAGTCGTTATTTTTGTTTGTTTTTTCGCACAAAAAGTATTCTCGTCGCTTGATAAACTTATAGTTGAGCCACTGTTGTGACATGGAATATTTAAACATTTTCTTTAATGACTTTCTGGGCCGTCCGGTGTCATTCCCTTAGGGAGCCTATGTAGCAGTCATAAACCTCTCAGATTTAATCATAAATATCTTCATTTGTGTTCCGAAGACGAACGAAGGTCTTACGGGGTTGGTACAGCATGGGGGGTGAGTAATTAATGACTTAATTTTCATTTTTGGGTGAACTAACCCTTTAATTAAGCAAAAACATGAAAATAAGACAAGTAAATAATCTCAGTGTTTTTGCTCAGTCATTCAGCCATGTTCAAGTTATTGTATGGAAAATTATCAAAATAAATTCTGTAATAAATTTTGTGCATTTTTTGTGTAAACTACTGAGTGTTAGTAATTTATAATTATTCTGCAACAATCATATTATTTGCAACCCTTTTCCATAGCTTTTTTTTATACATTTAATTTTGTTTTTTATTTAAAGAAATCACACACGTCATATTTTCAAGCTGTGCATTTCCCAAATGTTTATAGGGAGTGCCAAATTTGCAATTATCCTCCTCATATAAGAAAGTAATATAGATCAACTAATCATCTACAATTTCTGATCAGCATTTTCTGAAGGTTAAACACCTAATTTCACTGACATTTGCTGTTTTGTAAGAATTTTAAACTGTTATTTGGTGGTTTACTCCTCTTTTTGCGATCAGTAATTGAAGGGTTTGTTCACTTTCCAGTTTGTTTTGGGCTTGTCGTAGACGTTTAATTAAAGTTCAGGGGGAGGTAACTCAGCGTTTACCAGCGTGACTCATCACAGTAACCTGACTGTGAAAACTATCTGTGACACTAGTTGAATCTCAACAAGCACTTTGTTGTACTCAAGCGGCCTGTTGTCTAACTAGAGTTGTTAAACTGTTATTCTCAGCCTGACTGTAGCCGTCGGGTCTATTTTGCTTTGTTTTCAGACACTTTTCTTGGCAGTTTATGAGAATATTGTGAATTTTGCCAGACTGAATCTTAAAATGTTGGTTGTGTTGTAAAATGTAACAATCTTGGGTTTTATAAGACTTCAAACATAATTGAATTGCATCATAATTATTAAAGAACATGGTTTACAACCCTCTGTTTGAATATTAAAGGAATTTTAATTGCATTACAAGGCTCTGCATGTGACATGATGTGGAATTTTGCCTCAGGCAATGCATCACTGGCTCCAGTTAATATCAGTACAGAGTAACTCAGCTGTGAGTTGCACTGTGTTTCAGTGCAGTGTTTCTCCAGCTGCTCTCAGCAGCCAATCATTAGCAGGGGTTTGCAGCTGGGTGCTTAAGAGAAACCGGCTGAAAGCAGTATGAGCCAGTGCTAACTGGCTCAAACCGGTTTGGACTAGTTCTAGCTGTAGCTTTGTGGGGGATTGATGGGCTGTCAGGGAAAAGAGGTGTGTGGGTGGGTGTTACATGTGATGGCTGGGGGAGGGGCATGTCCAATCTCTCAATATGTTTTCAAATTAAATTAAGATGATTAAATTAGTTTTATGAATAGATCATTATTTGTGGTGAAATGCTGCTGCATGATGCACACAAAGAGCAGAATCTTTGTTATTGCAGGAGATGGCAATAATAGTTGATAAAACCTTATGAATTATTAATGAATCTAAATCCTTTTTTGGATTTTAAATGCGTAAGAAGCCATCATTACTGTTTCTTACGCATGAACCCTCAGTAAGAAATTCAACGTTCCCTATAGGAAGGTTTTTTTCCATCCTTTCCCATAATGCAATTTAGATGAAGACATTCTCCAGTTTTATGATATCCAGTTCTAAGACTGCACATAGTTGTTCTGGCTGCATAATTAGTGTGTGTGTATATATTCGATGAATGTGTATCTTTGATCTTAGGCTGCATGATTTATTATAGGTAAAAACTAGGGCTGTAACGATACGCGATATAAAATCGAAATCGCGATACTCAGGTCCACGATCCTGTATCGCGATGTGAGAAGGCAGAATCGCGATCACACCCCTTCCAACTCCCAGAGATTTCCTTCCTGTCCAGAACCAGGGCTCGAATTTCGGCGCGGGATTGCGGGTATTGCGCATAATTCTAATCATTCCCGCAGGTCTCCCATTTATAATGCGGGAAATACCCGCAATCGTAATCCACACAGATGATAAAATCAAATCATTCTTTTAACAACTATCTTCCAGACGCAATTTCACAAACAGCGTGAGTGTTCAGCGGTGCCGCGCGCGTCTTCTATCTCTTCTCTCATAATGTGTTGTGCAAGGCAGGCGCTGCATGCGGCGATAATACACACTCGCGTTTTGGAGTCGGGACCATAGACTGTAAAAGTCTTTTTAAGTCTTACCAGTTTAAACATTCAAGCAATTTTAAACTAATCAGTGCTCGCGCGCTCTCTGAGAGATTATTTTCTATGCGCACATTCATAGAAAATCCGCCTCAAAAATAGCTGGCCAGTAACTATTTTTCGCGGATTATATTGCTTTAACACGCAAAATTGTCAATTTCGGTCTTTGTGAGTAGGCTATACTCTAAACATACCGGTAGTCGGTTTTGTCTTTAATAGGCATAAAACGCATGCCAGTATAATGAACACAGGATCCGTGCACTAGCTCTTAAAGTGACGGAAGCCATATGTGTCTGTCATTAATTTTGTTGTCAAAACAACAAAAGACGGCTTTAAGTTAAAGGAATCAGGATTAATAGCCTATGTATTTAATTTATTCCGGACTAAAATACTACCCAGTGTTATTTTCCATTTGATTACTTTATTCAGTTTCTGTATGTGAATACTAGTGTTAGACCTATTCAAAAACTTTTCTCTTTAATTGTCTTTAATGGTATCTTTATTCTATTGTATTTATTTGTGCTACTTTTTTCAATTTAATTAAACAATTTAAATCAAGCTTCCTTGTGATGTGTAAATTCTTAACAACAATATTACCTCATTGTAAAAATGCAATGAGCGTAAACATTTAGGCAAGATAAATGTAATAATTTTGTTTGGAAAAAATGCCCCCCCCCCCCCCCCCCCCCCCACACACACTTTCTCCCCCCCCAAACAAAAAAAATCCCCCACATGAGAATCATCTAAGGGGGGATTCCCCCACCCCAAACCCCCATAATTTGCATAGTTATTATTGTTCTTTGGTGTTTAGATTATACAGGTTTTTCCTAATGTTATTTAATAAAAATACCGGTATTTTTTTTCTTCTCTCAAAATCTCTTTTTTTCACCACAAGCCCCGCCCCCTCAAGCCCCGCCCCCGTGATAGAATCGCGATACGAATCGAATCGTGGGTCAAAAATCGTGATACGAATCGAATCGTGGGTTTGGTGTATCGTTACAGCCCTAGTAAAAACAACGATGAGGCAGAGAGAAATCACTCATTCACATTTTTTTATTTGGTCAGTGCAGTCAAGCTGCCGATTGCCATTGGTGATCTTTTAAGAAAAAAATGTTTATTAAAATTATTTTATCATGAATTTTTTCTGTGAGTTCGGTACATACCAGTGCTTCTCAGTTGTAATTAGGGATGTGTCATTGTAGTCAACTAATATACTAGTCCAAGTTACCTTCTATAATATAGTTTATAAAAAAAAATCGACATATATTACACGGAATAGAATCTTGGTCTCCTCGCACAGCAAACAAAAACTGTAATGCTGGACCAACACAGGTATATATTATGAACCAAGTTGTTATTCAGTGTTTTTGTCTTTTAAAAAAAAAAAATGTTTTATTGTCATATCAGTTATTGTCCAGGGCTTCAAGTGAGTATTAATCATAAATAGATGAATGAATCTCCTGTATTACTCCTCTGTTTGTTTCCAGGCTTTGCTAACTCTTTTTTTAAATTTTTTTTTTTTTTTTTAATGTTTTCGTGCAGTGAATGTCATGCGTTGCACGGTGTGCCATCAGGAGTACAAACAGATTGACATGGTGGACAATTACTTTGTCAAGGACACTTCAGAGGCCACAAGCACATCAGTGGAAAACTCCACACAGGTCAGTATCAGCTCTGTGATTTTGACTTAACCAGAGTATAACAATCTTTCCATAAGTCCTAATAATTTTGCATTAGTGAATAAAAAATGCCTAATGAAAGCTGTTATCCCATAAATGTATTTTTAGAAAGTTACTGGATCGCATTGCTCTTCGTTTTGTCAAATGAAATTGAGCAAATTTATTTAGAATCAAATTCATTGGTATTCACACCCCTAGATTAAACCTTGCTTTATTAGCTTGCATGCTATCATTTATCAACTTTTGATTGTGAGCCAATACTTCAGTCCTCTAGACGTTATTTTAAAAGATGTCGTTCTTTATTTGCTCTGTAACAGGTTTGTACCAGCTGTGATGATAATGCCAGCGCCATTGGATTCTGTATGGAATGTGGGGAGTGGCTCTGTAAAACCTGCATTGAAGCGCATCAAAGGGTCAAATTCACTAAGGACCATAAAATACGCAAAAAAGAGGAAGTATCTTCTGGTACGTGCTGTAGACTCATTTATTTCCATTTTCAATTGCTTATATTTGCAAGGCAGTTGCGATATGATTGTTTTCATTATGCTGAAAGATGTTTTGGTCTTGTTGTAGTTTGGATGTTTCAGCAACGGTGTGGAGCATCTGTTTTGCACGTTTAGCAGGCTAAGTCGCAGTACAGTTGCTATGGCAACATGCAGAGTTTTGAGTGAGTCGCTTGCTCTGCCGGTACTATTTTCATTAGAGCTAACCCATTTAGTTTCCCTCTTTTCGATTGAGTTTGGCAAGGCGCATATGAGAACATATGGCAGTCATAGACTGAGAGAATAGAGGCTCAGGGGAGGAAATAAGCAGCAAAAGATGAATTTGACTAAGGTGGTTCTGTGTTGTAGAATCGGTTGGAACGTCAGGCCAGAGACCCGTCTTCTGTCCGGTGCACAAACAAGAGGCACTCAAGCTCTTCTGCGAGACATGTGACACTTTAACCTGCAGGGACTGCCAGCTGCTTGAACACAAAGAACACAGGTCAGCCAGACCACACGGTTTACAGTAACCATGCACCATCTTCATCTGAACTGTATTAAATCAGCTGACAATATATGAAAGAGTTTTTAAACAAGACAATCAAATGAAGAGAGAATAAGTACCTACACCAATAACACGGCATTAAAGGAATAGATCAGAATAGAACATGTATTTTTTTGCAGGTACCAGTTTCTAGAAGAAGCCTTTCAAAACCAGAAAGGCATCATTGAGACATTCATGACTAAGTTGCTGGAGAAGAGGAACTTTGTGGAATTCTCTGCATCTCAGGTGCAAAACAGGTAGGACTTCTGTTGCATTGGTTTTATAGTTGATGACGTTCAAATTTGATTGCCAAGTCTTCCTGATCTTGTTTTTTTTCATTAAAGAAAAGTAGCTGGGCATGATTGAGTCTTTGGCTGAATTCCATTGCATTATTGTTTAGTGAACTACTGGGTCTTTAATGTCTTTGTATTCCCTTTTTTCCTTTTAGAATCAAAGAAGTTGCTGAGACGCATAAGAAGGTGGAACATGAGATAAAGATAGCAGTCTTTACTCTCATCAATGAAATCAACAAGAAGGGCAAATCTCTACTGCAGCAGCTGGAGGTAAGTGTACAGGCATCAATAAAGCATAAACTATTTGAAGGAAACAAGTCTGAAATTCCAATTAAAAGATGTTGGTACGGACAGCAGAGATGATCTTAACAAATAACTGAGTGGCCAATTCTATGACTGCTTATTTCTGCAGACATAATACATCAAGCATCATTGACAGAAGGAATAATGTGCATTTATGTTATAAGCAGTGTAAACTGGTGCTGTCTCATCATAATGTGCTTGTGAACTGGATCAAATGACAAAGACAGACCTGTCCATCAACCTTTACAATAAAACTCCAGGCTTGTTATGGCTTTAAAAGAAAAAAAAAGAATAAAAGCCCTTGAAATCAACATGCAGCAGCACAGACAATTCAATTTAGATGAAAGCATCTGCAAAATTAATTAAAGGGGTCATATGACGGTTCTAAAAAAACACATTATTTTGTGTATTTGGTTTAATGCAATGTGTTTACGTGGTTTTAGGTTTTAAAAAGTTTATTATTTTGCACATACTGTACATTATTGTTGCCCCTTTATGCCCTGCCTTTCTGAAACGTGTAGATTTTTACAAAGCTCATCATTCTGAAAAGCGTGGTGTGCTCTGATTGGCCCAAATACCGGAAATGTCACGCCCCATAGTAACATATTTGGAACATCAGCTCCCAAACACTTTTTTTTATAAATTACATTTATCTCACCTAAATACTTGCTTACTCATTGTAGTTGTGTTTTTACAATGGGGGTAATTTTGTTGCTCAAGAGTTTACACAACACAAGGAAGCTTGATTTCAATCTTGATTTCAAAATTAATAAGCACAAATAAATACAATAGAATAAAGATACAAATTAATTAAAGAGACATTTTTTGGGGGTAGGTCGAACACTAGTATTCAGGTACAGAAATACTATACAGATACTAAATAATCAAATGTAAAATAACACTGGATAGTCTTTTAGTCCTGTATAAATTAAATACAGACTATTAATCCTGATTCCTTACAATTAAAGCAATTTTTTGTTTGTTTTATTAACATTAATTACTGACACATATTAGGCTGCTGTCATTTTAAGAGCTAGTGCACGGATATATTATACTGTTACACATGCCTTCTCTTTCTCAACTGTTTTTTAAGACATAACCAACTGTGTTTGAGGATACTCTTCAAGACTGGAATTTTGACATCATTTTGTGTTTTTGACTGTTAAAGCGCTATAATCCGTGAAAAAGAACTCGGTTTTGTTACTCGTGAGCTGTTAGTGATGCAGCTTTATGTATACGTGCGAGTACTGAATGGTTTAAAATCGCTTGAATGTTTAAATCGGTAAGACTTAAAAAGACGTGCATATGATAAACTTGAGTGAATATGCAAAACTGTCATGACTCCCGAAACGCGAGAGTCTATCGCTGCCTGCAGTGCGCTTGATGCTTGACTAGTGCAGATGCAATGTGGTGATGTTAAACACATTTTGAGAGAGAGAAGACACGGCACCGCTGAATCTCACACGCTATTCGTGGAAATTACGTCTAGCAGAAAGTTTTAAATTGAGTGATCTGTGTGGATTCATTTACTCATACAACCTACACTCTAAAGTGAATGAATGTTTGCAGGAATTTCTTGCATTATAACCTGCGGGAATGATTTAAATGATATGCAATACCCGCATAGCCCTGATATTTAACATGCAGTAAGTGATCCATGTATTGAGATGCAAAATCTGCTCACATATGCTCGCAGCAGATGCTCTGGAGCTGCATGTTAATTCTAGATGTAAACAGTGATTTGTCTCGGCTGACCATTTGTGATCGGATCACCTGAGACGCATGTTAATACCTAGTGCAAACAAGGTCATTGTTATTTTCTAGCCACCACATTGTGTGAACCTCATCACATGCCATAAACCTTGCGAATCGCTATGGGGGAAGCTTTACTGATTGTATAAATTGGAGCAAAACTGCTAGTGTAAGAAAGAAAGGACACCGGTTTACAAGTGAAGTGATTGATGCAAGCCAGAAGTACAGACCCCTCCAGGCAAAATTCAACAATGTATCGACATCTGAAGGACGAGGATCACATGTTTAAGGACAATTTTGAAAACTGAAGACCGATGGTTTGAGAGAGGCCAAATGTGAAAGTGCAGAATGTCTGAAAGGGACAGTGCTGTTTTCTCAGACACCTACAACTCTGTGCTTCAGGGCTCAACTCAAATTAGCCCCAATTGACACCTTTGACTGTGATTCACACCAGTCAGTGGTGAATCGAGCCCTGCAGATGTCACAGTGTTTAATGATGTTACATCTTCAGGGAGTCTCCATCAGTCATGATATTCTAAAGGCTGATTTATACTGACCTACGCTGTAGGCTACGCGTTGGTTTTCATTTATACTTGCAATTACACATGCAAAGGGAGCATGTAAAACCCGAGGGAAGGGGTTCTAGCAGACCAATCACCGGTCCACATAGAATTGACGCGTTGTTACATTTTTGGAGAGGTGCACGTCAGGGTATGCCGTAGGCTACGCGTGCTACACGCAGCCTACGATTAGCTATTACACCTGATGTTAATGTCCAACTCTGGTGATCCAATCACAAGTGGTGAGCAGGGACAGATTGTAACTTTTACTACACGTCAGATATTGCAAATGGCCCACATTTCGACTGACTTGAGAGCCAAACAATGACACAACTGGCCACTTGACTACTTTAGGGGCTTTCGCACCGGGTATTTCTAGGAACATGCCACCAGGGTGGTTTCCTGAGAACTAATGGTTCCCTTTGGAACATTTTCCTGGTTGCATTCGCACCTCCAGTAGAAACTCTGAAGTGACGTAAGCCGCACTTGTTGTAACTTTTATTTTGACGGCCCGGCAGATCTTTATTTTGACGGCGCGGAGAACGCCAGAGTCTGAGCACACAGTGCTCGCATTCTCCGTGTTCATTCGTTTATGATCTAACAGTCCTGTCTTAAACGTTATTAGATAGAACTGTTATACATAGAAAGTAGATAGTATATGAAAAGGTATTAGCGTATGCCGTGTGGTTGATGTCCAGTGTTGCTAGCTGAGCAGAAATACATACATAATCATGTTTTACTTGGTCCCCTCAAAGTTGCATTGGATTTTCTCCTTAGCGTAAAGGCCCATCTATCACTGTTTTTCATGTTCATAGAGTTAGTTTCTCGAGTAAATATATAGGCTATAATCTGTGTGGTTACACAGCTTTTAAAAAAAAAAATAAAAAAAATAGGTGGCTGCTGATGTTTCATGTGCGTTTGGCCAATCAGCGTACGCTTACGTCACAGATAATTCCTATAGTGCTGGTTTAGATCCTACTCTGAAGTAAGAGCTAAATTAGTTCCTCCAAAAAGAGTAGAACTTTAGAACTAAAATCGTTCCTAGTTCCTGCGGTGCGAACACATAAAAATCCCGGTACTTCCACCAATAGTTTTAGGAACTATAAAAAAGTTCCTCCAGTACGAAAGCCCCTTTTGATGCAGTGGTTGTCACTTTTTAAGTTTTTAGGTTTTGTTTTAGATGGATGGGGAAAATGTAGCTGACGCATAGAAACAGGATGTCCATTTAAATGCACGTCATAGTACCACAGTTGTAGTCAGTGTAAACCAGTGGGGTTTTTGGAAACTAAAACTAAAATTACAAATATTCACGATAATTAAAATAAACTATAAATAGTAGATAACCTTAAAAAACACATTAGGAAGATTGCATTGGCAACTAACTGAAATGTGGTTAAATTACTAAAACAAATTGAAATAAAAACAAATTAAAGCTGAATAGAAATTATTTAAGATAAAAAACATCTAATAAAAATGACAAAAGTGCAAGACAAAATTATTAAAACTTAAGCTAAAAATCAAAAAATCAAAATAAAAGCTAATTAAAAAAAATACATACTTTTTTTAATACTAAAAATAATTCTAAAATAATATTGTGTAAACTGATATTATTTTAAAATTGACTAGATCTGGTTGCGTGTTATCTAGTTTTGCATTAAGGCCAGTTCACACCACACTGACAAACGCCAACAAACATGTTTGTTGGGTTTTGTCGGATCAGTGTGTTTCCCTGTTGGCATTTGTTGCCATTGATTGGGGTTTGTTTTCACCCAACTGAACATGTTCAATCAGTGTTTGTCGGTGTCTGTTGGGCCAGTGTGAACATGAGTTATTTTTCATAAAATTCTAAATCCAACAGCCAACTTGCTTGGTCATACTATGGTTTGTCTGTGTGGTAAGAATTGGCTTTTTAGCAGTTTTTGTTCTGGAAACTTTACATGTGAGCACATTATCCTACCCCTCAGTCTCTCACGTTTATGGTTTGACACTAGCAAGTCCAGAATTTAATTTTAGTTTAATTTCAGTCATTCTTAATATTCTTCTCTTCCCTCTTCATTCCCTCTATTACCGTATAAAGAGTGTGACCAAAGAGAGGAGTATAAAGCTGCTCAGCCAACAGAGGGACATCAGCATCCTGGCCCAGCAGATCATCCATGTGCTCAACTTCACCAACTGGGCCATCAGCAATGGAAGCAGTACAGCCCTGCTATACAGCAAGAGACTGGTCAGCTACAACACTTAATTCTCTCACAAAACACCTGTTTCCTTTTCTGTTAGGGTCCATTTTTGCAAATGTGTAATCTTTACTGGCATTACACCTTCCAAGAATAACAGTTCTGTCATAGGAGAAGACTCTTGTACTACTTTAAACAAAGCCACTTCTTTCATTTTAAAGGATGTCTATACCACATCAACTTAAATAACAAAAAGCATTGCTATTGTAGACTCAAAGGAGACCCTTTGTTTCTTTCCTAATTCTCTTTTTTTTGTTGCTTTTTTCCCTAACTCTGTAGATCACATACCAGCTGCGTTTTATTATGAAGGCCCGTGTGGACCCAGTACCTCAAAATAATGGAGCAGTCCGCTTCTTCTGTGACCCCACCTTCTGGGCCAAGAATGTGGTTAACCTCGGTATTGACTCAACTTTAACTTAACTTGCGGCTGAAACCTGTTTTTATTTCACACAGAGAAACCATGTCCAAATTTCAGTGACAAACATACACAACCAGATTTTAAAATTAAACTGTCTGAAACATCATACTATGGTTTTTTTATTTAAAAATGTTTAAATACACATTGTGTCTAAAATATATCATTGTGGGCATTTTATTTAAAGTTGCAGTCCGTAGATTTTTTTGGTTTAAAAATGATCCAAAATACATATTTGAGAAAATACATAACCAGCCAGTGTTCAAAACGATCTGCTTGCCTTAGCTCGATTCAAAACGGTAAGCTTGTAATAATGTTTTTAATTCCAGTGGTACTGGTGGATTTCCGCGGGAGATTCGAGCGTGTCTTTGCGTCATTACGTCACATCTGTACACATAAAGATGGAGTCTCGGGCTAGTAGGCTATATTGCGTGTAAGGATGTTGGAGGTGGAGATTTGGCTCGCAACCTGCCATAAAACTAAAAGAAGAAGAAGAGGTGGAGATTTATAGCCTATCTTCACAGCACTTGATATAATTAAATTTATCAATTTGATGGCGGATCCAGAAAGGTTCAAACGACAATCACCAGTGACAACAGATTCACCCACTGTAAAATGCAAAAGACTTCGTTCGGACTTCCGAGTGGCTACAGAAAAAAAGAGACTGCAACCGGACCCATGCGAAAACCAGGATAATATCGGAAGGACATTACATGTAGTCACGCAATGCTGACGTTGTTAACATGAACAATTTGAGAACAAAGTATAGTTTGCACGGTTTTGCGTGTTATGATAACTTATAAGCAATTGTTAGATTTAATCAGCGTGATTTACTGCAATGTCAGAACCAGAACAAAAGTGGATGTTTCTTACTAGTTCAGATGACATTTTCCGGTGAAAATTCTTATGGTGGTTTGGTCATACTTCCAAAAAGAATAATCTGTGATTCTGAATGACAGTATCCTGACTGACAGCCTCACAGTCTCCTCAAACATTGTGTTCATCCGCGCTGTGCCGTGTCGAGGGTATTGAAGTACAACTCGCGTAAAGTTGATAATTCCGTGAATGACTGCAATTGCAGATTTCGAACAGAAATGGCGACAAAGAGGAAAAACGCCGGACTGCAGCTTTAACATGTTGTCCAAAATATCATACTACAGTATTTTTTTATTTTATTTTTGTCGGTTAACTTTTCAGAGAGTGACACAAATTCAGACTTGCTGTGAACAGGCATTTACATGCTTCAAGATGCATTGACCCCTGCTCTCCTTTTTCGTTCAGGCAATCTTGTTATTGAAAAAGTGTCACATACTGCTCCTCCACCCAGCATGATGGTGAATCAGCAGATCTCTCCCAGTCACAACCACCCAGGTAAGCACTCAGGACAGATCAACCTGGCCCAGCTGAGGTTGCAGCACATGCAGCAGGCTGCGATCGCTCAGAAGCACCAGCACCAACAACAGCAGCAGCAGCAACAACAACAACAACAACAACAACATCAGCAACAAATTCAGCAGCAGATGCGCATCGCTTCACAGATGTCCCAGCATCCCAGACAAGGAGGTCCACCACAGATGATACAGCAACCGGTAAGTTAGAGATTAGATCTTTCCTACTTTCCATGCATGTCTGGTTTATTCTGGTCTAGCTGGTGGACCAGCATTGTCTATGAGCAGAAGTTGATGACCAATGAAGTACATCTCCTCTTTAATTTTTCCTTTCTCAAGAAAGGAACATTTGTTTTTGAATTAACCTTATGATTGGTTCAGAGTATATGTCAGCAGAATTATATTTGGTTTATTCTTTTATTCTTTAAATAGTTTTATTTAGAGAATTTATTTTATGTATTATTTTATTCTTTGGTTTATTCTTTTTTAAATTATCGGCATTTAAAGTGATAATTCCTGATTGTATGTTTTGTTCATGTAAGGAACAGAACTTAATTTCTTCCACTTTCTCACTTTTCAGCCTCCGAGGCTCATTAGTATGCAGGCCCTCCAGAGGGGCGGAGTTAATGGCTCCTCCCACATGTATCCACCTCATCACATGCGCATGGTATCAGCGCAGAACCGCATGCCCTCGGCGCAACCCCGACTCAATGGCCAGCCATATCCCATGATGCAGCCTCAACTTCAGAGACAGGTCAGTGCAGAGACTCCAGCAGGTCACATGACAAAAACCCAAATGCTAAGACGTCACTCTCTTCTTCTTCAATGTTGTTGATTTCTACTTGAACTGAAGAAGTGAAAGCAACATTTAAGCTGCTTAATCTAGCCTGCTTTTTTAGATCCGTTTTGGTCGAGTGTCAGCAATAATTGTAATCAAGGAGAGTGAGCATTTCTGTTATTGACACCAACAAAGCATGTGACAGGCTTCAGTAAGTCACATGCCATAACCCAGTCAATCACGGGAGACAGCCAAGAAATAAAATTGCAGGTTTTTTTTTAATATCATTGATAATAACATCTCTGTCCTGAGATGGGAAACTTTGCCCGTGACCAATGTTTAGTTGTAAAAAAAAATATTGCTGCATATTAAATAGTGGTTTGTCTGTTTTATATAACCATTATATGGGACAGTGGGACTGATATTAAACTGATAAATTACGTTTTTATATATTTTTTATATTACATTTTTGTATTAAATTAATTAATCTTATATTTGAATATATTATATATTAATAATAAAATATTAATATACAATATACATTTTCTTATAATAAACATTTCAAATTATTTTTTAAAGTAATACAAATATATATATATTTAAAATTATAGTGTCATTATTTGAGTAAGTAGTGAGTACTATAAAATATGGTTCTCATTAGTATGTAATTATTTCTTGGAGCTGCTAACACATTTTTATTCATATTGTAATCATGTGTAGTGTGTTTAAAATGGAGACTGCAGTGTAAAATTATTTTTAGAGCTCAGACTAGGTATCATATTTTTTCCTAAAATCTTTGCATGAGAAAACAAAATCAGTAAATTGTGTTGCATTTCACCTAGGACTCGTATACACACCATGTTCCACAATCAGAAATAAGTAAATATACCTGCTGTATGAAAGCGTTTTTCCCTTTTTCCCCCCTCATAGCACTCTAATCCTGGGCATGCTGGCCCCTTCCCTGTGGCATCGCTACACAACATTAGTGCTGCCAACCCCACCAGTCCCACCAGTGCCAGTATGGCCAATGCCCATATTCACCGTGGCCCCACCAGTCCAATTGTCGGCCCCATAGAGCTCATACCAACAGTCACCAACCCTGAAAACCTGCCCTGCCTGCCTGAAATCCCTCCTATTCAGGTAACTTTACTATTGCATTTTCTTAGACTGATTGCCAGATGATTAGATGCTGTGGTGAGATTTAGTGGTTATAGATCTGGCCTGGTCACCAAAAGGTTGTAAGTTCAAACCCCAAAATGTGTGATCACAAGGGCACAAATCTAATAATTGTGTGGAAATGTAATAAAGGACCTAAATGTAATAACTTTTGAGCCTGAATGTAATAAAGCATTTAGATGTAATAACTTTTGGGCCCAAATGCAATAAAGGTTCTAAACATAATTACGTTTAAGGCACCTAAGGCAATGAGACAAAGACAATCCCTATATTTGGATCTGCTATTATTGTTCTTCATGTAACAGATGCTTCATAACCAAAGCGAAGACAAAGCTAAATTGTTTTAGAGCTCTTGTGTTGCAAAAAACTCACTGTTTTTATAATCACCAGCTTGAAGATGCCGGTTCGAGCACACTGGATAACCTTCTCAGTCGATATATTTCTGCTAGTTCATATCCTATTGTTGGCCCCACCAATCCCTCACCGGGACCTTCTACACATTCCCCAGGATCATCAGGTACTCCAGCATGTGGACATTTTTGCAATAGACCTTTGACATGAATTTTTGACAGGCATTGTTTTGGGATTCAAATGTCAGTGTAGATTAGCATACATTTAAATAATGTCATGAAATATTAATGCAGATTAGTATTTTATAAGTATAATATTTATATATGCCATACTCTTCGTGCCTTCACTGCCGTATGGCTGAAACTCCCATACGCACAAACCCGAGGGGCTAAGACTTTGCTGGCTCTGCTGGCACCATTAATGCATGCTCAGTGCCTCTGGTTCCGTATGGGATAATCTCCAGTGCAACCATATGCACCAACCCTGAGGCTAACGCTGCATTAGCCCCCGCCCCCGCCATCGTTACCGCGCACCAAATGGTGTACTACCTCACCACCACACAACCAATCTCAACAACAACTCTAGCTAGCATATATATGCTTTCCACCATTATTACATCATGGTTATTTGATTACCACGATTGTGATTGTTATTTCAAAAAAGGAAATATTAAGCATATATAGAAAGGCAATAAAATGTGCAGTGCAGCAGTTTTCTTACTGCTCCAAATGAGCTCATGTTTGAAACATTGTAAATATTAAAAAATTTATTCATATCATTCTACCTCATGCATTTTTTTTTTTTTTTTTTACAAAGCCTGAAATGAAATCATACATTTGTATGATTCAAAGTGAATAAATGGCTAAAGGTCATTAAATGCAATTTCTTATGACTCTTAATTGGCATCCAAAGTTTCATTGTCATGTCAGCAATAATCATCATCATATATTTAGTTGATTTTTTTATTATTGCAATTTTACAAAATTCTATTTGAGATTAAGGCAGATTATGCATTATTAAAACGTAAATAAAATTCAGATTGGCGTTTGCCCTCAGATAGAACAATGTCTGCTACCTTTTTAATTTTCTAAAGATTTTTAATTTTAACATGCTCTTTCTGTGTCTCTCGTTCACAAGGATTATCTAATTCTCACACTCCAGCTCGTCCGTCCAGCACGTCAAGCACTGGCAGTCGGGGCAGGTCAGCATTCAATGCGTTTTTTACCTCAGTCCTTTCATCTTTCATGTTTAAAATTATTTAGTTTTTTTTACCAGCTGTTAGCTTAGAACTGAACAAAGAGAATTATGTATTCGATGTCCGACTATTGTTGAGACATTGCTTGAAAATTGTTATGGTGTGTCTTTTGTTTGTTT
This sequence comes from Tiaroga cobitis, assembly GCA_030578255.1. Classification (NCBI taxonomy): domain Eukaryota; kingdom Metazoa; phylum Chordata; class Actinopteri; order Cypriniformes; family Leuciscidae; genus Tiaroga; species Tiaroga cobitis. The sequence goes on along the minus strand of CM060598.1, from coordinate 36,432,045 downwards.
GTGTGTTTAGTTGTGGGTCAGCCAGTAGACCTGGAACGGGGAATACGACAGTGGACCAGGTGAAAGTCAAACAGGAACCGGGAGTTGAGGAAGAGTGTAGCTTTTCTGGAGCAAACATCAAAACAGAACGCTGTAAAGATGGCAGACGGAGTGCTTGCATGGTATTTACTTTGAGCTTGCAGTTTACATTCGTTACTTAGTCCCAAATGTTTCCATTCGTTTCTTTCATATAACCTCCTTGGACTCAAAAAAGTTTGTTTTTGTGAAGAGACCCCACATAGCACAGTTTATTTTAAGGTGTTCTTTTTTACAATGCATTTACACAAATTGGAGGGGATTGGAAAGTTTTTTCCCCCCTTTTGGTTCCCAAGAGGCTAAACCTGTTCTTTCTGGCTTTGATACAGTTTGTTTCATTTTGCACAATGTCTGTCTTATTCTTATTTCTCCTCAACCAGATGAGCAGCCCAGAAGGAAGCGTTACTCCTCCTCTTCCCATCCTCGGCTCTGTGTCCACCGGTTCAGTCCAGGACATTTTAAGAACACTAGGTGAAAATGTTAAATCTGAACCACAGAGTGATCATCTCTCATCCTGTACGAACCCAAACTTCAGCGCACCTCTAACCAATGGGACCACAGGGTCAAATGGAAGTCAGCGGGGAAGCACTGCTAACGCAAACAGCCAGACCACTGTGGGAAAGGAAGACGACCCGAATGAGGACTGGTGTGCGGTGTGTCAGAACGGTGGAGAACTGCTTTGCTGTGATCGCTGTCCTAAAGTCTTCCACATGACCTGCCATATCCCAACACTCAAATCTTCTCCCAGGTAAAGAATGTGGCTTTATTTACACAGACAATGCAACACATTTGGCCTTAATGCTGTTACATATAATGTTGTCATATAATTTATCAATGCATTTGGATTTCAATTAATAAATTACTAATTTTATTTTATTTTTAGCATTTCTAATCATGAATGAGTATTTTATTTGTTTGTTTTATTTGTATTATTATTTTATTTTTAACATGCCATATTATTATATTCATAAATTACTTTTATTTTTGCTTTTTTATTTTATTTAAAATTAAGATGCCATCAATAGCATATTATTGTATGACATGACATATTCATAAATTATTTTAATTTATGAAGTAAGGGTTGTACCACCAGTGACAAGTTATATAATTTTCTAAGGGCCTGTTTACACCTGGTTACTTCATGCATTTTTACTGATCGGGTAACTTTTGTCACACTATTATGTCATAATGTGACAAAGTATAAAAAAAATTCAATAAAGTTTCAATAAAAGCTTTTTTTTATTTTATTTCTCAATTCCAGTTTAACTGTGCCGGTGAGGCTAGCCTTAACCTTTGGGTTGGTGTGTACGGGTGCAGTGGCGTCTGGACAAACTTTTTTTAATTGTGTTGTTAATTATTTTGTTAGGCCTTACACTAACACTTAACCTGGGTAAAAAAAGATGTGCACAGAAATAAATTACTGTAAATGTCATAGTAGTATAACAGAGGAAAGATTTTGTGAATATGTTCCCTTTAGGTTTTAAGGCTTTAATTCCTGATTTTTGTGTTAATCATGTGTTTGTACCTTCTTCTGCTGCAGTGGAGATTGGATGTGCACGTTCTGCAGAAGTCTCACAAATCCAGAGATGGTATACAACTCTGATGACGATTCACCCAGTAAGAAGGACACAAGTGAGACTGCAATGAGTCCAGAGGACCAACGAGTGAGTCACAGAGAAACAAACACAACAATAGTCACAAAACAGCGATCTCTTATTACTTTACCCCGGATTGGTAGATTGGCTCAGTAAGATTCCTTTTACGAGGAATCTCGTCATTAATTGATCCCAATACTTCACATGACATACTATATTATGTAATATAAAATACATACAGTAAATTGTGAGATTGTTTGGCTCTAAAATATTTACTTTGCTAAAACATGAACCTGAGTGGCCCAGTATGGTCTTTAGATATAATCTATTAACCTTTTCCAACAAAGTTAATGTTTTTGCAGAATTGCAGATTCTTTAAGTTTCTTCTTGTGTTTTGTAGCGATGTGAGCGCGTGCTGCTGCATGTGTTCTGTCATGAGCTCGGTACGGAGTTTCAAGAGCCTGTTCCTGCATCGGTGAGTTTCCATTAAGACCATAATATCCTCATTTCCCATAAAAGCAGATATTTCTCATGAAGTGTTCTTAAAGGGCAAAGTTCAGATGTGTAATTGGACCATTGTTCAATATGATCTGTAGTATTTAATTGCTGCCTCTCTACTAGGTCATTAACACTATTGCAATAAACGGCAGCATCGCTCACATGTATTTCTGTAGTAAGTCTGTTTTCAAACATGTATTGAGCCTCTGGGGCATTTCCTGCTGTTATTTGTCATAGTGGGAATATGATTCTGGCGTAATTACGTTCTTGAGTGAATGCAATAATGCATCCGGTTGACGAGTAATAATGTTGTCTCATATACCACTTCTCTTTGTTCTTACATGACTACTGTAAGTAGTTATAACCATACACCACCTGTCAAAATGATTGATTGACAGGTGGGTGTGGCTAGCCTTTGCCCTTGTCCCGCCCCTTCTGGTTCCTCCCCTTCCTGCCCTACCCTTGTCCCGCCCCTTCCGGTCCCGCCTCTTCCTGTTACCTTTGACCCAGTTCCGCCCCTTCCTGTTAACTTCGACCTAGTTCCGCTCCTTCCTGTTACCTTTGACCCAGTTCCGCCCCTTCCGGTTAAACTTTCTGTCAAAATGATGGATGCTGACAGTTAGTTTGATCGTTTGAAGTTAGTTTGATCAAGAAAAAGGGGCGTATAGGATCTGTGACAGTTAGTTTGATCGTTTGAAGTTAGTTTGATCAAGAAAAAGGGGCGTATAGGATGTGTGACAGATAGTTTGATCGTTTGAAGTTAGTTTGATCAAGAAAAAGGGGTATAGGATGTGTGACAGATAGTTTGAGATGTATTGGCTTTGATGATGACAGTAAGTTTGATCGTTTGAAGTTGGTGTTTTGTTACCGCATCCCCATAACCCTGAGCTTATCACGGGCAGCTGTGAAAGTGATAAGAAAAAAATTGTGGAAGTTTATCTGTTCTGTAAAAAAGAATATAAAATAAAACCTCACACAAAAAGTTTAAATAAAATGGAGCCACAAAAATATTCCAAACAGTTAAAAATGTATTAGAGAGTTGAAGAAAAAACATACAGCTTATGTAAAACCTCACACAAAAAGTTTAAATAAAATGGAGCCACAAAAATTGCAAACAGTTAAAAATGTATTAGAGAGTTGAAGAAAAAACAATGCAATGATCTCACACTGACTCAAAACATAGGGAGCGCGCGTCTATGTGTGTGTGTGTGTGTGTGTCAAAGCAGGAATTCCCCTCCCTCCGCATTGCTGGGGACGTTGGAAGTTTATCTCACACAGAAGTCGAAAAAGCATTATGTTCATTTAAATGAAATGGTTATAAAATTTACATTTAGTCATTCACAAATATTTGACACTGACTCAAGTTGAAAAACCATACTGTTCAATTAAAAGTATATAAATTAAACAAAAATGAAATCATCTTACTGTTTCACCATGGTTGAAAAAAACCCACAAGTGTTTCCCCTGAAGTCTTTTCTCTCTGTCACACCAGTGTGTGGCTGGCCTGGTATCTGTTTTTGTGACACGTTCCTGAGCCCATTGAGAAATATCTTACACAACAGTTGAAAAGCATTGTGTTCCTTTAAAAGTGTATAAATGAAAATATATCATATATAAAATAAATAGTTTACTAAATTACTGAAGTTGAAAATCATGCTGTTCATTTAAAATCTTACTAAATTACTGAAGTTGAAAATCATTCTGTTAATTTTTAAAATAAATAACTAAATTTACTGATCCAAATATGTTAGATAAAAATCATCCGACATGTTTTATAGATTAGAAGAAAACATACAGGTTATGAACGGGTGTCAAAAATAAAATCATCTTACATTTTCAGCCGGTTGACCAAGTAGTTCCTAAGATGTCCATACATTTAAAGTTGAAAAGATCCCACAAGTAATTCTCTCTCCCCCTCGCTTGACAGGCATGCATTGTCTGTCTCTGTGTGTGTGTGTGTCTTTTCAGTGGTCAGAACGAGACATTGCATATGTTCGATTAGTGTTAATCTTATTTCATAGTATAATCATTAAAAGTTTAAATTATATATTTTAAAAATACAAGATGTTTTAAATTAAATTAATTCATAAAACAAATATGCTACATTGGCGGTCTGTGGAAAAACTTGACTATATTTTTTATTTATCAGGGTGCATGTAAAGAACTTTGAAATTTGCGGCTCTCACAAGTTATCTCACACATTGTGTGAAATGTTTAGTAATTCCTCAAGTAGTATCTGTGAGAAAATCCCCACATAGGCCTATCTGTAGTGAGAGAGCAACAATGAAGACTTTTAGAATCTGTGATGCCTCAGGCCGAGCCCCATTGATAGCCTGCTTATAAGCTCCTTCCGATCACCAGCATATCTTCAGAGAAATACGTTACTTTACAATAATGTTAGCTTCAGGATATAGGGTGACAGAGCAGATGAGCCTCTGTGCATCATGTAATGTTAGTCTGCTAACGCCTTTCCAGAGCCAAAGTTTTGTTCGTATTAAATTTATTTCAAAGCATAATCGTAAAAGTTTAAATATTTAAAAATGAAAAGATTGTTTAAATTAAATCTTTACAGTTTTAATACATTCATATCTTTTAGAAGATTACTGTAATGATTTTGTTTAACGGTGACCTAAAGTATAATTGTTATTAATATAGCCATAATGATTTTTGTACTGTAACAGCATATTCTACCCCGTACACCTAAACATGACCATCACAGAAAACTGCATTTTAAATGTTTTTTTACACACTGTTTTGCCCTCTCACACACTAAGTTGCTTCCATAAAATCAAATAAAGTATATAACTCAATGTATAATGACAAATGTATTCAAACAATTTAACCTTAGTTTTAGCTAAATTAATATATATAAAAATTATATATATATAAATATAAAATAGAAAAACTCCTTACATTTTCATAGAACTGAAGTAGTAGAAACTAGATATATGCAATGATAAAAAAACAAATAGTTTAAGATGTCATAAACAAAAACCCCTCCCATATCCTTCAGTGATAAGCTACAGGGTGAGATGAAGCTTCAGACCCTCCCAGAGACGGAGGAGTTACAGGCCAGATGAGCCTCTGGGGTCACAATGCCCCAGCATATGCAATGCTAGTCTGCTTTTCAGAGGTTTATTCATACTAAATTCATTTAAAAGCATAATCTTAAAAGTTTAAATGAGATCTTTTCAAATTAAAAGACTGTTTAAATCAAATCTTTAAAGTTTTATTAAAATCGTATCTTCTATTTATCTTCTACTTCTGTACGATATAAATGATTTTCATAAATTTAACCTAAGGTATTATTTTTACTAAACATCGTTTGTTCAAAAAATAAAATAAAAAATGTTATAAACAAGAACTGTGCTTTAGCGTCTTAGATCTTATTTCAAACAGTATTTTTGTCCATGCGACATGAAACATGTTGTTTTAAAAGAAATCCCAGGACCATACATTGCTCTTATTTAGATTAAGTTGTATCATTTAGAAAATCACCACACGTTCAGAGACGCGATGTGCCTGGTTTGTTTTGAGTGAATGGTGGATTTTGTGGTCATGTCCGAGCTCATAACTTATTCTATAGGAGATAAATTAAATTATTATATATTAGAAAGTAGCTTGGATGTATTTTTATTTTGTGCTTGCTTTAAGTTAACTTTTACCAAATATTAAGACGTTAAAGTTCAGTTATAGACCTTTAGCGCATTGAGTTGAAATTAAAACGTGATATCAATATCGCATCATTACCGAATTAAGGGTTGTTTAATCATTTTAATAGTTATCGAGCACCAGCTGATTGAAATGTTTCTTCAAACAAAGCGACAAAAGTAATTTTCTGATCAAACGTCGTACACGGATGCACTGTGTTTTGTTGTATGCCCAGATTTTGAGGGGTCGCTGGTAGAAGGATGTCTTTGTATTTTTAAAAACATAGATCTACATAGATGTTTTACACGAAAAAAAAATATTTCAGAGATCCTTGTGCGGTAGGCCTATTCTATATTCGCATAAAGGGTTAAAATATACATTTAAGCTCTATTTAAAAATGGTATAATAAAATAATGTGGTTTAAACCATCATTTTATTAAATCAAGCCAATTCATGTGAATACTGTCGTATATGAACAAAGAGAAGACCCTAGAGTTCACTACAGTTAACTGTAGGAAACAGATATCCATGGGGTGAAAGTGTAAAGAAGACACCATACAAAATACGATAAGGGTTACGATAGTGTTGTTAAAAATGAAACCGTGGTGAACACCAGCACTGTTAAACATGCGGTTCAATAACAATGTTCAATATAAACAAAAATCCAACTCTAATGTGACTGAGCGTGTTTCACATATAACTGCTGATAGTTAGATATAATTTATCTAACAGTTGATATTTACGACATGTTAAAATATTTTGATGATGAGGCCAAAAACTGCTTACCATATGTTTTCATAAAAAAGAAGAACAATTATTAAGACATAAAACACAACGCCTGTTTTCTGGATCAGGCCTAAAAGACCCCTGACTAAAACTCTTGTGTCAAAGAAACGGTGTAGACGGAATAAAAAATGAATCATCCCACCTTTCACGTAAAAATATCAACGGTAATTCATTAGCTTAACCGTTGTTTAGCCACGTAGAAAAAATAACCGACTGTGCTGTGAAATGGGCAATAGCTAGACGAGTTTGAAGTATAATAGTTTTATAGGTAACAGAAAAACAGCAATACTCATCTTTAATGTCGATGTTTCGTAGACATAGCAGAAATATGAAAATAATAACTAATTTTAGAAATAATATTCTAAAAGAAATATGATTTGTTTAGTCTTAAACACTCTCATGTAGAAGGACCGTAATTCTCTTCATGCTATATTTGTGCATGTTTTTCATAAATTCCTATATGTTTGACCACGCTCGGAGACTATAGTTTTTGCAAACTGTACAAAAACAGTGTTTTAATCTTTTGGTTTGAAGTTATGACTTCTGAAGACCTCTTATGCGTAGATTCACTCGGTTGAAAAATTGAGTTTTGTAATTTACACATCTGAAATTAAACTAATGGTAGTTTTTTATAAAGTATTTTATTAGCTAAAATCAATGTCTTTATTCATAAATATTTTCTCATTGGTGTAAAATTACCTTTGCCAACGAACTGACTTATCCTCGTAAGCAAAGAATTTCTTATCTTTATTTACATGGTACGGGTAAGTCCATGGAGGCCTCCATGTCGTTCCGCCATCTTGAAAAACTATAATAGCAGAGAGGGACAAAAAGCACTAGCCTAGCTCAACTAGCCAACCTTTTCGTTCAGAGCCGGCTGACTGAAACCATCTGAAGCGGTCAGTGAGAGGTTCTTGAAAGGCTGCACTGCACAGTACTTCATAATGCAATCCTCGTAGCCGTGATAAAGCATACAAATTCATTTAAAGGGGGAACGTGTCCGGCAAATTCAAAACGAGGGTAAATATCGGGATAGCTTTTCCCAGGTGGATAGAGCTAATGAAGGCGAAGTTGTCTGCTTTCTTCTCGACAGGTAAGTCGATGTTACGGTCTAAATTACAAGCTTTTTCATTCCGTGGTTGTGTAAATCATTATATAGGCAGCATAACAGTAGAACATGTATAGTTAAACTCGATGAAGTGCTATTGGAAGACGTGTTGTCATAGCTTCTTGGCACATAACGGCTACCGTAGTTGCAACACGCATTTGAAAAAGCGAGACGCTAGAGAGCACTATGCGTTTGAATGCAAAATACAACATCACCGCTAGATGGGAGAAATTCCTACACAGCGTACCATTAAGGACTAAGTTGTAGGGTATTTGACAAAAAGCCTAGAAAATCGAGGAGGTCAAAGGGCATGCTTCCCGCTATAGTATCATCAGCTCTCTCCAAAGTCTGTTGATGTGGCCTGTCGCATCAACAAAGGCTAACATTTTAAAATTCTACATATATTTTGAGTAGGGCTGTACTCAACCAAAGAAAATCTTGGTCGACTGAAGTCCTGACGTTTTCGACTAAAAATCGACTAAAAATGGCGTTAGAAAAAAAAACGTTAAATTAATTAGCTGCGCACAGTGCGCAGTACTTGGTAGCCTTGTTGTCCGCCTAAATGAATTATAAATAAACATAAAAAACTAGTAGGCTATTTGCAGTATATTAAATCGTTTTTGACCTAATTATTTTGCATTGAAATGAGTCTGACGAGTCTGTCGGCTCTGACAGCGTTGCATCACGTGCACCTGCGCAATATCATAGCCTATGATTTCCGAAGATAGTATTATGTTGTCAACTAGTGATATCATCACAAGAACTGTTGAGGAATATGCAACATAATTTAGACAATTATTTTTGTCATATGTTATAACTGTCAGACATTATCATTTCAGCCGCTCTGTGCATGTCCTCACAGGCTGAACATAGGAGAGATCAGCTTCGCGGCTGAGACACGAATAGACTATAAACTTAAAGCTTTTACTCTTAATAAACACACTTTAATAAAAAAAAGAATATTTATTAAACAAACCAGATCAAGAGCAGAAACGAAATAAAGTGCATAACTGAAAAATAAAGCATCTTAGGCTCAAAACTAACACAAACAGTCGGCACAGCGCAATTGCGCATTAGGCTCCAAACAAAAAATAAAAAAGTTAGGTTATCACACTAAAACATTTAAATGTGCAAATTCTGTTTTGTTCATATAGCCAACTCAAAACAGACAGGGCAAGCTAACGCAGACAAGTGAGCTTACCACTTTTAGATGATATGTCATGTTTGTCGTCGAGCTGTGGTTGCTTGCACACTTTGCATTCGACCTTTTTCCCGTTATCAATTTTAACAAAATGCTGCCACACTGTCGATTTCTTTGTTGTTGACATGTTAGAAGAGGACTGACTATTAAACGCTCTCACAATTAAATAAATAATATTCAGCATCAAACCTTCTATAGCCTACTTATCGTTCTCTCTTGGGTTGGGCTAATCCAAAAAAGGTGAAAACAAGGGGGGTGTTCTGAAGACAGACTGTTACCTGTGAAACAAGGGTACTCTGAAAACACCCCCATTAGCAGTTAGTGCTTTCCACCTGATGAAATGAGTGCGCCTCAGCGCGGCAAAACTGATGAAATGAACGCGGGGAAAAAAATCGACCAATCAGAATTTTGGTCGAACCAGAACGTATCGACCAATTAATCGACTAATCGACTAGGACAATACAGCCCTAATTTTGAGTAGATAACCGATAGTATACTCTCAGTAAAGGGGTTCATCCTGTGTGTTTCCACAATGAATAAGGATAGTTTGGGAGATACAAGAAAAGTAAAAATGATCTTATACGAAGATACGATTTTAATAAAACTTTAAAGATTTGATTTAAACAGTCTTTTGATTTTAAAAGATCTCATTTAAACTTTTAAGATTATGCTTTTAAATGAATTTAGTATGAATAAACCTCTGAAAAGCAGACTAGCATTGCATATGCTGGGGCATTGTGACCCCAGAGGCTCATCTGGCCTGTAACTCCTCCGTCTCTGGGAGGGTCTGAAGCTTCATCTCACCCTGTAGCTTATCACTGAAGGATATGGGAGGGGTTTTTGTTTATGACATCTTAAACTATTTGTTTTTTTATCATTGCATATATCTAGTTTCTACTACTTCAGTTCTATGAAAATGTAAGGAGTTTTTCTATTTTCTATTTATATATATATATATATATATAATTTTTATATATATTAATTTAGCTAAAACTAAGGTTAAATTGTTTGAATACATTTGTCATTATACATTGAGTTATATACTTTATTTGATTTTATGGAAGCAACTTAGTGTGTGAGAGTGCAAAACAGTGTGTAAAAAAACATTTAAAATGCAGTTTTCTGTGATGGTCATGTTTAGGTGTACGGGGTAGAATATGCTGTTACAGTACAAAAATCATTATGGCTATATTAATAACAATTATTAGAGATGCACCGATTGATCGGCTGGTGACCGGAATCGGCCGGTTTTCACGTGATCGGCCATGATCGGCGACCGGCCGGTCAGTCTGACGTAATCCGATTTTATGCCGGTCAAATGCACTCGGGCGCCACATGATTAACATCGCGCAACATCAGCATCACACGTGCACACGGAACGCGCACATGTAGGAAACCTCGTGAATTACGGCCGTTTCACACCACAAGGTGCAGCGCGTTTTTTTTTTTTGTTCGGCGTGCATGTTAATCAATGAGTGCATTCACACCGCGAGCCGGAGCAGCGCGTGAGCGTCGAGCAGGAGCGTCGCGGGAGCAACAGTGAAGCGCGGATTTCGGCGCCGAATCTATTTTTGCTGCGCTCAATTTAAGTGAAAGCACACTTTTGATGGACAAAATAAATATGATTTCATCCAAAAAGTGCCCAAAATGCAAAGAATTTGCATGTCTGGTGTGTTTTAACAAGAACTGAAGTAGGCTAGGCTATGTCAGAAAGAAAATGAAGACTCAAAAATATTTATAGAAAATTTACCCATTTAAACTTGTTTTTATTATTATTTAATTGTTTCCCTGCACATGCTCCACTTGTCCTGTTTAGCTAGGCTGGACATGTGTCAGATGAGAGAAGAACTGCTTGAGAAATATAACTTGCCATTGATATACAACAAGTGATTGCAATAGGCCTGTGTGTGTGTGTGTGAGAGAGAGAGATAAATATCTTTATACTGCAAGGCTATATTTATTGAATTTTTATTTGTTATTTATATATAATTTTATTGCCATTACCTGTTTTCATACAGAAGTTTAGTTTGCTAAATATATAAAAAAAAATTTATTGGATATTGGATGTGAAAAGGAAATGGTTCTTCCATAACACTGCACTTTAGATGTGTGAGAATTTTTCACACTAGGAGTCATTTATATAGTTCTATTTTATAGCGATTATCTGTTCAAAAAATGTTCTATGCAAAATGTTCTATTAAAGAGAAGATAGAGAATAAATATTTGTGTGTGCTGTAAAGTGGTTTGAAAAAATAAAATCGGAATCGGCTAAAATCGGTATCGGCAGGTCAAACTCAAGGAAAAATCGGAATCGGGATCGGCCTAGAAAATTGTAATCGGTGCATCTCTAACAATTATACTTTAGGTCACCGTTAAACAAAATCATTACAGTAATCTTCTAAAAGATATGAATGTATTAAAACTGTAAAGATTTAATTTAAACAATCTTTTCATTTTTAAATATTTAAACTTTTACGATTATGCTTTGAAATAAATTTAGTACGAACAAAACTTTGGCTCTGGAAAGGCGTTAGCAGACTAACATTACATGATGCACAGAGGCTCATCTGCTCTGTCACCCTATATCCTGAAGCTAACATTATTGTAAAGTAACGTATTTCTCTGAAGATATGCTGGTGATCGGAAGGAGCTTATAAGCAGGCTATCAATGGGGCTCGGCCTGAGGCATCACAGATTCTAAAAGTCTTCATTGTTGCTCTCTCACTACAGATAGGCCTATGTGGGGATTTTCTCACAGATACTACTTGAGGAATTACTAAACATTTCACACAATGTGTGAGATAACTTGTGAGAGCCGCAAATTTCAAAGTTCTTTACATGCACCCTGATAAATAAAAAATATAGTCTAGTTTTTCCACAGACCGCCAATGTAGCATATTTGTTTTATGAATTAATTTAATTTAATTTAAAACATCTTGTATTTTTAAAATATATAATTTAAACTTTTAATGATTATACTATGAAATAAGATTAACACTAATCGAACATATGCAATGTCTCGTTCTGACCGCTGAAAAGACACGCACACACACACGCACACACACACACACACACACGCACACACACACACAGACAGACAATGCATGCCTGTCAAGCGAGGGGGAGAGAGAATTACTTTTGGGATCTTTTCAACTTTAAATGTATGGACATCTTAGGAACTACTTGGTCAACCGGCTGAAAATGTAAGATGATTTTATTTTTGACACCCGTTCATAACCTGTATGTTTTCTTCTAATCTATAAAACATGTCGGATGATTTTTATCTAACATAATTGGATCAGTAAATTTAGTTATTTATTTTAAAAATGAACAGTAATTTAGTAAACTATTTATTTTATATATGATATATTTTCATTTATACACTTTTAAAGGAACACAATGATTTTCAACTGTTGTGTAAGATATTTCTCAATGGGCTCAGGAACGTGTCACAAAAATAGATACCAGGCCAGCCACACACTGGTGTGACAGAGAGAAAAGACTTCAGGGGAAACACTTGTGGGTTTTTTTCAACCATGGTGAAACAGTAAGATGATTTTATTTTTCTTTAATTTATATACTTTTAATTGAACAGTATGGTTTTTCAACTTGAGTCAGTGTCAAATATTTGTGAATGACTAAATGTAAATTTTATAACCATTTCATTTAAATGAACATAATGCTTTTCAACTTCTGTGTGAGATAAACTTCCAACGTCCCCAGCAATGCGGAGGGAGGAGAATTCCTGCTTTGACACACACACACACACACACACACACACACACACACACACACACAGACACGCATAGACACGCAGACTATGTTTTGAGTCAGTGTGAGATCATTGCATTGTTTTTTCTTCAACTCTCTAATACATTTTTAACTGTTTGCAATTTTTGTGGCTCCATTTTATTTAAACTTTTTGTGTGAGGTTTTACATAAGCTGTATGTTTTTTCTTCAACTCTCTAATACATTTTTAACAGTTTGGAATATTTTTGTGGATCCATTTTATTTAACCCTCTGGGGACCAAAGGTTTTTTGGGGCCCTTGGGATGTTTTGACATGCACTGACATTTGTGCTTTTTTCAGTTATTTATAAACATGTTAATGGCAAAGGTGTAAATTCACTCTATATAGCACACACGGGGCTACCATAATATGTTAGCAACATGCATGTACATGTTTGTATTTTTGAGAGAATATTATTTATGCGTGGTTATTGAAAAAACTAAAAATAAAAGTTTCTGAAATAAGGCCACAAAACACATATTGATTATTTCTTCACAAGACTTTTGAAAATTGTATCACATAGTCTAGAATATTTGCTCCAAAACTATGTGAGAAACATCCTGACTACTCATTCAGATAAGTCAATAAAGTCTTTTAGAATGTGTATGACGTGTTTTGTTTGAGAAAGCTTTATGCGAGGCGGCTTGATCTCTCATTAGTATGTATCCATTTCACACCTGAGAAAGACAAAGACCCTCCCATAATGGCCCTATTAGGTGCTATCAGGCCATATCATTATGAAGAGCCTTGCAGAAAGAATGAGGAGATTTAAAAAAGAATGGCTTTTAGATTGTTTGGATTTATTTACAACACACACACACACACTGCTTAGAATAAGTGAACACACCCATGCTAAAGTTGACTAAAAAGAGGAATAAAAAATCGTAATGCCTTAATTAAAAAAATGAGGAAAACTCCAACCTTTAGGGACATGAATAATGTCCTTGAATTCTTTGTGAATGAAAAATTTATCACAAATAATTAAATGTTCTTTAAAATACAGGGTGCATACGTCTGGACACATCTATCACACACCCTTCACCATATAGACAAGGTTTGATTTCAGTTCAAAGTTAGAGTTGGAAAAATCTTGAAAAGAAAATTGTCTTTTCCATAAATGTCTTAGTTTGATCATACATATTTCAAAGTTGAGGATTCATTATTTTGATTTAGCTTGGATTGGAACAAACACTAGACTATAACATCTTAGTTGATTAGTTTATTGACAAAACATACTATATATTTAACATATGAGCAGAAACTCCTAACAAAGCTTATTTGATGTCTATTTTAGAGTAAAAACTTTATACTCTATCCAAAACTAGTCAACAAAATGTCTTTTATTTCGTCTATAACTGTGCGTTCATTCATTCATTCATTCACACACACACACACACACACACACACACACACACACACACACACACACACACACACACACACACACACACAGAAAGATGATTCACATTTAAACAGTATGCTATTTTTCCATTTACAGACACTAACGTTATTCTATATCGCGATTAGAACAAAGCACAAGCATAAAACACTTACACACTTCTCAGCTGAATCTGTTGCTCCTCCTCGTGGTGAAAATAAACCAGCACTTGTTCTGAGGTAGGTAAATGTCCCAGGATTGTTCCTCATAGCCGCTCAAGATGACAGTAGATTAATCTGACTAAAAAATATAGTGTGTTTTCAGAGTTTTTGGGCGTTAACGCGTCTCAATGTGGTGCTTCACGTATTTGCGTTTGAATAGCGCGTGCTCTCCGTGGGCGTGTCACATTACCGGAGATAATGAGCTGAGAGAAAGATAATTAGAATGGCTGACACGTCTCTCTTTTTATATAGATTACATAAACGGAGAATATTTATTTTAGTTTTGAATCGGATCATTTAAAAGTACAAACTCAAATGATTTAAAAGATATATTGCTCATGTCTGGGTGAATAGTATTTGCTGAGTTTTGTTGAAGATTAGAGACGTGCTCCAGGAAAAAAGTTCACGGTGACTGAGAGGCAGAACGCACACCCTGTTTATATTCTTTATTTTACAAAAGCACAATATTTTATTTCGATTGTATGTGGGCACATAAAAAAGTAGACATTTAACAGATTATTTTCTCATATTTCTTAACTCTATATGAACAGAAATGATGGTAGTACTTTAAGTCTATTTTTCTGCTATGTGAAAAAAACGAGCAAAACGCGCCGGCGCGTTTCTGGTCCCCAGAGGGTTAAACTGAAATGCTTGATTCAGCGAATAGTTGTACATTTATTTAAACGTTTTGTGTGTGGTTTTATTTTATATTCTTTTTTACAGAACAGATAAACTTCCCTTTTTTTTTCTTATCACTTTTACAGCTGCCCGTGATAAGTTTGATCGTTTGAAGTTGGTGTTTTGTTACCGCATCCCCTTCATAACCCTGAAGGGGATGCGGTAACAAAACACCAACTTCAAACGATCAAACTATCTGTCACACATCCTATACGCCCCTTTTTCTTGATCAAACTAACTTCAAACGATCAAACATTCAAGTTAGTGCACACACATTAGGAGGAGTGAGTTAGTGAACACACAAACACACAGCAAACTGTGGACAGACACACTCGAAGTTGCTGTGGCGCCCGGGGGAGAGATTGGGGGTTAGGTGTCTTTCTCAAGGGCACCTTAGTCATTTCCTGCCGGTATTGAGACTCGAACCCGACTGACTCTCTAACCATTAGAACAGGACTTTTAAACTTTGTGCGGTAAAGTTTAATTTCAATATTGCCTTAATCTCATTATAATCGCATTATGAAGGTGTATGTAAACATAGTCATTGACAAACAGAACTCGATCTTTCCCCATTTATAATATATATGAGCTGTACTTGCATGACTGGAGGGTGCTACTAAGATGCCAGCTGAGTAAATTGACTTTCCTTACAAAGGGTACTGTAGAAATTCTAGATATTAGGTGAAGATCCAAACAGCAAAAACTGACAATTTTAATTAAATGGAACCTTTTTTCTGTCTATATTCTTGAAATGTTTGTTTTTAATAACCATTTCCCTTCTTTCCTATTATTTATGTATTATTATAGTATCTATTGATTACTATTTTGAAAGATCTTTTATTTTTATATTTTCATTTTCATTTTAGCTTTATTAATAGTGCTTTTTCATTGGGATGCACATATCATACCTAAAAATGTCGATGAGTAGATTATTTGGTGTTGGAAGAGAGCCGCATATCTGCAACATTATTGTTTTAATGCTGAAGCCTTGATTTCTCTCCAGGTACCCAATTACTATAAAATAATAAAGAATCCAATGGATTTGACCCTGGTAAAGCGGAAACTACAGCGAAAACATCCTCTGCATTACAAGAGCACTTCAGAGTTTGTGTCCGACGTGCGCCTGGTCTTTAGCAATTGTGCCAAATTTAATGAGGTGAGTACGGGGAATGTCCTTAACCTGTGTGGGGGGTGTGATGGGATGCTGCATGTAAGAAACAAGTATTTGGAGAGTATGAAACACACTAAAGCAACACAGCATGAACGTGATGGGTTGCATGCTTTTACTTCCTCGTATGTTCACCAGTCCAGTACTAACAATTAAAGGAATGGTTTCAGTCGAGCTGAGCATTAATCAGCGGCGCTGTTTTTCTTTTTGGATGTTGCACTAGTGTGTCAAAGGGCTAACAAACATCCCTTTAACGGAGTGAAAAAGTGTATTACATTTTGTTTGAGACATTTATTTATTGTTCAGCACTTTTTTTGAACAATAAGAATGAAAATGACAATCAAATGCATGATGCTAATGTCAGTTTTGCAGTCGTTCATACCTTCTGACATTCATTCAAGAGTGAATAGTGACTGTTAGTTAAAACAAAATGGCACTGATGCTGTTAAAATCAGATTATGTATACAACTGATTTGATTTAGTTTTAAATCCCTTAGAAAGTTGTTTAAGATGCCATTTTTAGCACTTAGTTGATGTTTTGAGTTTTGAATGTTGCCGCTTGATGAGGTTTGTGTTATTGAAAGCAAAACGGTCACACTGTTCATTTTTAATTTAGCGGCAATACATTAATACAATGAAAGATGTGATTATTACACACAAACATTTTATAGGGATTGTTTGGCTTCTGTTTCACCAAAGGATGTGTACATTCCTTCATGTTCACTTTAGGTGATTTCAGTGGATGGATTTGATCTGTTTGAGTGTTTGGGTTCATCACAGTGGCCACAGAATGAATGCTTGAAGTGCATAAATAGGGTGTTTTTTTGTGGGGAAAAATAGCTTTATCTATAGTCAAATCCTCCAAGATACCCATGTTAAAAACTGTAGCACTTTCACACTGTCATTGTGCTAATTCAGTGAGGTTACTGAAATGTTTATTTCTGTCTAAAAATAAACTGCAAAATGAGGGAGACATTTTACTGTCTTCACAAGACTTGATGACTGGCATTCATGTCAAAGAAGCACGTTATTATTAACTGAATTTTCTGTAATTTTTCCCTCCAATTTATGTCGCATTTAGTTTGGGTCTCAGCATAACTGCCACTTTTTTCATTTTTTTATTTTTTTTAAAGAGTATTTTAAGACAAATCCCCTTCTATTTTTTTCCATGTGTTTCTTTAAAGAGGCTGTTTGCTTATGCCTTATAACCGTAAGGCATTTATTATGACCAAACCAAAAAGTTGTGCTCCTTGGACATTTTTAAATACAGATGAGGTTGTGACCTCACTGTGTGTATGGTATAAAATCTTTCTTCCCCCCTTTCTTTTGTATTTTTTTTTTTGTGTGCTGTCGTTGCCCTTTTTAGATGTCTCGAATAATCCAGGTTTATGATGAGGAGAAACAGAGTAATGTTCAGGTAAGATGTTTTGTACACCACACCGAAGGGTTCAGCAGTGCTGGCACCCAAAGCAGCCGAAACTGGAGTTTTAACCCTTTCTGTGATTCTCTTCTCCTCCTCCTCCTCTTCCTCACCCGTTCATTCCACCCACTTTTCCTCCCCTTTCCTCACATTTCCACACTCTTTCCCTTCTCCTCCCTCTCCTAGGCTGACTCGGAAGTGGCAGAGGCGGGCAAAGCTGTGAGTCAGCGCTTCGAGGAAAAACTGCTGGAGATTTTTCCCGACCAGACGTTCCCAGTAGTCGCGGAGAAGCCGGAGACACGACCCGAGGCTGATAAAGAGGATTCGGAGGACTCCGACGATGATGTGGTACAACCTAAACGCAAACGTTTAAAAGTGGATGCTGAGAAGCTGATGCACATCAAGTGAAGAAACTGAGGAAACGTCCGCAAGAAATAAACTGTCTTCCTCTCAAGTCTTATTCTGCTCTCTGAAGGGTGGGATAATGCTGGAACTGATGCGATTCAGATGCTTCATTTATTTCATGTTTTCCCCCACCCCGACGATCCATTGTACATACTGCGTGAGAACTTTCAAACTTGAATTGTCTTCGGAGGACGAAGAATGGATCGTTGAGTGTCGAGACACTTGTACAGATTTAAATAGTCTTGTTTTGGTCTGATTTAGTATATAACATTTTTTTTTCTTAAACTATGACTTATTATTATTATATTTGTAAATCTATTGTGAATGATACTTTATAAATGATACACTCATCTCTCCCTCCCATTGTATGATAAAGTTTATCATATATGGTCCACCTGCTTCCTTTGCATGTGTATTTTCTTATTCCTACAGTTTAAATCCCCTCAATAGGAGAACATTTTATCTTTATTTTCAATAAAATGGTGACCTCTGTATTGTTTTAAAGTTTAATCATAGACCCTTCAAAAGCTATAAAACGTAGTAAATGGGTGTCTGTGCCACCTGGCAAAACCAAGTACAAAAGTACTTTCAACAAGCATGGCTTTTTATTCCAATAATACATAAACTACAGTAATGCCAGTGTTACATTTATAATGGTTACAGTCTTAAATGTTGAGGGAAGAATTTAAACATTTTAAATGAGTTTTTTAATTAGAATAAATTAACGCAGTTAATAAAACCCTTTTAAATTAGAATACATTTTGTGAGATGTATTCTTCAAACTAGAATTACTATCACATGTTCACCAAGTGATTGCAATAAAATCACATTGACATACATTCAGACAATTCAACTATATAATGAAGGTAGATTTTAACTAAAAGGTTCAACTGTGTTTCATGACAAAAGTATTTTTTTAGGTGTCAGATTGGGGCAAGCTGTAAATACTAAATTTACTTTGTCACATTTCAGAATGGTTTGATATTTATGCATTTTCACTTTTTCCATTTTTAATCACTTGCTCTGAATCACAATTGATTTTATCTGGTACATAATTGATAAATAGCATTTTTCATTTATGGAAACTTAATTCATGTAGACATGTTTCCACAAATGCAAAAAGCTGTGTTCAGTCAGTGTATTGTATCTTGTTTCCTGGGCAATAATAATGTACTGCTTAATGTAGTCAAGACTTAAGTTATTTCTATACAGATGATGGCTTAAAAAACGAACCTACCATGAGAAATACTGGATGGCGCAAAAATGGTGACAACTAAAATGTTCACCTCTTCATTTTGTACATTCGGCGACCTATACACTCGCGTAAACAGACATGACTCCATTACTGTAGGTTTTATACTCTTAAGAAATCGTTTTTTTTAGTCACGTTTTGCTGAATGGGCTATTGTGAAGTCAGGCGTGATGATCAGCTGATATGAGCGGAGCTGTATGTGTCTGGAGGTGACGGATCTAGTGTTACTTTGACAAGGTAAAGAAAATGTTTTAAACAGTTTAAAAAATGATTTTTTTTAGAACACCTATACTTTTACTTTAAACACACGTAACTTATTTTAGTTAGAAATGTTCATTTACACGTGGCTCGAGCCTGTGGACGCAACAGTTAATCAACAGTGTACTGCTACAAAAAACAATTAATTTCACACCGTTTTGTGAAAATGTGAGACATGTTGATCACCATGTAGTGCCTCTTTCTTGACACAAATTCAGTGGGAAAATGACCTGGCTGTACATATTTGTTACAAATGTTAACCATCAGTAATATATATTGTTTATTAGATAAGAGTTTTTTTTAGCATCAAATCACAGTGAGAGTTTAGTTTCTTTCTTTTATCGGTGATTGCGAAAATGACAAGCTATGACTTGCACAGTGAAGGGTTTAACTGCTGAACATTTTGAACGGATTTAGTCAAATGAACCGGTTCACAAAACCTTTCTGAATGATTCATTCACGAATCTGAGTCATTAGAGCGGTTCTTCGGTTACCTAATACATCAGCAGTAGAAATGATACCAATGTTTACATGACATTTTTATCAAAGCATATATAAACAGCACTTATGTATGTTATAAAACGCCCCAAATAAAAACATTTCAAGCAAGATGGTGCTAATTTTTAGAACAATTATTATTGTATAATGCAATTCCGAACATAATAGGCCTTTATCACAGTCGAACACGGAAGTGTGATATCACACTTCCGCGTGTGAAGGCCTGGCACACCTAACAGGAACGTTTGTGTTTCATGAAACACGTGACTCATTTACGTCACCGACCACATAGATCAGTGGTCACGACGCAAAATAAAGCTGAATCGTTCTTTTAACCAAACTGTTCAAAAGAAAATATTCGCAAAAACGAGTCTTTTGTCCAACCTACATTTTTGGCGCTGCTTTACTGCATGACGTCGCGCTTCAACCATCCAATCACAGCGCTAAGAGATGTCCTCGTTGTTTTGTTGTTTTGTTCTCTAGGTGACTGCGGCATAAGGTCCACACACTTCTACCTCAGCAGCTGAAGATCGACACCACAGGTAATGCGCTAAATGTATTTGTATTTATTTGTAATGTCTTCTGCTTCAGCTATAAGTGATTTAACAGCACTGCACTCACTGTTACGTTTGCAGTATTAACAAATCCGTTTCCATAAGAATGATTCAAAACATTCCAGGCGTTATTCATTAAAACAGAAGAACATGCAAATGAGGTGGATTTTTATTTCTGTTATGTTTCATTACTGCCGTTTTTCAAGTGATGTCGGACGGGCTTGTGCTCGGTGGTGATGGAAACTTCAGCTCTCTCTGCCCACATGGGATCGAGTGGATTTGGTATGGACTTGGGGAATGTGCCCAGGGTGCCAGGGACGTTGCCAGTGTAGTTCTGGGACTGCTGTCAATAGTTTGCTTCATGGTGTCCTCACTACCGTAAGTACGCCAACTCTTATAAGAGGAGGATTGCTCTGTGTATGAGCAGTTTTGCCATATTAGAAATAAAATGTTCATTCAGGCACATAAATAATTTTGAACACTCATACACTGCTATTCAAAAGGTTGGTGTCAGTAAGATTTTAATGAAATTAATACTTTTATTCAGCAAGGATTTATTGAATTAATCAAAAGTGACAATTTCTATTTAGTATAAATGCTGTTCTTTTGAACTTTCTAATCATCAAAGAATCCTAAAAAAAAAAAAAGATCATGGTTTCCACAAACATATTAAGCAGCACAACTGTTTACAACATTCATAATAATAAGAAATCTTTCTTGAGCAGCAAATCAGGAGTGGAGTAGTGATGCTGAAAATTCAGCTTTATCATCACAGGAATAAATTACATTTGAATTCAAACAGAAAACTGTTTTTAAACTGTAATAATATTTTACAAAATTACTTTTTTAATTGTATTTTTGTACCAAATAAATGTAGCCTTGGTGAGCATAAGAGACTAATTTCAAAAACAAACAATAAATTCTTACAGACCCCAAACTTTTGAACGGTAGTGTAAAGTGACATTTTGCACATGATAATATATATTGAGATCATACTGTCTGTTACTGTAGGCAATACTACAATTCCTGCAAGACAGGAAATATGGACAGCGCTCTGTCTATTTGGTTTCTGTTATTGTGGCTGGCAGGCGACTCGTGTAATCTTATTGGATCGTTCTTAGCCGATCAACTTCCACTACAGGTAAGGGACAATTGTCACATTTTTCATTTGTTGCTTTGGATAAAATCTCTGCTAAATTAATTAATATGTAGATTCAAGAAAATCACCCTAATTGATTAATGATTGATCTTAATTTAGCTGTAGTTTAAAGTAAAGGCTGGTTATGTTATATTATTATTATTTTATATTCCTCAACCCCTTGTTTCTCCTTTAGAAATACACTGCAGTGTACTACGTCCTGGCAGACATGCTAATGCTGTTCATGTACATGTATTATAAACTAAAGAATAAAGCATCTAGGGGTGAGTTGAAAATCATGCCTTACTTGAGACTTAGGCTATATGTAATTGGTTGCTTTCAAGGACATGCCTTGATTTCATTCATTTTAAATGTAATATATAAATATATTTTTTTTTTAATTCCCAGAAATGATTTTTAATAGCTTTAGCTAACAATAACACTGCTCGAGAACGTCTCTACTGTATATTCCTCCCTGACCCTCGGCCTTCACAGTCTGTTATAAGATTGTGCTGATGCCTGAAACACTGATTCATGGAACTGTCTTTCTCCTCTGTAGACAGTAACAGTGCATTGCTAAATGCAGTCAGTATGCTGTGTCTTCTGGGAATTACATCTTCCCTCCTTAGCCTCCCTCGCTCTGCCCTGGAGGATCAGATTCCCGCAGGGTTCAAGGGTCGGGCACTGCTGGCCGTGGAGGGGGACAGCGGTTCGGTAAAGGTACCTAGAGTTGCTTTTGTCATTGAGTTGAGTTGCACTTAATTCATTTATGTGGTTTCAGCATTGGTTTGGGACTTGAATGTTTTCATGTTTTTCAGCCCTTCTCAACAAAGGAGATTATAGGCTTTATCATCGGCTCTTTATCTTCAGTACTCTATTTATGCTCCAGATTGCCACAGATGTACACTAATGTAAGTTTTACATTGATGTTGATTCTCACATAATCTATCAAGAACATGTCCAGGTCATATTTTACCCCATAATTAAAAGAAAGACATTTGAATTGATTTATAGTTTTCTTCTGTTTTAGCTAAATATATAGTCTATTTTTTAGGACTATTAAATCAGGGTGCACACTGTATGATTTTGGGCAAGATTTGGCTGAGATACATTTTGCGAATCCTAAGATTCCTCTGATCCTATCGTCTTTGTTTTTTCTATTTTTCTTGGCAAGATAAGCCGTGGTAAAAATATAGAATAACTTATTATTTACATATTCATCCAACAGAAAATTCTGCGGGCCATGAAAGTTCTGTGAATATGATACAACAATGCTCTTGCTGGGTGGCAACTTAAAAAAACACTGGCATTAAAAGTGTAATTTGATGTATGCTTTTAATACATCTACAATTATTATTCACACATTTTCATACTACATATGCATTCAGGGGCTGTATTCACAAAGAATTTTAAGGCTAAAAGTAGCTCCTAACTGGCGAATTTAGGAGCAACTCCTAAAAATAATGGGCGTGTCACTCCTAACTTTAGGACTCCTAATTTTTTTGACTAAGAGTAATTCACGAAGCATTTTATCCCTAAAAGTGGCACCTAAGCCTGGGACAGCTTAAAAGAAGTCGAGAGGACTCCTAACTCACTAAGACCTATTCACAAACCGCTTTTTGTGGCATTTCGCGTTGCGATGTTTTGAAATGCGAATGCGGCGGCTAGGAGCTTCCAATCGCGAGGGAACAATTTTGCATTGTAGGCATAACTAGGGATGCAACAACGCCACCAACAACAACCAAAACTAGGCTACTCACTGCATGTAAACTAATTGTAACGTTTCATTGTGAATCAAATTAAAATGTTCTTCTCTTTGCAAACGTAGGCAGAGGAATATAGTGACAGATTAATTCAATATTGTTGCAAAGATATTGCATCAATCCATATGTTTCGTTAGGCTGCTAGGCTATTTGTTTTTCCTTACTCTTTATTCATTTAGGCTATTAATTCAGTTATTCATCATCTTCCGTCCTTCGCACTACTTCTGTAGCGCACGCATTCTCAGACCTGTCACCTGTCACTCATCATCGTAGGGGGAGGTGTTTGGAATCATTCCCGCGTTACAATCATCAGCCAATCAAGGTGGTCACTTCAGTCAAGCTCGTGCATGAGTAATGACGTCATCCATAGCAACGAAGACTCACTCTTAGTTTAGGAGTTGTCATTTTTCTTTACTAAGAGTAGGTCTGAAAGGCGTTGTGAATAACCTTTAAGAGAAAACTCCTAGCTAAAATCTTTTAGTGCGATTTAGAAGTACTCCTAGTGGTAAGATAAAATGCTTTGTGAATACGGCCCCAGATCTTTAAATTAAATATATACATATGTTGCTTCTTAGGCTACATTCACACTTTTTTTTTTTTTTTTTTTGTATAGCTGTTCACATTGTGGATTTAAATATGGCCAATATCAGATTCCAGTGTGAACAGATCATGGTCCTGAACTGACCAGCATGCGCAAAAGAACGATAAAAAGACTTCAAACAGCACGCTGACATACGGAAGTAAACACGAAGAACATAAAGTAAACGATTACACGCTTATAGTGTGATCTGCCACTGAAGTCAGCGAATTCATGCACAGCCAATATAAAAAACAAAGAGAAGAATGTGAAAAAAGAGCAGAATATTTAAACATTTATGATACAAGCCCACGTTTTGCTGGATTTGTCACTAATTCTTTCTACTGACACCTTTCACAATGGTCTTGATAACTTTTGCGACTCCTGTGAACAGAATTGTGACGTATGTTGCTCTAGAGTGATGTAAAAGTCTCTTGAATTCCGATATGACTGTTCAGATTGAGGTCGCATTGCAAAACATCTGAGCTGTATTGGATTTAGAACCACATATGGAAGTGGCCTAAATCGGAATTGAAATCAGATTCCATGTGGTTTGTGCTGTTCACACTGTCATGAGAAAAACAGATCTGAGTCACATCAGATTTAGGCTACATTTACCTGCAGTCTGACTCTGAACTGTAGCCTTAGTGTAATGTAAATATATATTTCTGTCTTGCAGTATCTAAGGAAGTCAACAGAGGGCGTATCTTATTTCCTGTTTGCTCTGGTAATTCTGGGAAACACAACATATGGCATCAGTGTGATACTGAAGAACCCAGATCCAGGGCAGGGAGAGACCAGCTACCTCGTGCACCACCTCCCCTGGCTCATCGGCAGCCTGGGAACGCTCTCACTGGACCTTCTCGTATCCTTTTAAGCCACTGAGCTGGGAGGGGATCATTGAACACAGTCCTCATGGAGCTACAGCCACTAAAAGGTGTGAAATAGAATATGGAAGACTAAACAGGCTCATGAAATGTTACGAGAAAAATCCCATACAAAAAAATTAAAGCAGGATTTATTTTAGTATATATTTGAATAGCTTATTTTAATATATAAATGTTTTATTTTAATAATTGAATAATGGATTAATGTTTTGTGCAATGCATCAGGTTTAACTGTGTTAAGTAAAATGCATAAATTGATTAATTGACAAAAGTTTGTTTTGAGAACATGCAGTCAAAGGTCACGTGACTGATATTATAGACAGCATTGCATAAATGTCTGAGTCATCGTGTGTTTGACATTCTGGATCACTTGAGGTCACGTATATTGACAAAACTCTGATTGTTGCCAATGCATCCAACTACATTTCTCAAGTCACGTGACTTCCTTTCATGTGAAGCACATTTGTCAGAATCCCCTGAGCACTGAGCCTTGTTGTTTAAAGGGGTCATCGGATGCAAAATTCACTTTTATATGGTGTTTGCATATAAATGTGTCTTTGCAGTGTGTGGACACAACCACCATTCAATGAAAAAATAATCCATGCACTCCTTTTTCTTTATCCTCAAAAAGCCTGAGCACTCTCAATAATCAAGCCTTTTGGATTTTCTGAGCAATATGATGTCATATTGCTCATGCTCCGCCCACGAACACTGACATACTGTCCCGTATTAGCATATTTCCACCCTCAGGCATTTGTATACTGTCCAGTAAGACAGGTTACCATGGCAGCCCTTTATGTGTCTTGTGTCCACACGCCCCACGGGAGAGAGGGCTGGGCTGAGCAGTTGCTCATTATCATTTAAAGAGACATGCACTGAAACGGGTCGCTGTGAACAGAGCTGTTTTTGAGGAGGTAAAAAGGGTGTTGTTTTACACAACCATTGAGGAATTTTAACCAACGTATGTAACAAACTTTACACAAAGACCCTAAAGAATCATACCACCTTGTGGAAAATGGGCATCCGAGGACCCCGTTAAATGAATTCAATATAGTTTGAAAAATGTTCAGCTATTGCCTTAACGCTTTTCTTCAGATATCCGTGCAGTTCGTGATGTACAGCAAATCTCCTCGGGTTTCTGCAGATGGAGATGAAGAGACTGCTGCACTCCTCCAAAACTGAACTATTCCCATTCCTGCTGTGATTGGATGAAATGCTGGAGATGTTTTTTGAGCATCACATTTCCACAGCCACAGCTGACAGACGTTTTTTTTTTTTCTAATCGTTTTTTTTTTTTTTTTTTTTTCAATGCATGCAATCATGTACATTTTCTTTTGTACAGTAGAATGAACGTTGCATTTGGCAGCTCTAGCAGTCGACTGAGAAAGAACTGTGGAAATGAGCTGCCGTCAGTCTGTACTGTAATGATAGGCTGTTTTCATGTAATCTATTATAGAAATGTTTTGCTATTGTAAAGATGTTTTTAATCTTTATATTGTTGCCTTTGATTTGATTTTGCACTGCACCCACCTTTCAGTCTTTTGGTAACTTTTTTTTATTGAAGTTCTTATTTTTAAGTATTATTTGACTTTGTCAAATTTTTTGTTGTTGTTCTGTATCACAGCACAACATTCACTAAAGATTTATGTTTTTCTGAGGCCAAACTAGCTTGTACTGTTTCTTTATTTGGTGTGTGTGTGTGGTGTTCAGGTAAACCTTATGTTATGGGGACAAAATGTCCCCACAAAAATGGCCATATCCAAAATCCTTGGGGGGGACGTTTTTTGGTCCCTATGTTGAAAATAGCTTAATCATACTAAATGTTTTTCGAAAATGTGAAAAAGCGGAAAGATTTTGTGGTGGATAGGTTTAGGATTGGGGGATAGAATATAGAGTTCGCACAGTATAATAAAGCAATAATGAAATGCAGGCAGAACTGAATGTGAGTTAACAGTGGATTGCCGCATCACTGGTACCCACTGTTGAAGAAGCATTTCCATTTGGAGGCCAAAGGTCAAATTCATCCTCTGGATTTATTTGATGTATTTATTTATCCTCTGTGATTTATACGTGCTCAGTACAGGTGTTTTAATGCTGTTTGTTGTAAATAAAGGATGTGTTCAGAAACCTAGTAGGTTGCCCTCCTGCCTTCTAAGGCAGTAAATGAAATGGAAACAATCTCCATCAGTGTTATTTTAGTATTATTCATATTCTACTATAGTAGTACTTTGAATTTGCTTTTATTTCTACATTTTCAGATTTCATTGTAATTTTAGTTTTAGTGATTTTTGATTCAGTTTGAGTCATTTTAGTACTTGAACAAACTTATTTTATTTCAGTTAGTTGCTAAAGCACATTTTTTCATCTAATATTTTTTATTTTATTTCAGCTTTACTTAAATTTAATGAAAATGATTATTTATAGTTTTAGTTAACAATAACAACACCGATCTCCATATTGAACAATTTTGTGTCATATCTCCTGACGCATGTCTCCTCACACAGTATGTATAGCCTACTGTATAGAAAATTACACAGCAGCAAAAAAGTACACTCTTGCCGCTGGTTTATTTTTTCCCCCTGCAGGTTAAAGGTTTGACATATTGCATAAATTTGACTGAAATTATATTCTACCAAAGATAAAACTGCTAGACGTTAAGTTTTGTGAAGAAGGGCCACTGGGATCCTTAATTTGAGCTGTTTATGATCATTACTTTACAGTCGGTTTGCATATCAGTGACTGTAAAATATGTATTTTAGGTATGGGATAGGCATATTTGGAGTTTTGATATTTGAGATATGATCATTGAGCTATTTTTGAGTGGCATTTAGGATAGTTTTGTTACGCAGACCTGGCAACCCTGGATATGTGAGATGCTGCCTTTGAATTTGGCTAAAAGAAGGTTTTTTCGAAAGGCTGTGTGATCGTGCTGCCTACCTTTCGGAACAACCTTTGCGTGGCTTTTGTGCTGATGCTTCCTTAAAATACTGCCTATGTACTCAACTCCCTAGTTTTCAAAACTTGAATCTCCGACACATTTTTTTTTTTCATTTCAGGAAGAACCTTGGCTCCTCATTCTACCCCATGGTTCATATCAGCAGCCCTGTTGTTCCTGGAAAAACACATCTATGTTGTTTTTCCTCATTACAACAGTCGCTGTCATTAGTATCCTGTGAGTTAAGAGCATTAGGGATGGATCTGCAACCCGCAGAATGTCCCCTCTGCCCCCAGTTAAGGACATAGAGGGCCCACCCACGGAGCAGAAGAGAGTTTGGGGTCTCTCTCTCTCTCTGTGTGTGTGTGAGAGAGATAGAGACAGATACGGGGATCTTGAGTTGCGTGTGTCCAGCTGAATTGTGTAGTGACACGTGGGAGTTAGTCGTGGTGGTTGTGAAACCCGGGCTGAGCAAGTACGTTCTCGGAGCGGCAGGAAGAACGGAGAGATAGTGAGCGCTCATCCATCAGTTAGATGAACTAGGGCTGTTTATAAACACTGGGCTGCTGGGAATGTTCTAATGAGCCCACTGTTTCACGTAGTGGATGTCCAGAAATCACTCATTATTTCACTTAAACAGCTCCTCGCTCCCACCACGGCCCTCTCAGATTTTGTTCAACAGGTTCTAACTTTTAGATATCCATTCCTAACTTTTACGCTGACAGTGAGGTTGATCTTCAAAGCTCTCGTTGCCCTCATCACGGTGGCAGGACAGTGTTAAATTGTCCTTTTTTGTGTATTATCGACTTTGTGTGCCCCCGTCTTTAAACTCGCACACATATTGGTGTGTTTGAATTAATGGTTTGCGTTGGAGGGACGCGCTGTTTGTTTTGCGCATGTGTGTTCCAGTGTGTGCTTGGCAAGTGTTGGACGTCAGGGGCTGAACTGCTGTCAACATCACAAATGCAAGAGGCACATCAAGCTGAGATCCAGCACACGCAACATCAGCACTGGTGAGTACACAAAATCTGTTTTCTCTGGAAACTGTACCAGTCGAAAGGATCGTTAAATGCTTAAAATATCAATACTTGCATAAGAATGTCTGGTTACACTTTATTTTAAGGTGACGTAGTTATATTGTACTTACTCAAATAAGTGAGTAATATTAATGAACTACACGTACTTGCTATAGGGTTATGGTTATGGTTTGGTTTAGTTAATAAGTTAAGAAATTATGCATAATTTACTATAGTAAGTACATGTAGTAACGTGTAACTATGTCACCTTAAAATAAAGTGTTACAGAATTTCTTCACAAGAATTCAAAAATAAAAACAAACTATATTTATAAAGGATTATTTGATTTAATTTTGATTAGTTAATATATTCATATTTATAATTTTTTATGTAGTCAAAAGTTTGGAGTATATAAGATCTTATAAAAAATCTCTTATGCTCACTGAGGTTACATTTATTTGATAAAAAAATACAATGAAAACAGTAATATTGTAAACTATAATTACAGTTTAAAAGAACTCTTTTCTATTTAAATATATTTTAAAAAGTCATTTATTCCCGCGATGCAAAGCTGAATTTTCAGCATCATTACTCCAGTCTTCAGTGTCACATGATCCTTCAGAAATCATTCTAATATGCTGATTTGCAGCTCAAGAAACATTTCTGATTATTATCAATGTTAAAAACCGTTGTGCTGCTTAATATTTTTGTGGAAACCGTGACCAATATTTTTCATGATTCTTTAATGAATAGAAAGTTCAAAAGAACAGTGTTTATTTGAAATAGAAACCCAATATAAAAGGCTTTCCTGTAATTTTTGGCCAATTAAATGTCTTTGTTGATAGATATCTTTCAAATAAAATATTACTGACCCTAAACTTTTTAACAGTAGTGTATTTAAACTAAACATTCAACAATAACACAATGCATAAAATATCTCTTTAAGTGAGAAAGATATTTTGTTGAGTTGAACAAAGTTCCATGCATGTCTTGAAGTTTTGTAAATCACTTTATACCTTTCCAACTTCCTTTGCTAAGTAACTGCTTTTTTTTGTCTAGTTCACTCTCACACAACAAACATCATTATCTTTAGTTCTCGGGTTTGTTGGGTCAGTGTGAACATGACAGTTCTGTTTCCCAACATTCTAAATCCTACAGACAACTTAAGAATGTTTGAAATGTTGGCATTTGTTGAGCAGTCATTTAGACATTCTGACTGTGAGCTGCTACACAGAAGTCAACACCACTGACAGAAGTCAAAGAGAAGTTGCCATTTGATCAATATAGCCTACACTGTTTTTAATAGAATAGACTGCTTCAATTGTGTTATCTATGCAGATACCATTGAGATAGTTGAGTTAACCAGCCTTACGTCAGTCTGTCGTGATCACCTACATTCAAAACATTACAAGCACCTCTGGACTTTACTCCAAAACCCACCAAACTGTCCCTACGCAAGGCCGTCTAATCCAAGAGTCCTGTTTCCTGCTTAAATCTGTAAACACAGCCTGACTACAAGCAGATAGCTATCATCAAATAACATAACTGATGGATAAACCATTTACCATTTACCATAAACGAAGATATGCTAGCAAAAATAGTGGATGCAGTGCTTTGTTTCTAGCTGTATAACATGATGGTTCACCATCTTCTAATGCAAACTGTTCTCCCATGAGGACTTCTCATTTTCATTTTTCACCTTCTCATTTTTCTTCTTAAAAATAAAGGTTCTTATTAGGCATCAAAGGTTCCATGAAGAACCTTTAACATCCATGGAAACTTTCCATTCCACAAAAGGTGCCTTAAAGTGGAAAAAGGTTCTTAACACTAAGACGAAAAAGGGTTCTTTTGAGAACTGGTCACTTAAAGGTTATTTTAGGAACCAAAATGGTTGTTCTATTGCAGAGGTTTTCAAACTGGGGTCCGGGGATGCCTAGGGGGAGTGCTAGTGCTAAGAGAGTGATAGGGGGTCCGTGAAAAATGTAGAGAAAAACATTATGAAAATTAATTATTTAGCTAATGCTTTTGATTTAAAATAAATAAATAAAAAATATTTATATAATGCACATTTTGATACGGAGCCCCTAAAGAGACAAAAATATGAGATGGGAGGGAAATTATATGTCAATGCTTTTGCAGTCTCTCGCAAAATGTTTGTGTTGCCCCGAGAAAACAATGTTTTACGAGCAAACACATACTGCAGTTTCTCAGGGGAACGCAAACGTTTTGCGAGCGAACGCAAAGTTTCACAGGGGAACGCAAACGTTTTGTGAGTGAATGCAAAGTTTCACAGGGAAACGCAAACGTTTTGTGAGCGAACGCAAAGTTTCACAGGGAAACACAAACGTTTTGTGAGTGAATGCAAAGTTTCTCAGGGGAACGCAAACGTTTTGTGAGCGAATGCAAAGTTTCTCAGGGGAACGCAAACGTTTTGTGAGCGAATGCAAAGTTTCTCAGGGGAACGCAAACGTTTTGTGAGCGAATGCAAAGTTTCTCAGGGGAACGCAAACGTTTTGTGAGCGAATGCAAAGTTTCACAGGGGAACGCAAACGTTTTGTGAGCGAATGCAAAGTTTCTCAGGGGAACGCAAACGTTTTGTGAGCGGACGCAAAGTTTCACTGGGAAACGCAAACGTTTTGTGAGCGAATGCAAAGTTTCACAGGGAAACGCAAACGTTTTGTGAGCGAATGCAAAGTTTCACAGGGAAACGCAAACGTTTTGTGAGCGAATGCAAAGTTTCACAGGGAAACGCAAACGTTTTGTGAGCGAATGCAAAGTTTCTCAGGGGAACGCAAACGTTTTGTGAGCGAATGCAAAGTTTCACAGGGGAACGCAAACGTTTTGTGAGCGAATGCAAAGTTTCACAGGGAAACGCAAACGTTTTGTGAGCGAATGCAAAGTTTCACAGGGAAACGCAAACGTTTTGTGAGCCAATGCAAAGTTTCACAGGGAAACGCAAACGTTTTGTGAGCGAATGCAAAGTTTCTCAGGGGAACGCAAACGTTTTGTGAGCGAATGCAAAGTTTCACAGGGGAACGCAAACGTTTTGTGAGCGAATGCAAAGTTTCACAGGGAAACGCAAACGTTTTGTGAGCCAATGCAAAGTTTCACAGGGAAACGCAAACGTTTTGCGAGCGAATGCAAAGTTTCTCAGGGGAACGCAAACGTTTTGCGAGCGAACGCAAAGTTTCACAGGGAAACGCAAACGTTTTGTGAGCGAATGCAAAGTTTCACAGGGAAACGCAAACGTTTTGCGAGCGAACGCAAAGTTTCTCAGGGAAACGCAAACGTTTTGTGAGCGAATGCAAAGTTTCTCAGGGGAACGCAAACGTTTTGTGAGCGAATGCAAAGTTTCACAGGGGAACGCAAACGTTTTGTGAGCGAATGCAAAGTTTCTCAGGGGAACGCAAACGTTTTGTGAGCGAACGCAAAGTTTCACAGGGAAACGCAAACGTTTTGTGAGCGAATGCAAAGTTTCACAGGGAAACGCAAACGTTTTGCGAGCGAACGCAAAGTTTCACTGGGAAACGCAAATGTTTTGAGAGCGAATGCAAAGTTTCACAGGGAAACGCAAACGTTTTGTGAACGAACGCATAGTTTCTCAGGGGGACACAAACGTTTGCAAGCGAATGCAAAGTTTGTCAAGGGAACGCAAACGTTTTTAAATGTATTTTTATTCCACCACCATGTCCCTTTCTTTAGGGGCTCTGTAGTTTGATAAATAAAAACGTTGATTTAAATAAATAAATAGATCAAATAAGTACAATAATAATCTAAGTACAGTCCTTTAGTAAGTAGAAAAAAAGTAAATGTCTTTGACAGAAACTAAATATTTTCCAAATAAGTTTAGACGTTTATAGTTTACATTTATATATATATATGAAAATATATCCCTCACATGAGAATGATCATATTTGGGGGTCCGTGGTCTAAAAGATTGGAAACCCCTGTTCTATAGCAACGCTGTAAAAAAATAAAAAATAAAACCTTTTTGAAACCCTTATTTTTCTGAGTGAACAATTGTTATGATACGCTAAAGTCATGTTTATTTATGTAGTTGCTATTTATGCTCTTATGAAAACTGTGAAAAATGAATGAGTGTTCAAACTCATTGGAGTTTTGCTCCTTCTAACCTCATCTGGGATGAAACCATCCATGGGGTTTAAAGAAGGTTGTTTTGTTAATCGTGCACATTTTTTTTGAAGTAAAGAACCCATAGTCATTGTGATGGATGGCATGGGAGTGATAGCAAAAATTTCCCTCCCTTGGGTCTCAGAGGCACTAATGATATCTATATTTCGACACTGCGAAACCGAGGTCAGCCTCTTTGAGATGCTACCACAATAACGCCATAGAGGATGTTCTATGTCAGCGCAACAAGCAGGATACGAGAGGGTACGTGTGAGCATCCATGTCATAATTTAAGGGTTTTTCAGGAAAGCCCGCCCCCTTCAAGGGGTCTAAAGTATATCGGGTGGGAAGGTTAGAGTCCTGCAGTCCTCAATCTTTTCAATGTCAAAGATTAACTGCATGACAAACAGAGCCGTGGCAAACACTGCATGTATAAACACTCCCTAAAGCTCTGGAGATGAGCTGGATGTCACTCTGTCATTCCTCTTGGGAAACAGAGAGCGACTCACATTGCCACAAAGAACACAAAGTTAAAGTGAATGAGAACAGAAGGAATAATAGTTCAGAGAACATAGGTGAATATTTGAAAGATAGTGAATATTGCCCGATCACTCGATCACTTTTTTTTTTGGCCTCAGCATTAAAAAGAATTTAGTATAAGGTGCTGTAAACTAAAATATTGAGCATTATAGAGTTTCTGAGAACTCATGGGTCGTGCAGGTGATGTTTGAACTTTGGATGATTGTTCAAAGCATTAATAGATAAAAAGTGCTTCTGAAATAAAAAAATCAGTTATTTTATATTGGAGTATTATTTCACAATATTACTGTTTTTATTCAAATAAATGCTGCCTTGGTGAGCAAAAGAGACATCTTTTAAAACATAACAAAAAATCTTACCAACAGCAAAAACTTTTGAAAAGCATATACAAAATACATGTTGGCACTCATATATTTGCAGTATATCACAGCATGTAACCAAAAACTGTGCTAAATATTAGCGCATCTGCTATGAATTGTTGCAGACAAAAATCTGCATTGTTGTGAACATTGACTTATTGTACAAAATTCAGATCACCACTATGTTCTAGCAATGGTGTAAAACAAAGCATTTTCTTTCACTTCTCCACCATCCACGTGAACATAAACAATAAGTCTTGTAACAAATTAAACTGAAAATTTGTCACTTGATTTTTTTTAACTAGTCTGTTCACACAGCATCCTATATTGCATACTTGAAGAATTCAAAATAAATCTCTAAATGATTACTGTGGTTTTGTCAAGTAGGATGTGTTTCTGAAGTGTTCACAAATGCTATTGTTGAAAGCTTTTAGAAGGCTTATGTATCCTACTAATACTAAAATGAGTAACTTGTTTTTAACTATAAATAGCCTTTTTTTGTTGCAAAAAACTATTGTATTTAACACTTCTGCTGTAGCATTTGTGCTATGATACTTTCTGATACTCAGAATGATAGCACTTGTTTTATCCTTTGGATTAATTGCTTCTACTTCCAGAAATTGCTTCTAAGTGTCTTCTGAATGAATAATTCAACGTAATCCTGCACCAGTTTCTGGGTAAGAAAATTGCTTCTAGTGGATGTCAAGTAAAAAGACAAAACAGGTCATTTAAAAAAAAAAAAGTATACTAGTTTTGGATCCAGTATGGTGGCCACTCTCTTTAAAGTGTGTTGCAGGTCTTCTTTTGAGTTAGTGGTCAAA
Source organism: Tiaroga cobitis (assembly GCA_030578255.1). NCBI lineage: Eukaryota > Metazoa > Chordata > Actinopteri > Cypriniformes > Leuciscidae > Tiaroga > Tiaroga cobitis. The sequence goes on along the minus strand of CM060598.1, from coordinate 36,397,342 downwards.
GGTGTGAGTTTAGGTCAGCTACAGGCCAAACCTGTTGAGAGCGATTGGGACAGACTACTCTTTGTGAGGCCTTTTTCTGTGAAACTCGTGCCAGAGCAGCTGTTCGGACACATGGGCCTCATCTCTCGTCTTATTCTCACAGTCAAGATCCTTTTCAGATCCTCTCAAAACCCCAGAGGAGCACAGACTGAGATCTCTGCAGCCTTCACTGTGTTCTGTCATAACCTTTTCGTGACAGTGATGACTAAAATAGCTCATATTTCTCTGGGGTTGGAGTGCTTGCGGAAGAAATGTTTGAAGGCAGTGGATTACGATCCTCAACTAGGGTGAATGAAAGTTTTTGTGCTCTTTTATAGATCCAGATATTCTCTGTGAAGAGCAAGAATCCAACTGATCAGATGAGAGAGGGCACAGATCCTGAGATAAGCATGTCAGTCGGAGGCTACCTCTCCGCATCAGACACGTTTGACATCACAGAGCCGCCACAGTACTATGGTAAGATTACACTTTATTATAGAAATCAATGTATTTATACACTGCCCGGACAAAAGAAAGTTTAGATTTAAATAGGCACATTCTTAAGAGTCTGTGATTGGATTATTCTGATTGCATCCTTCTGTCTCGAAAGACAATGGAATCTGCGCCTTGGGGTCTCTAGACATTTGAGTTACAGCGCCTGCTGCGACTAGAGCCTGGTTCTTGAAAGACATGTTCTGTTGCGATTACTGCAAGTGAAGATCCTGCCTGTATCTGGATTGTTGGGTCTGTTCTCTGTCGTCTGCGCTCTCTCCTCTCTACCCATTGGTGCTCTCTATTCTTTTCGCTAATTTCGATGCCTAGTTTGACGGAAAACCTCCAGCCATCGCATTCTATGGCTGCTTCTTCCAAATAGTCTGGATTGATGTTGCTCGTCTTTAGGTCTTGTTTACACACATCTTTTTAGCGGAGTATAGGCCTGGAGCCAGTGGCAAGTTCGCTGTACAGCAGGTCTTTAGGCATTCGGCCGGTGTTCATGTGGCTGACATGACCGAGCCAACACAGACGTCTGTGGGTGAGTAAAGCAAACATACTAGCTAACCCCGCCTGTGCGAGAACATTTTTGTTTGGAACGTGGTCCTGCCAGGAGATGCCCAAAATTCTTCTTAAATTATGTAGATGGAAGACATTGAGTCTGCGTTCTTGATAGGAATATAGAGTCCACGTTTCACTGCTGTAGAGCAGTGTGTTAGTACGCAGGCTTGATAAACCTTCATCTTGGTGTTGATTGTTAACATGGAGTTATCCCAGACCCTCTCTGCCTTTCCAATCTGTATGTTCAGTTCAGCTTCCAGAGAAAGATTGCTGGAAATAGTAAAGCCGAGGTATGTGTAATTCTCCACCACCTCAATGCAGAAGTCACCAATAGAGATTCTGGAACATTATTCCAGTGATTATTCTGTTTCTAGCATGTTATATGTTTGGCAACCGTTCTTCTAACCCTAATTGGTTGAGTGTGTAGCTTGCCAATACAAGATCTTGATGAAAATAACATCACAACATTTATTTCCATCAAGAAGTGCATAATTGTTTGGTCAATATCTTGTATTGACAATGCAAGAGTCCAGCACTCTGTAAAGTCTCCTCCAGCACATCACAAATACTTTCAATACATTTAAGGTCAGGACTCATTTATGAATGAAAATGATTCTTCATGCTCCCTCCCCAACCGTTCTTTCACAATTTGAGCCTGATTGATCTGGGCATTGTCATCCTGGAATATGGCCATAATGTGTCTTCCTACATGGTTGTTTAAGAAAAGCTACACACTCCAATTAGGGTTAGAAGAACTGTTGCCAAACATATAACATGATAGTAACATAAAAATCACTGTAATAATGATCCAATCATAGACTCTTCAGCTTTTGCCTATTTAAATCCAAAAAGCATTTTTTTTTTTTTTTTTGGCTGGGCAGTGTATAATATAATTTAATTTATATATATATATATATATAATATATATATCAGGGTATCTGCACATTTTTTAACAGCAAATTTAATGACTTTTAAGACCTTTTTAAGTCCTCTAAAAGGCAAATTTAAGACCTTACCACGACAAAAAAACAGGAAAATGTTCAACACGACTGTTAATTTTGGCAGCCATTTTTTTTTTTAGTCTTAGTCTTCAGATGAAAATGCTTATTGGTCACATTTTAGTAATTTTGTCTTTCATAGTTTTAGTTGACAAAGTCAAACTTCAGTTACCGACATTAATTTTGGTAGCTATTTTATATGTAGTCTTTAGACAAAAAATGACATTATAATTTTTCGCTTTAGGCCAATTCAATTAAGCTTTTGAGACATTTGAATCAAGGTAACAGGCTGTATTGACAATGCACTCTTTAGCAGTAGCACTTGTGCAATTCTACATATCCCTTCAGTGGTTCTCCAATCTTTTATAGTGCCGTAACCCCTCTTGCACTTAGACTGCAGTCACACCTTTTCCATTAAGGGACAATATCTGCCCATTTTAATCGATTTTTTCCAGTTCATTTTTTACCTTTATAAATACTTTTATAAAATAAATAATGCTTTAAATCAAACAATGTTCAATAAATATGCAATGATGGTAAAAACGAGGTAATACTTTTAAACATTAAATTAAAATCGCCAGTAGGTGGCGGTAAGTCACTGTCTTTATGAGCGAGTCAAGTCAAGTCAAGTCAAGTCAAGTCAAATATATTTATATAGCGCTTTTCACAATACAGATTGTATCAAAGCTGCTTCACAGTATCAATCAAAACAACTTAACAATGTTTGTTTATTACTGGAAAAAAAAAACATCCAAGTTTGGTAGAGCTGATCAATGGTATGATTGGTTAATTAATTTGAATATCCCCAACTGAGCAAGCCAAAGGCAACAGTGGCAAGGAACCGAAAAACTCCATCCAGTGACCTAAAGGTGTCCTAGCACACCATCGGATGACCCTATGGAGAAAAAAAAAAACCTTGGGAGAACCCAGGCTCAGTCGGGGGCCAGTTCTCCTCTGGCGTTTATGAACTAGTGGCCGAATTTACAGTTACTGTAAGATAAAAAATTTATATGAATGCCTGGCTAAATAGATGCGTTTTCAGTCTAGTTTTAAACTGGGAGAGCGAGTCTGAGCAACGAACAATATCAGGAAGGCTATTCCAGAGCTTCGGAGCTAAATGTGAAAATGCTCTGCCTCCTTTGGTGGATCTGGATATCCTAGGAATGACCAGAAGCCTCGAATTTAGTGATCTTAAAGTGCGCGATGGATTGTAGGGCGATAGAAGATCCGTTAAATAAACTGGAGCTAAACCATTTAGAGCTTTATAAGTCAAAAGCAATACCTTGTAATTAATACGGAACTTTATAGGTAACCAATGAAGTGATGATAAAATCGGTGTTATATGATCATATTTTCTTGATCTAGTAAGAACTCTAGCGGCTGCATTTTGGACTAACTGTAGCTTGTTTATTGAAGATGCAGGACAACCAGCTAATAAAGCATTACAGTAATCTAGTCTCGAGGTCATGAATGCATGAACTAACTTTTCTGCATCAGAGACTGATAGCATGTTACGTAGCTTAGCAATGTTTCTAAGGTGGAAAAAGGCTGTTTTTGTAACATATGAAATAATGTTACATCCGTCATCGAGTCATTCATTTATGGTAACAAAGCAAGTGGCTGTATTTATGAACGGGTCATTGAATCTCATGATTCGTTCAAAGCCACAGATTCGTTCTCGAATCACCGCTGTGTGCTGCAGTTCTGCCGTGGCTTTCGTCGCAAAACAGCAATAAAATGATCAACATTAAAAACACTGCTAGATATCAGCCTGTACTGATCGCAGATTTAGTCGCACAAACAGCGCAAGCGGCTCGTGACAGAATAAAGACCAACTGAATGACACTTTAATTAATTTAAGTAGAAAATATCAAATGAAGATCACTGAACTCCAGCTTACTTGTCTGTGTTTTCAGATCATCCGCGCTTCTTCAGCAGTGTAGAGGGCGCGCGCGCGAGCATGGTTGCCAGATACCATTGACAAGACCGGCTAGAAAACGTGTTATTTTAACAGAAAAGCTCTGACTGGGGATTTAATTATTTACATCTGGCAACCGTAAGCATGAACGCTCGCTCGTAAACACAGTCTGTAATGTGTTGTCTCCTTTATTCGACAAAAAAGTGTTTTTAGTCAAGTTTGTATTTTTTTAAACACACTTTAGTCTCGTCTTTTTTCGTCAACGATATTGTAGGTGTTGATATAATACCGGTAGTCACAGTTATCGTTTAATGACGTGGGTATCGTCTCTCATGGTCTTGTCTTAGTCAGGGGAAAAAAAGTCGTCAACAAACATTTTTCGTCATGGTTTTCAATAACGGAATTAACACTGCGACACGACACAGAATGGTGTGGCAAACCATCAACGCGACGCATTCATCTTCAGTCACCTATGGAATGAAGCAGGTTGCACCCACATAGAAAAGTGCTGCCCCCAAATGGTGCGCACTGTTCAAAAAACAAAACAAAATAACGGATGACGAGTCGGACAAGAAATTTAAGGCCCGTACGTGAAATTTAAGACCTCCTTATCGGAAATTTCAGATTTTAAGACTTTTTCAGGCCTTAAAAAGCGAAAATTTTATTTAAGACGTTTTAAGACTTTTTAAGGACCCGCGGGGACCCTGTATATATATATATATATGTATATATATATATATATATATATATATATATATATATATATTCATATATATTTGTTTTTTAATTATATTATATATATATATATATATATATATATATATATATATATATATATATATATATATATATATAATAAATAAGATAAAGATGAAAAACTTAAAATATTACCAATATTGCCTTGTAAACTGAAGTTGAAGTGCTTCAATTACTAAAACTGAAGTATAGCTAAATAGAAATATTTAAAGAAAACAAAAATGACAAAAGCACATAAGAAAATTAAAATTGAAGATACAAAAATAAAAGGTAATTCAAAATATTAATAAATACTATATTAGTATAAAAATAATAGCCTACTATTTTTTATTGCACTATACCTGCACTTCAAAAAATAATACATGTAAAATATGTATCAAACTTTCCAGGACACATGGAGCCTTCATTTATATAATGTTGCGAAACATCCTACATTTGATCTTACGACCATTTCTCAAATGTGTAAGTGTGATTCAGAGAATGAACATATGCACAAAAAACCAAGCCTGGTAAACGCCACCTAATTAATGTCATCAACATATAAAATAGCATCAGTCAACATCCAAATCCTTTACTTGAGAATGGCGAGCGGCAAGAATTGCTTAGATTTCCAAATACCTGTAGTACTCCCGACTTTCTGAAAAGTGCGTATGTCTGCTTAGAACGTGACGTGGTTCTGAGCACTTTTCCACTTCAAAGACCATTTTTATAAATATGAATGTTGGTGTGAATTTTAGCATAAGCACAACGTTCAAATCTGTGTGTGTGTGTGTGCATCCACGTTTTTAATGCTAGTATTTTAGCAAAGCTTCTCACCGACATGAATGTTTATGAAGAACTCCAGTGGTTTACAAACAGATACTAGCTCTGGAAAGTTATGCTGAAACGGGACATAAAACATCTGTGAGAAAAACAGGATTGAAGGCCAGTAAAGAGACCACCACACAGCAGAAGGATATTTATGAATGACATTGAAAAACAGAGATGAATTTGCTGGAATTGGTGTGATAAAATGTGTTTTACTCACATATGAAATTTCTCTCATGTAAAATATTTTTTCTTGCTTATTGTCACAATTAGTTCTGAAGTGTCCGTTAAAATGGGGGAAAATGTCTTGTGCAGATGTGCTTTAGAAATGCTGCCAACTGTGACGTGATTCCTCTACGGTGGAACCCAAATCTAAAATCCATCTTCATAACCTTCGCTCCGACAGAAAAAAACATCAGGAAGGCTCAATTCTGTATGGTTATAAAACCTCCATAAGCTACAAAGCAAATAACAGCCATAAACAAAACTGTAACTTCAGCTGCATCCTGTTTCCAGAGACTGAAAAGATTCAAAAGGTCTTGCTCTGGGTTTTTTTTTTATTACGTCCCAATGGCCTCATAAAAGTCATTAGGTAATTCAAGAATCATGTGAAAAAGAAACATATTTCTTGTGAAACATTTTCAATCATTTCATTCATCAAGATGTTCTCCTATCCTTGCTGCAGATGTTCTTGTGGATCCACTGAGCTGCTCTTACCAAGAACCGGATCTACAAAATCCTCTCTATGGACAGCAGCCGTTCAGCCCTGTTAATGTGCAGTTCTCCATGTACGGAGCGCCAAACGTTCAAGCATGCAACCCGCCGTACCCCTACAGCCATCAGTGCTCTGAGTACATCTGTGAGCCCGAGATAGAGGTCCAAAGCCCAACAAGAGGCAGCATTATTGGTCTTCCAGTGCTGAAAAGGCCCAGGATGGGCCATGGAGCTCGGGTAAAAGGCCAGGATGAGCTGTGTGTGGTGTGTGGAGATAAAGCCTCGGGATATCACTACAATGCCCTCACCTGTGAGGGATGCAAAGGTTGGCTGCTTAAAAACTACAGTACTGAATTTAAGGATAACATTAAAGGGAGAGTTCACCCAAATTTTGTTCATTTTATTATCTACATCAATTGTTTAGTTAAAAAAGTTACAAGAAGAATTTAACCTGTAGTTTCGCTTTAGAAGAAATTGATTCATCCACATGATACCTTCATGATCGCTGCGTCAACCGAGCGGCACCTATTCACTTGCATCAGAGAGGTGGATTGTTTTCCTTAGTTTATCTTTAGAAAGAAAGTCATAAACATTGGGGATGGTCTGAGGGTGAGTAAATGATGAGAGAATTTTAATTACTGGGTGAATGACCCCTTTAATCCTTGATACACTGAATTTTTTACTAGTGTCCAAAATCCGTATTTGAAAGATTCTGTGAAATGGCTTGACAAGCAGTTTTCTTTTGATGTGTCGACATAATTCCTTTTAAAACGGGTAATCGAGTGGGGGACAAAGAGCTTGTCCCTTAAATAACCAATAACAATGAAACAAGATTTACTTGCTATTGATAGTTACTTGGATATATCCCCAAGACATCAAAAAATATTGTCTGTTTACCTGGGCAAGAAATTTTAAGTATATAAAGTACCATTCAAACGTTTGAGGTTAGTAATTTCTGTATTTGGGAAAGAAATTAATATTTTTGTTTAGCAAGGAGGCATTAAATTGATAAAAATACTGAAAAATGCATAAATTATTCCACAAAAATATTAAGCAGCACAACTGTTTTTAACATTATTATCAATAATAGATGTTTCTCTAGCAGCAAATCAGCATATTAGAAGGATCTGAAGGATCATGTGATACTGAAGACTGGAGTAATGATGCTGAAAATTCAGCTTTGCTTCACAGGAATAAATTACATTTGAAAATATATTAAAATAGAAAACTTATTTTAAATTTGTAAGTATATTTCACAATTTTACTGTATTTTTGATCAAATAAATGCAGATAAGAGACTTCTTTCAAAACCACTGAAAACATTTTACGGTAACACTTTACTTGAAGGGGTGTGCATAAGACTGACATGACACCTTCATAATCATGACATGACACATGTCATGAATATGAAGTAGATTTTATGCATGTTTAGCGTTAGGGTCATTAAGTGTCATTCGCTCAATTATGACATTTTTATGCAAATATGACATTGTTTGAGATGTCTTTGTTATGACAACTTGACATAAACCAATACATCATAACCTGTCAGTGTCTTTGTCATGACAACTTGACATTACTAAGACAACACAACCTGTCATAAATATGTCATAAACATGACATAGCAGATTAATTATCAAACTTAAGAAACCACTTAGCTTTATGGGTTAACATTAAATTAAACTGTCTTGTGGTTGGTTTTGACATTGACTGTCATGAGGCCATTATAACTGTGTCCTGAATATTTTTCTTGACCTCAATTACAGTGGTAGAAATTGAATTTGTCATAAAATGTTATAATGGCCTCATGGCAGCCAATGTCAAAACCAACCGACTGACAGTGCCATGTAATGTTAACCCATAAAACAAAGTGGTTTCTTAAGTTTGATAATTAATCTGCTATGTCATGTTTATGACATATTTATGACATATTTATGACAGGTCGTGCTGTCTTAGTAATGTCAAGTTGTCATGACAAAGACACTGACAGGTTATGATGTATTGGTTTATGTCAAGTTGTCATAACAAAGACATCTCAAACAATGTCATATTTGCATTAAAAATGGCATTATTGAGCAAATGACACTTGTCATAAACATGCATAAAACCTCCCTCATATTCATGACATGTGTCATGTCATGATTATGAAGGTGTCATGTTAGTCTTATGCACACCCCTTCAAGTAAAGTCTTACCCATTTTACTGACCCCAAACTTTTGAACAGTAGTGTATCTCTCTCTTGGTTTAGGTTTCTTCAGACGCAGTGTGACTAAAAAAGCTGTATACCGCTGCAAAAGTGGTGGAAGCTGCGAGATGGATATGTACATGCGGAGAAAGTGTCAGGACTGCAGACTACGCAAATGCAGAGCCGTCGGGATGCTGGCAGAGTGTGAGATTGACGTAAAACCTTCTAGACTGATTTAAATCTTTACGTGTTGCTTTGAATCAGTCCTTTCTGGGAATCTGTAGTTTGCATCAATTCGATTGCTGGTGTCTTTTTGTCAGGTCTGCTTACAGAAGTGCAATGCCAGTCGAAGAGACTGAGGAAGGGCTACAAGAACAGAGGACACAACGGGTCAGCGGGAAGAGCTGAAGATGACTACTCTGAAAACAGAAGCGTCTCGTCCACCAGCAGATTCACCACACGGGTAAAATCCTCTCGCGTTATTTAGCTTTTCCAAGCATGAAATTGGAGATTTAGCGAGATTTGAAGCTTGTGTTAAAAATTCAGAACAAGTTTCTTATTTTCAAAAATACTGTTAGCAGGTATCATCTAGTTTCTCCAGAGAGCAGAGATGCATTCTCAATAGAATTGTTGAGGCTTATCGTAGGTACATAATTCAAGACAACACGCACTGCCCGGTATGTCAAAGAAGTTTGTTTCTTTTTTTATTAACAATGCAATAGATATACTGCCCATAATATAAGATATCATTCTTTTTCTTTCCCCAGGTGCCTCTGTGGTCAAGTTTAACAAATACAGATATGACTCCTCCTCAGACGGAGAAGCTTTTGCAATTTTTGAGGAGTGTACCTGGTCAGTTTCCTCCAACATCTCTCAGATCACACCCCACACACGTCTAAATAAAACTAATTTGTGGTCATCTGTTGTTTAGGGTTTGAGCTTTTGGATAGTTCTGACCAGAACACACTTCTGTCCAGCTCTTCAGTTGAAGTCATGTTCCTACTCTTAGCGCAGCAGTTCTCAGAGAACCCCACTAGTGTTAGCACTGGTAATGATGACATATATTATCACACACCCTGCTTGTTAAGTCTGATGTCACGAGTTTCCGTTTTTGGGTCCAAATGCTCTATCGGATCCCAAAAGCAAACAACAAACTGTTAATAAATATGTTACAAAAAAGGTTACAAAAGGGGGTTTTCGCAACAATGTCATAGAAAAACCATTTTGGGTTCCCCAAAAGAACCTTTCACTCAACAGGGCCAGTTGCATAAATGTAGTCCTGGTTTCACAGACAGGGCTTAGATTAAGACAGAATTAGGCCTTAGTTAAATGAGGACATTTAAGCAGGTTTTATAAACATGCCTTAGAATTTAAAACAATTTTTTTTATACATGGCAAAACAATGGCACTTTTTAATATATGTCAGTGCAATTTGCTTTCAGTTGAAACCGCTCAAACATGCACTTTAGTCTGGAACTAGCCTTAAGCCTTGTCTGTGAAACCAGGGGTTAGTGTCTTAAAGGGTTAGTTCACCCAAAAATGAAAATTATGTCATCAATGACTATTAAAATTAATGACATTCCAAGCCCGTAAGACCACCATTCATCTTCGGAACACAGTTTAAGATATTTTAGATTTAGTCCGAGAGCTTTCTGTCCCTCTATTGAAAATGTATGTACGGTATACTGTCCTTGTCCAGAAAGGAAATAGAGACATCATCAAAGTAGTCCATGTGACATCAGTGGGTTAGTTAGAATGTTTTGAAGCATCGAAAATACATTTTGGTCCAAAAATAACAAAAACTACGAATTTATTCAGCATTGTATTCTCTTCCGGTTCTGTTGTGGATCCTGATGACGTAAGACGCTGCTGACGTGTGTCTGGTGCGCCCGAGCTTCGTTTACAGTCTGAGGGAGACGCACGCTGTAAACAAAACAATCTTCGCAAACATGTCTAAGGATTTCGACACAGAGGAAAACGTGCATTTTTTTGCCCAGCCATATTTATTTGAACCCGAATACACGGACACACCAGATACACGTCAGCAGCGTCATTACGTCATCAGCGTCACTGAACGCGGATTGACAACAGAACCGGAAGACAATACAATGCTGAATAAAGTCGTAGTTTTTGTTATTTTTGGACCAACATGTATTTTCGATGCTTCAAAACATTATAACTAACCCACTGATGTCACATGGTCTACTTTGATGATGTCTTTATTTCCTTTCTGAACAAGGACAGTATACCGTACATACATTTTCAATGGAGGGACAGAAAGTTCTCGGACTAAATCTAAAATATCTTAAACTGTGTTCCGAAGATGATCGGAGGTCTTACGGGCTTGGGACGACATGAGTAATGACATCATTTTCATTTTTGGGTGAACTAACCCTTTAAGAACTAGTCTGACCATCTAGCAGTTAGACAAGGGGTAAGTAGTCTTATTTTTCGATATCAAATTAGACCAATCTATCTTTTCTTTTTTTAAATTGAACCATCTTAAAGATTTTTTTTTTTTTTTAAGAATAACTTGACTATTCTAAGCAGTTTATGCAACTGGCCCCAGTTCTTAAAAGATTTTTTTTCTCTGTGTGAAGAATATTTTTCTATATATATTCCACTATAAAAAAAAACTTTTGTTCAATGGAAAGGCTCTGTGGATGTAAAAAGTTTTTCATAGAATCATCAATGCCAGGAAAAGAGTGTTCACTCATGATAAACTGTAATACTACTGAAAAAGTCTTACCATTATCTCCTTAGCAACTTTTCAATTGGCCAGACACTGATTCATCTTTTACGAATCATTAAAATATTGGTGTCCGGGACAACGAGTGTTTAAAAGCTTAATTTTAAAGTGTGCAATGCCCAATTAACGTCTTTTGAGGTAATATTATCAATTGAAACAGGGTAGAGGTTTTGACCCGGAAACAGTCTCAATTTAACATTTAGATGCATTATTTTGTTCTCAACAACTCAAAACATTATGGATAATTTATGACTCTGATGTTTTATATCACCAGCTTTATACCCAGCAAATTCAAACAACTCAAATCCAGATTGGGCAAAAACTTTAGAGTCTAAGACTGGGAACAGCCACAGGATACTGACACACTCAGGTGATCTATGACGCAAAGCGATAATCATAGTAGGAAAATATCACATTACATGCAGTGACAAATCCAATGTGACAACAACTTTTTAGACAATATAATGATGATACATCAAATTTATTGTCTATGCTAGGCTAATGTTGTGATTTCTATCTCTGATCAGGGTTGAATGATGAGGTCTTGAGATCTGTGGTAAATTTCCTTCACAGTATGGTGACTATTGCGGTAACCGAGACTGAATATGCACTTCTAACGGCGACGGCAGTGTTGTGCTCAGGTTTGTGCATTATGATTAACACAATTGTGACTCATTTCCATGTGAACTTGCACATGATGTCACTGTATTCAGAACATTCATTTATAGGTCGAAAAGCAAATGACATAATTTTCACGCAACAACGGCCTGGCTATTTGTAACTTGAATGTGCGAGGATCCCGGTGTCATTATTTTAATTTATTATCATTTGTTTGTAGAGTAGTAGTTCAGTAAAATAGTTTTACCTTTTAATGCACTTTATTTACATTTTATTTACGCACATTTACAGAAAATATCTTACGTCCACTGTGGATGTTTCAAATTACCACCTTTTGTTTCCTGTTGCCAAGCAGACCGGCCATCTCTTCGTGCGGTGGGCTGTGTTGAAAACTTACAGGAGTTTGTTTTGGAGCTCCTGTCCCGGGCTTGCTGCTGCTATAGTCAGGGGAAAGCACAGGACCCGCGACGCTTCGCCAGGCTCCTGGGACGACTGACGGAGCTGAGAACACTACGACACAACCACCTCACCCTTCTCCCACAGCAACCCTGGGACATGCAGTCCTGAGACAACCTTCAGAAAGAGAGATTTATGACATTTGATCTCTGTTGCAATACACTTTTAATTTTTGCCCAAAACAATATCCCAGGTCAATGTACTGTAGGTTACCCATGAACAAACATAGTTAAGTTTAATAAAACATTTTTTAAAAAAAGTAAGCCTCATGATGTGATGTTTTCTTATATGCATTAAATAAAAAAAATTTATTTTGTGTTTTTTTGCATTTCATTTATGGTATACATATCAACTTAATGTGGATCTGAAAATTACTAAATGAACAGAATATGTAATAGTTTTCTCATGCCCATTTAGATTTTAAGCCAAGTGATTTTGATTTACCTTTGCCTATTGTGTTTTACGATTTACTATGTTTTGAATCCAAAATTTAATTTACATTATTCGCCCAGGACCAAAGGGGTTTATTTGTCAACAAAACCACAGAATAGTTTTATCCTTTATAGATATATTAATTATATATCTATACAAATAGAGGCCTTATATGAAATGACTTTTGCTCAGTCTATCACATGAGTAAAGCAGCTCAGGTAATCTTCTTTGGTTAATGATTCAAAGGTAGTATACTGTAGTAAGTTAAGTTCCCTTCCGTTGTCCCTCCGAGTTACGTCGGATGACGACGAATGGGGTTTCGCTTAGAAAGCCTATCAACTTCGAGTCTTATAAAACGAGCCAATGGCAAAGAAATGCCATGGGTCTGCGGAATTTGCATGGCGCAACTCCGCCCCACCTCGTGGGTATAAAAGGAGAACGCCGGCAATATGCAGATATGTTTTCGCTTCGGAGCCAAGTGTATGGTTCACTCCCAAAGCCATCCTGAGATCTTCTCTTCCTCTTTGAGACGAGCTTCCCTCCAGGTGTTGGTCATTCCCAGCGAGTGCACATTCCCTGCGATCTGTGCAATGATCTGCCAGTGTGTGTGTTTTCTCCCTGGTCGCTTCAACACTCTGCGGAGATTTAATCCTCTCTAAAAGAGCAGCGCGTGGCACGCCTTTTTAAATATGCATCGCCCGTGCACTTCTGGTTGCGGTCGACTTCTATCCGACTCTGATGGGCACAATCGTTGCTTTGTGTGTTTGGGCTTAGAGCACGCTAAAGCAGCACTTGTGGATGACTCATGTTTTCATTGCGGAAACATGGCCATCATAACACTTCGGTCGAGACTCAGTGATCTTGCAAAAGGGAGAGTCCCCTCATCCACACCCCGATCTACTGTTCCCACGGGAGCTGGTACTTAGGCTGGTGGCCAGGGTGAACTGAGGGTGACGGTGTGGCACAACCAACTGACGATTCGTCCTCGGGCCACATCCCCCTCTCCAGTGTTGCAACCCGCGAGCCGTCCGGATGATGTCCCGCGGTCGTCCCGGTCACATGACGCGGGCGGACCGCGGGTGTCATTCGGTGCTCCAGAGGAGGATGCGATTTTGATTGCAGCATCACAAGGTGGGCAGGAGTCCTTGGGAGATGATGATTCGGCTGTGCTGCCGCCTTCGGGTGCGCCAACATTGACCAAGTCAGATCCCGATCTGACGGCCATGCTTTCCCGGGCGGCCGCGAGCATTGAGTTAGAGTGGAACCCTCCACCCTGTCCCGAGCGCTCGCGGCTTGATGATTGGTTTTTGGGTGCGGCCGCTGACACCCGTCAGCGGCAAACCCCAATACCTTCCCGGGTGTGCATGAGGAGGTCACGAGGTTCTGGAAGACACCCTTGTCTTCCCGTGAACGCTCGGCGACCTCCTCCGCCTCTCCTCCCCTCGATCAGGCCGCTGCCAAAGGGTACACTGGGGTCCCCATGATGGAACGCTCTGTTGCGATGCAACTGTGTCCGCAGAGTGGTTCTTCCCGTGGTGACCCAAAGCACCCCTCCAAAGCCTGTAGGTTTTCGTCTACCCTGGTGCAGCAGCTCGCCTGTTGATGGGTACACGTAAGCGGGAACACATCACCCCTGTTCTCTCCTCTCTTTACTGGTTGCCTGTCCATCTTAGCATCTTTTATTCTTTTATTCTTCATCTTTTATATAGCAATTTTAAGATTTTGATGTTTGTTTTTAAATCCCTTAATGGTCTTGCACCGAAGTATCTGTCTGAACTGATCAAGCAGTATGCTCCATCAAGAGCGCTTAGGTCTGCTGACCATTTGCTTTTAGTTGTCCCTCGGATTAAGCTGAAGAGCAGGGGCGAAAGATCATTTGCAGTAACTGGACCAAAGCTTTGGAACAATTTGCCCCTGTACATCAGGCAGGCTCAAACACTTGCTGCTTTTAAATCTAGTCTAAAAACCTATTACTACAGTTTGGCATTTGACGCTATGTGAGAGTTGTTTTATTGCTTTTATTTTTGTGTTGTTGATTGTTTGTAGTAGTGATATAGGATATAAGTGTACAGCACTTTGTCAAACACTTGTTGTTTTTAAAAGTGCTTTATAAATAAACTTTCACTTTGACTACCCTGGTGGCGAAGTCCTATAGAGACGCGGGGCAGGCAGCCGCCTCTCTGCATACCATGGCCTCTCTGCAGGTCTACCAGGCCCAGATGCTCAGGGACATGCACGAGGGGAGGACTGACCCAGGGCTCTTTGATGAGCTGCGTGCCGCTACTGACCTTGCTCTCCGGGCGGCGAAAGTGACCGCACGCTCCCTGGGCCAGGTGATGTCCACTAACATGGTCCAGGAGAGACACCTGTGGCTCAACCTGGCTGATATGCGGGACGCCGAGCGAACTCATTTGCTCGACGCTTCCATATCCCAGCCACTCCTTCCCCCGGTGGAGGGCCGGAGGAGAATCGTTTGTTTTCCACTCCCCGCTGCTCACCCCGGGTTCGCATTTTCGAATGTGTTTGCAGCGATCGACCTGAAGGACGCCTACTTCCATGTCTCCATTCTCCCTCGACACAGACCGTTCCTACGGTTTGCTTTCGAGGGGCAGGCATACCAGTACGCGGTTCTCCCATTCGGGCTAGCCCGAGTCTTCACGAAGGTCGTCGAGGCAGCCCTTGTGTCGCTTCGGCTACACGGGGTTCGCATCCTGAACTATCTCGACTGGCTGATCCTAGCTCACTCTCGAGACCTAGTGCTCCGGCACCTAGCTCGTCTGGGCCTTCGGGTCAACTGGGAAGAGAGCAAACTTTGCCCCGTGCAGAGGATCTCTTTTCTCGGTATGGAAATCGACTCGGTCGCCATGTGTGCGCAGCTTACGAGCTGACAGTTCGAGGGCAAGAGTGCGGTTCTCGCTCTGCACCCCTTCCATGCGTTGCTCAAGAACCAGCACGTACTAGTCCGATCAGACAATACCGCGACAGTAGCGTACATCAACCGACATGGTGGTCCCCGACTTATGGAGTCAGAAGCATCTGAGGTCGCTTCGCATCATGTGTTTTTCCCTCGGCAAGCCACCTTGCCACCCCTGGGGCCTCTTCCATCTCAACTGTTTTAATTATTCTTATTTGTTTTGATTATTTTAATTTCTTCTATGTAAAGCACTTTGAATTACCATTGTGTATGAAATGTGCTATATAAATAAACTTGCCTTGCCTTGCCTTGGGGTTGAAATATTACACCTGCGGCTGGACACCCCAGTGTTCTCCAAATGCATCCCTCCGGGTCATATGTGTATTCTCTAAATCCCCTCCCCCCTCTGGGCTGGCATTAAAGGTATGGTAGGTAGGAATTGTATAAAAAAAACTTTTTTCCAAATTTGTTTAAACTTTCTGTATTTATCAATGCATAATTAAAATGTAAGTACTCTGAAAAAGAAAGTATAAAAATCGAGTGTCTGTAGACCTCTCACGACTGTTTTAAAGACAGCTCATTATTTCCATTCACTCCACCCCCTCCCTTCTGGGCTCCTTCCAAAGCCACGCCTCCAAAACACATGAACGCGCGACTCCGACCGCTGAGCTGAAGACGCATTATTTACCGGAGACGAGCGGAGAGGAAGGAGCGCAGTGCATGTAGTGACATCATGTCAGAATCACATGCAATAAAAAAATCTAACTTTATCATTATGAAGATAAACAAATAAGATGTATTTTAGTACTCACTATCAAGTAGCATATTGATATTGGTAAAGATTAAAATATATACTTATTGATTCGCTAACGAGCTAGTTATCTATAAGGCAAAGCTAAAAACAGGTTGCATGATACACGTTTTTCCATTGCCATCATTTACACTGTGATGAAGATGAATTTCGTGTAACATTCATAACATATATGGTGTTCTGCATGTAAGAGTTTATAATGAAAGCATTGTTGACTCTGATGAGGACTACACTCCAGAGACAAGTACCGCATCGTCAGCTCGAGGACAGATCCGGGGTCGAGGGATTTTTTGTTTAAAAACAAAACAAAGGCGAAAAAACCGTGCAGGTAAACTTCCAGGTGAACATGGTAAAAGAGTTAGACAGAGGGTAAATATAATTCTAAGAAAAGTTCCTGGATGCGGATCGGCCTACTATCTTTTAAACATGTATTTAGTTATCTAAAGCAAAATTATGCGCAATTCAACACATAGGTATCATCTTGAGCTAGGCATATATATTATTTATCATCTCTCTACTACGGATCGCTAAGTAATGTTATGTTAGCTATATTAGGCAGCTACGTGTGCTAATGACACATGCTTCATGAAAACATAAAGAAAAAAATATGTATGCTCAAAATACAAAAAGAAAGATTTACCTGTCCAGCAGAAATATAGCCATCCAGGCGTCACTTTTCAGCCCCTTGAGGTCTCTCAGTTCTCGCCATCGCTGGAAAGCCACGCCGATATCGGCATGCGTTTTATTTTGTTGTTTATCCAAATACGTTTTGTTCATTACCTTTTCTAGTAACGTTACTGTCTTCCTTTTTTTGCCTGGTTTGCCTTCGCGAACTGCATATGTGAATTTTGATTGGTCTTTCTAATCTCTGCCATTGTTTTGCTATTCCTAGGTTCCGTGCCTCTTGAATTCCTCAAATCAAACGGATGCGCGCGCAAGTGGGCAGGTCCTGTGTGGCAAAAGGGTGGTTGCCATGGTTGCGAGAGAGTGACAGTCGCCTAAGCCAATCCCTTGTTTCGTCCCGAATGTAAATAATGAGCTGTGTTTAGTGCAGATTAAACGGTCTAGAGTCACTCGATTTTTATACTGTTTTTATCAGAGTACTTACATTTTAATTATGCATTGATATATACAGAAAGTTTAAACAAATTTGGAAAAAAGTTTTTATAAAATTCCTACCTACAATACCTTTAATTGCATATTTCTCTGAGATATGAGATATGCTCCCCAGTGTACCTTGGTATTCCTGTGCTAAATAGGAGTCCTTCGTCCGTGCTAATCTCACGACAGGGATCTCAGATTTACCCATGGCACTGGAAGACAGCTGTGAAGGTGGCGTGATTAGACTGGTAACCCCATTCGCCGTCATCCGACGTAACTCGGAGTGACAACGAAAGGGAACGTCTCGGTTATGTATGTAGGAGACGTTACGTAACTTCTTGAATTGCACTACTTAAAAAAAATATGCATTGCATTAACCATGCTTCCATTTTAATGCATTGTATTTTTAGGGCTTGCATTTTTATGGGCTGAAATTCAACATGGTTGAATATTTAAGCTGTGAATATTTCAATTCAAAGCATTTCAAACACATTTTCATTATTAAAAATGCAATAATCCATATTCACCTTTCATATTTCACTTCCAAAATATTCAAACTGTTTAAAAATACAATCTATATTCAACAGGCAATTTTCGGTCCATTTTATATCGCTTCCACAAATTCAGTGGTTCAAATTCGACAGTAAATTCTACATTGACATACAGGAACGGCAGGAAAAGCAGTAGATTACCGAGCATAATCTCCATCTGCTGTAAGTCGATCTCACCAGCAGGGGGTGCAAGCACGCGTTGTTTACGAAGACCAAAGCAACAGTTAGAGCAAGCCATTCATTTATAAAAACGTATTTACAGCAAATGAGCATGCATTACGGTTTTGTGATGAAAAACTTCTCTACCATGAACTGGATTATAATTGTTTTTCCCTCAATACCTCATCATACTCAAGGATTCCCCTTCTGTCGGGACAAAACGCTTAATGGAATAATACAGTGATATAAAAGACCAGTCAAGTCAAGTCATCCTCATTTATATAGCGCTTTTAACAATGTAGATTGTTTCAAAGCAGCTTTACAGAGATAAAAATATAATTTAAGGTAACAGAGATTGGTTTGGTTTTATAGCGGTTCTTGAATAATGTTATTTTCCAGCTAAAATTAGTTTTGATTGATTCACTTCCGTCGAAATGATCATTTGTTATTAAATTAACGGGCGCTTAGATGACACCGTTCTCTCTAAACAGACTTTAAATGCGAACCTGTGATAAACGCTCATGGCGTTCACATGCGCAATAAGAATTGATTCTATAGTTATGTGCATTTGAATATATGTGCGCAGGTTTGTAATTCCCTACAAACCATGCCTAAACAAACTACTTGTCTTGCCTATAAATTTTGATACAGAATTTTTTCGGGGTTGGTACGTGAACCGAAATTTCCACAATGCTTTATCTGTAGAGTGGTATAGGGATCCTGCATAGGGAGAGGCTAGTTGGCACTTCAGCACTGCGTTGTCATCGGGTACAGGCGAAATCTGGAAATGGCCTGGATCCGGCAGGCTGCGGGAAAACCTCGGGATAAATAAAGACACTAATATTAGCGTAGATGCCATTCTTCTTATGATGTAACGAGTACATCAGGATTTAAGGGAAGTGTTCCCGGTTCCGGCTGACCTAATCTATGCAGCCTAACATTGAATTATAGAAGTTGATAATGTATTATGTGAATGCTAGGTCAAAGAGATGTGTTTTTAGTCTAGCTTTGAACTGAGTGTGTCTGCTTCCCGGACAATGGTAGGAAGACTGTTCCAAAGTTTTGGTGCTAAATATGAAAAGGATCTACCGCCAGCAGTTGATTTTGATATTCTAGGTATTATCAACTGGCCGGAACTTTGAGATCGCAATAGACGTGAAGGACTATAATGCGTTAAGAGCTCGCTCAAGTACTGGGGAGCTAAACCATTTAGTGCTTTGTAAGTAATCAGCAATATTTTAAAATGTATACGATGTTTAATAGGCAGCCAATGCAGTGTTGATAGAACCGGGCTAATATGGTCATAGTTCCTGGTTCTGGTAAGAACTCAAGCTGCTGCGTTTTGAACTAGCTGTAGTTTGTTTATTAAGCGTGCAGGGCAACCACCCAGTAGAGCATTACAATAATATAGCCTTGAGGTCATGAACGCATGAACTAATGTTCCGCATTTGTCAATGAAAGCATATGGCGTAATTTTGATATATTTTTAAGATGGAAAAATGCGGTTTTACAGATACTAGACCCGTGATTTTTAAATGAATGATTGGTATCAAAGAGCACACCCAGGTTCCTAACTGATGACGAAGACTTAACAGAGCAGCCATCAAGTGTTAGACAGTATTCTAGGTTATTACGTGAGGAAGTTTTTTGTTCAATAATTAGAATCTCTGTTTTTTCAGAATTTAGTAATAGGAAATTACTAGTCATCCAATTTTTTATATCAGCTATGGATTCCGTTAATTTTGTGAATTAGTAAGTTTCGTCAGGTTTTGAAGAAATATATAGCTGAGTATCATCGGCATAACAGTGAAAGCTAATTCCATGTTTCCTAATGGTAGCATGTACAGAGTGAACAGCAGCGGTCCTAGTACTGAGCCTTGTGGTACGCCATACTGAACTTGTGATCGATAAGACATCTCTTCATTTACTGCTACAAACTGATAACGGTCAGATAAGTATGATTTAAACCATGCTAGTGCAATTCCACTAATGCCAACATAGTTTTCTTGTCTATTTAAAAGAATGTTGTGGTCAATGGTGTCAAATGCAGCACTAAGATCAAGTAACACTAATAGAAAGATACAACCACAGATAATAATGGATGATAAGAGCAAATCATTTGTGACTCTAATGAGAGCGGTCTCAGTGCTATGGTACGGTCTAAATCCGGACTGAAAATCCTCGCAGATATCATTTCTTTCAAGAAAGGAACACAGTTGTGAGGATACTGCTTTTTCTAATGTCTTTGACAGAAAAGGCAGATTCGAGATCGGCCTGTAATTGACTAATTTTGTATGATCAAGTTGCATTTTTTTAACAAGCCGTTTAATCATAGCCAGCTTAAAGGTTTTTGGTACGTATCCTAGAGAAAAAGACGAATTAATGATATTAAGAAGAGGATCTATGACATCTGAAAGCATCTCTTTCAGTAGCTTAGTCGGTATAGGGTCTAACAGACATGTTGTCGATTTAGATGATTTAACAAGTTTGCAAAATTCTTCCTCTCCAATAGCAACAAATGAATAAAATTTTTCCTCAGGGATACTACAATGCACTCCCTGATGCAATACTGTAGTAGACGGTTGCATAGTAATAATTTTGTCCATGATATTATCGATCTTATAAGTGAATAAGTTCATAAAGTCATTACTGCTGTGTTGCTTGGAAACTTCTGGGCTTGAAGCTTTATTTTTCGTTAGTTTAGCCACTTTTTCAAATAAATACCTAGGATTATGTTTATTTTCTTCTAATAGGGTTGAAAAATAAGCAGATCTAGCAGTTTTTAAAGCCTCTCTGTAAGCAATCGAGCTCTCCTTCCATAAAATCCGAAATACCTCTAGTTTAGTTTTCTTCCAGTTGCACTCCACTTTTCTGGCTGCTCTCTTAAGGGCTTGGGTGTGCTCGCTGTACCACGGCGTTGGACTATTTTCTTTAATCTTCTTTAAGTGCGACGGAGCAACTGTGTCTAAAGTGCTGGAAAAGAGAGAGTTAAAAGTTTCTGTTTCAATATCAAGTTCTTCTAAGCTATCCGGGATGCTGAGATGATGAAACTGATTAGGAAGATTATTGATAAAGCAATCTTTAGTGGCAGAAGTTATAGGTCTAACAAATTTATAACATGGAGTCGGCTTTGCAGCCTTAGCTAAATGTAATTTACATGAGACTAGATAATGATCTGAGATGTCATCGCTCTGCTGCAGTATTTCAATGGCATCAACATCTATTCCATGTGATAATATTAGATCTAGAGTATGATTACGACAATGAGTAGGTCCTGACACGTGTATGCTCCAATTGAGTTTACAATGTCTTTAAATGCCAATCCCAATGCATCTTTTTAATGATCTACATATTAAAATCATTATTAAAATCATATTAAAATCACCAACAATTAGTACTTTATCTGCAGCCAATATTAATTCTGATAGAAAGTCAGCAAATTATTTGATAAAATCTTGTATGAGTATGATTACGACAATGAGTAGGTCCTAACACGTGTTGTCTAACTCCAATTGAGTTTAGAATATCTTTAAATGCCAATCCCAATGCATCTTTTTCATTATCTATATGTATATTAAAATCACCAACAATTAGTACTTTATCGGCAGCCAATACTAATTCTGATAGAAAGTCCGCAAATTCTTTGATAAAATCTTTATGGTGCCCTGGTGGCCTGTATACAGTAGCCAGCGTAATTCTCAAATGTGATTTATCGTTTACACTATATATTTTTACATTAAGCACCAACACTTCAAAAGAAGTATATTTAAAACTAGATTTCTTAGTGGTTTTGAAAATATTACTATAAATTAAAGCAACACCTCCCCCTTTGCCTTTCAGACGAGGTTCATGTTTATAACTGTAATCTTGTGGGGTTGACTCACTTAAAGTAATGTAATCGTTTGGTTTTAGCCAGGTTTCTGTCAAACACAGCACATCTAGGTTATAATCTGAAATCATGTCATTAACTATGAGCGCTTTTGAAGTAAGGGATCGAATATTCAGCAACCCAAGCTTTGTCGTTTGCTCATCTGTATTATATCTGTTTTTTATTTGTTGAACATCAATTCAATTTTTAACCTAAGATGGGTTTTTTGGGATTTCCAAATTCGGGGGAACAGACACAGTCTCTATATGATGATATCTAGGTGAAAGAGGCTCTATGTGATGGGATTTTTCTGACCTTGGTGACGCGAGGCCGCTAGCAGACAGTCGGTTAAGCCAGTCTGTCTGCTTCTTGACCTGGTGCCCAATTTGTCATGTTTTATCTCTAAGACTATGAGCCAAATTACTAGAGAGAAGAGCAGCACCAGCCCAGGAGGGATGGATACCATCTCTTTTCAACAGGTCAGGTTTGCCCCAAAAACTTTTCCAATTGTCTATGAATTCTATATTATTTTACGGACACCACTTAAACAACCAGCCATTGAGTGAGGCCAATCTACTAACAATCTCATCACTCCTGCGAACAGGAAGGGGGCCAGAGCAAATTACAGTGCTTGACATCGTACTTGCGAGTTCACACACCTCTTTAATATTAATTTTGGTGATCTCCGACTGGCAAAGTCGAACATCATTAGTGCCGACATAAATAATGTTCTTAGAGAATTTACGATTAGCATTAGCCAGCACTTTTAAATTTGCTTTGATGTCAGGCGCTCTGGCTCCCGGCAAACATGTGACTATGGTGGCTGGTGTCTCTATTTTCTCGTTTCGTGTGATCGAATCACCAATTACCAGGTCGCAATCAACAGATTTCTCAGTGGGTGTTTCACTGAGCTGGGCAAATCAATTTGTTATGGTAATCGGAACGGAAGAGTGTTTTTTTGATCCGCGACTAGAGCGATCCCTCACTGTGACCATTTTGCCTTGCTGCACAGGCAATAATTCAGCCGGAACCGAACCATGTAAAGAGTTCACTATGCTAGGCGCATCCAAAATAGTATCTAAAGCCCTAGCACACTTACTATC
Organism: Tiaroga cobitis; assembly: GCA_030578255.1. Classification (NCBI taxonomy): domain Eukaryota; kingdom Metazoa; phylum Chordata; class Actinopteri; order Cypriniformes; family Leuciscidae; genus Tiaroga; species Tiaroga cobitis. The sequence goes on along the minus strand of CM060598.1, from coordinate 36,374,134 downwards.
CTCAATTAAAGTTTGGATGCGTGTCTCTTGTTCTGAAATTTTCTCCATCAACCTGACTGTCTCCTTGCATTTATCACATATAAATCCTATATTGCCGACAGAGAAGGCTATGCTAAACATGTGACATGAAGTGCAGGTGACCATAACAGGACAAGACATTACTCACCGTGTTTGTTGACTGATTCTTACTCACCTGGGCTTTTTATGAACACGGGCGCACGAGAGAAAAATAAATAAATAAATAAATAACTGAGCGCACGGGTGGCACGTTAACAGGCTAGCGAGTTACTAGCGTGTTTTGAAAACAATAACGGAAGCTAGCGATGTCAGGTTAATCTGAGATGTTGGGTAAGCTGTATTTAGTAGTATAAACAACTAGAAATTATAGTAAATGATGGTTCAAAACAGAAAGAAATACGAAGCTAATACTAGGCTTAGACGGAGCTTAAAGCCTCGAAGCAAACAAACTGACAGCAGACCATTTATGACCAAACTCGCACCTTATTGGGGATGTAGGCTGAAGAACTAGGCTACAGGCAAGCAGATAGACTCAGAATATGAACGTAACTTGCAAAGTTTCATGCTAAGCGTTTCATAGTGATATACTGGCATAAAATCAACACTTGATCAATTAATACTAACACTTTCTCTTCTATTCTATATATATGTATATGCTGTGCCTAACCCTAACCTAACCCTATATATATATTAAAGTATGCCTACATGTACCGCATTAGATTAAACTGGGAAAGGTCATAGCACTTGCATATTTTTGGCCTTTTGTTAGTTTAACTGTAAGTCACTCTGGATAAAAGCGTCTGCTAAATGACTAAATGTAAAATTAGCTTGACATTGGACATTCGCACATTTACTGACCGTCTCTAAAGTTGCATACAGGTATACACGTTTGGTATTGGTATAACTTAAAAAGCAAACTTCAATTTATTTGAATATCAAAAATCTAAAAGGTGTGCATCATGCCTGACACCTACATGAATAGTTCTCTTCAAATGCTATTGAAGTTAGAAACGTGTAGACCAATGTCGTATGTAACTTTAGAGACGGTCCCTAAATGTGCGAATGTCCAATGTCAAGTCAACTTTATGCCAGTATTTCACTGGGAAACGCTCAGCATGAACTTGGCGCGTTAAGTTCATATTCTGAGTCCATCTGCTTGCTTGCGAGTTTGGTCTTTTATTACTGTATTAGTCCATTAAGCCAGTGTTTCCCAACCCTGCTCCTTGAGGCACACCAACAGTGCACATTTTGGATGTCTCCCTTTTCTGACCCATATATTTCTGGTCTTGGAGTCTCTACTAACGAGCTGATGAGTTGATTCAGGTGTGATCGATTAGGAAGAGTTGGAAAATGTGTAGTGTTGGTGTGCCTCCAGGAACAGGGTTGGGAAACACTGCATTAAGCTACGTTAAGCGTTTTATATGTCCAGCAGGGGAATCCTGAAGTATTGAGGGAAACCCTAGCCTACTGCATGCAGCACATCGGCACAATATAAAGTTAAGGCAACTAAACAACCAAGAGAAATATATGTCTACCTCAAATTTAACATTCGATCTGTACATCAGCATCGGGGAAATAACATTATAATCTTGTTCACGGTAGAGGATGCATGTAGGCTACACAGGGAAAGTAAGCATGAAGACACTGAATTTAACATAAAACAGCCGTCATAATAATCACATACAATTACATTGCAGTAAATTAGTTTTTATGAATGAATGGCTTGCTCTAACTGTAGTTGCTCTGGTCCTCGTTAACAACACGTGCTTGCACCCCCTGCTGGTGAGGTCGACTAACAGCAGATGGAGATTATGCTCGGTAATCTACTGCTTTTCCTGCAGTTCTTGGATGTCAATGTTGAATTTACTGTCGAATTTGAACCACTGTGGAAATAAACCACAGTGGTTCGCTTGTTTGAACCGCTTGTGGAAGCGAATTTGCAAAGTGAAATAAAATGGACTGAAAATTGCCTGTCGAATATTATATAGGTTGTATTTTTAAACAGTTGTAATATTTTGGAAGTGAAATATGAAATGTGAATATGGATTATTGAATTTTTAATAACTAGTGCAATGCCCGTGCAAAATCAGTTTTTGTGTGTTTTTAGTAATTGTTGGTTTGGTATGTTTGAGTTGCTGAATAGCCTAGGCTACTATTACACGGGAGCCTAAACTCTGAGAAAACGATAACGTTAAGCGCACCAGAATAAAATATAATATTCAGAATTAAACAGTGTAGTTGACTTACAGATTCAGTTAAATCGCTACTTTTTCAAAAATGAATCGCTACTTTTTCTAAAAGAATCGATCCTTTTTTTTTAAAAAATCGCTACTTTTTCAAAAAAGAATCGCTACTTTTTCAAAAAGAATCGCTACTTTTTCAAAAAAGAATCGCTACCTTTTCGAAAGCGAATCGCTACTTTTTTGAAAGTGAATCGCTAATTTCAAAAATGAATCGCTACTTTTTCAAAAATAAATAGCTACTTTTTAAAAAAAGAATCGATACTTCAAAAAGAAGTGCTTTTTCCAAAAAGAATCGCTACTTTAAAAAATAATCGCTACTTTTTCAAAAAGAATATTGTAACAAAATAATAATGTAACAATTGTATAATAATAATAATGTAACAAATGTATAATAACCCTGTAATAAACGTATAATTACATTGTAATAAATGTATAATAACACTGTAATGTATAATTACATTGTAATAAATGTATAATAACATTGTAATAAATGTATAATAACACTGTAATGTATAATTACATTGTAATAAATGTATAATAACATTGTAATAAATGTATAATAACATTGTAATAAATGAATAATTACATTGTAATAAATGTAATAAATGTATAATATAATTTATCGATACTACATTGTAATTGTTTTTCAAAAAGAATCGCAACTTTTTCAAAAGGAATCGCTACTTTTTCAAAAAGAATCGCTACTTTTCAAAAACAGGGTACCCCCAGGATCCTCCAACTTAAATTCAAGGCTTTTTAAGACCTTTTTAATACCATTTCAAATGAAATTCAATGCCAACTTCGTACCCATTCCGACAGAAGTATGAGGGGAAAATGTCAAATCTGTATACATTTTAAACCCTAGAAAATAATTATGTACAAGGAGAATACTTGAATTAAATAAAACATTTTACTGAAATTATCAGTCATACTTAATACATCCGCAACAGCATTGTAGCGCGCACGTGTGTGTAGGCCAGTGTTAATTTTGGCAGCCATTTTTGATTTAGTCTTAGTCTTCAGACGAAAATGCTTATTGGTCTTAATCACATTTGAGTCATCCTGTTTTTTATAGTTGTAGTTGACGAAAAGTCTTTGCATTTTTTGTCAACTTTTTGGTCAAACTGCAGTTACTTTACTTTTGATAGTTATTTTATATATTCTGAATAACTATATAATATATTTTATATATTCTGTATAATTATATATATATATATCTTTTTTTAAATATATATTCTTTAGACAGAAAATGTCATAATAATTATTCTCTCTAGGCTAATTCAATTAAGCTTATGTGAAATTATTGACATTGCACTCTTTAGCAGTAGCACTTGTAATGATAATGATCCCTTTTCCTAAGTTCTGTGGTTCTCCAATTTTTTAGAGTGCCGTACCCCCTGGTGCCCTCTCTTCCACTTAGACTGCAGTCACACCCTTTCCATTAAGGCACAAGATTTGCCACCTTTAATACAATTTTCCATTTAATTTTTTCATTAAATTTGCAATGTTAAAACACATAAAAATCGCCAGTAGGTGGCAGTAACTCACTATCTTTATGAGTGAGTCTTTGAGTCATTCATTCATTGAATCTCACAATTCGTTCAAAGCCACATATTTCGTTGCAAAACAGAGCAAGCCTGACAATGCTGTTTTAAATGTAGTACATCACTTAATTTTACCCTTTTTTCTTTTCTTATTTACTGTTGTATAAAATCAATGTCACATTTGAAATCGTGTGGATATTCGGGAAACATTGCATTCTTGCTCGTATGAACACTGGTGGATATATCAGCCTGCATTTTGATTGCAGGTTTAGTCGCACAAACAGCGCAAGCGGCTCGTGACAGAACACAGACTGACTGAATGACACTTTAATTTAAGTAGAACATCTTAAATAAAGATCGCTGACCTCCAGCTTGTCTGTGTTTTCAGATCATCCGTGCTTCTTCAGCAGTGTAGAGAGAGTGCGCACGCATGGTTGCCAGATACTATTGAAAAGACCGGGTAGAAAATATGTTCTTTTAACAGAAAAGCTCTTATTTGGGGTTTAAATTCTGTCATTTAAGGCCACAGTGGATTAAACTAGGCTAGGTACTATCTTGTTCTGTACCTCACTTGCCTAGTAACCAAAGTAACGGGTGCGCACGCGATCGCTTTTTCTGCTATGACGTGGAGCGCGAGGTGCACTCAACGCTGCATACATTTTGAATTAGCCTACATTAGTAACAGTTAATTTTGTTATGGTATGAACTTAATCCTAGCAAAGGCAAAAAAATATATATAATACCTTTGTAACGAAATCCAAGACTTTGTATACTAAATTCAAGGCTTTTAAGGCCTTAATTTGAGATGATCAAATTCAAGACTTTTTCAAGGCTTTTAAGACCCGCGGGTACCCTGAAAAAAGAATCGATACATTTTCAAAAAGAATCGGTAATTTTTTTTTTTAAATCTATACTTTTTAAAAAAGAATCGATACATTTTCAAAAAGAATCGCTATTTTTTTTCAAAAAGAATCGCTACTTTTCAAAAAAGAATCACTACTTTTAAAAAAAGAATCGCTACTTTTTTCAAAAAGAATCACTATTTTCAAAAGAATCGCTACTTTTTCCAAAAGAATCTACTTTTTTCAAAAAGAATCGCTACTTTTTCAGAAAAGAATCGCTACTTTTTCAGAAAAGAATCGCTACTTTTTAAAAAATAATCGCTACTTTTTTCAAAAAGAATAAACAAAATAATAATGTAACAAATGTATAATAATAATGTAACAAATGTATAATAACAATAATGTAACAAATGTATAATAACACTGTAATAAATGTATAATTACATTGTAATAAACGTATAATAACATTGTAATAAATGTAATTACATTGTAATAAACATATAACACAAGCAGCGATTCTTTTTTTAAAACTAGCGATTCTTTTTTTTTAAAGTAGCGATTCTTTTTGAAAAAGTAGCTATTTTTAAAAAGTAGTGTAAAAAAGTAATCATACATTTGTTAGTCTTATTACAATGTTATTATACGTTTATTACAATGTAATTATACATTTATTACAGTGTTATTATACATTTTTACAATGTAATTATATGTTTATTACAATGTAGTTATTAGGGATGTCAATTTTCACAAATTCCCATGATCGATCGTCGTTTAAATTAACGATCAATTAATCGATTAATCGTTAGCATTAATGGCAAACAGCACAGGGTCTGCAAATGCTGCTCAAAAAGCTATGTTACTCACCAAATTAATAAGAATGTTTTTTAATCTAAATAAAGGCTTAGTAGGATTGTAAAATGTTTTGATGTGATTGATAAATTAAATTAACTATTTCATATATAAATATAACGACAAATACAATGTGTCACCAACGCCGCCTCATTTGCGTGCTTGTCAGAATGTGTGACTGTTGTGGAAGTGCTGGAACAACGCACTGAAAACGGCAACTAAACCCAATGAATTCACAACCATTTAATAAAATAGTGTTCTCATGTTATGTAATATGAAAGTCCCAAATTAACCATCGTTATTATTAGTTGTGCAGTTCTGCTTGAGCGGCGCGCGCTGAATGAATAACCGTTGAGCACTTTGTTAGCGTTTATTTAACTCAAAGAAACGCATCCTATTTGATATTAATCAGATATATACAAAATAAGCAGAATATTACAAAATTATATCTGCACAAAATTACGTGAATGCACAAGTGAACTTAAACTGAGTTACGTGCCATTCAGAATGACTCATATGTTGTGGTGGACGCGCTCAAAGTCTCTGACGAGCTCTTCCTGGAACAACGCGACATGGCATCTAAACCCAAATAATTCACAATGTTTTATTACAATAGTGTTCTCTTTATAATCTTGTGTAATATGACAGTCCCAATAGTCATTATTAGTCGTGCATTGTCGTTTGAGCTGAGCGCGCTAAAGATCACGTCGATTCTTAACCAAATGCATCCAATATGAGACCAATCAGATATAGATAAGCGTACACAAAATAAACTATTACAACTTACATTTGCACAAAACAAAAGGCTGCGAATGCACACGCAAACTTATAGTCATGATGAAGGTGTAAAATAGTCCCAAACAACTCCGGTGTGTGTCATTCAGTGGGACTCAACACTTCACCACACCGGCGCGCTCGCTTACATGTTTCGCGGTTGAGCAGCACGCACGCGCATGATCCTGCTTAATCGATGATCGATAAGTTTTATCGATTAAATGTATTATCGACAATTAATCGATCGTCGATTAATCGTTGACATCCCTAGTAGTTATACATTACAGTGTTATTATACCTTTATTACAATGTAATTATACATTTATTACAGTGTTTATTATACATTTGTTATATTATTATTTTGTTACATTATTCTTTTTGAAAAAAAGTATAATTACATTGTAATAAACGTATAATTACACTGTAATAAATGTATAATTACATTGTAATAAACGTATAATAATACAGTATGTATGTGCAAAATCAGTTCTGTGTGTGTTTTTAGTAATTGTTGGTTTGGTGTGTTTAAGTGCTCATTGTTACAATTACACAGCAAAAGTTCAGACACATTTTTATTTGTGCATGGTAGAAAGCAAATACTGATGCTGACATAATAACACAATAAATATGGAAAATGTAACTATATATATAACTAACTACTGACAACTAACTACTTCTGAATAACTACAATATTCAGAAGTAAACCGTGTAGCTGACTTAATGTTAAGCTGACAGAATGTTTATTTTTAAACCACAATTTTTAAACCACAACCCTCTCTAATGTCAGAATGTTTATTTTTAAACCACAATGTGTGCTTCTTTTACCGATATATTTAACAATATCTTTTGCATTTCTAATCCAAACAAATACAGAAGACATATGAATGTTTTAATGAATGTTTAACTTTGCAAATTTTAAACTGAAACCGTTTGAACATTAGTCGGCTTGCCAAGTTACAAAGATACACAGCAACGTTTTTTCTTTTGCGTGAATCAGATCATCTTCCAGCCATTTGAAGGACCAGCAAGAATCTTGACAATGTATTCACCTTATTATGGAAGACAAATCATACTGAAAATGTTCTTCAATCACCAATACTGACTCTCTGCTGCCCCCTGCAAGTACACACACAGAGAGAAAGAGAGAGAGAGAGAGAGAGAGAGAGAGAGAGAGAGAGAGAGAGAGAGAGAGAGAGAGAGAGAGAGAGAGAGAGAGAGAGAGAGAGAGAGAGAGAGAGAGACAAAATTTCAGCAAATCTTGAGGCACCATCAAAACTTTGTAATAAAATATAATTTCTATTACTGGTCAACGTTTCTAATGTTCCCTAATTAAACATCTACCTCGTGACCTAATGCAAGTTTTAGCAGCTTTAATCATTTTCAAATAATTACACACATCACTTTACGCTATCTTGAAAATATAAAGTGCTTCAAAATTGCTGTTGAAAATGAAAACAAAATATTAGAGCTGCATATGATTTTGGACCTTTTGTTGCCTTCACGTGTTATCGGAATTATCGTAAATATGAGTTTCCTAGTCGGAAAAAGGCCCACTCATGTTCTAAATTACTGGTAAACTCGGAGATCATTTTGTTACCCGAGTTTCCGAGTTCACAAAGTAACAGCCATTTGGAGCATGTTTTTTACACATTGGAATGTATTTGACAGAATCCTCAGCAAGCTGACTATCTAAATTGCGCGGAGATGTTTGTCAACGGACGAATGGGACGCTACATTTTATTCAAAATTAAATATATCCAATGCATTTTGGCGTTCATTGGATTTCAACAAAAAAAATATGCAAGAATAACCTGGTGTCCTCCACGATTCCTATTCTTTCCGACAAAGCACTTGAACTCGACGAGGAAATTTAAAAATAGCGTGTGCTCTGTCTGACTCTGAACTCTTCAAACTCTCTTCAGCCAACCCAATGCCGACAAATCCGCGCGCACACAAGATGGTTGACAGAAAGAGTGAGAGCTTTTCTGATTGGCTATTTTTAAACTCTTTGATTTCTACGCTTTGATACCTATGTTTGATACTATAGATGTTTGATACATGGCAGGGAGTGGAGACATTTTATGGGTGGTTTTCCCGTCAATGGGTTTTCCATACCACCATTTTGCCCTTCTGCTTCACCTTTTCATGATACCAAACAAGGAGAATATACATAAAACAAAAGTACATGTCGTTACCCCTTGTGCATCCATTTAAAAAAGTTACTCTGAGGTCCGAGAGGACAAATATGTCCATGTCAAAAAACTGTAATAGAAATGTGAAGCTTTGGAGCACGTATAGACTTAAGTTTGGTTTCATTTTTTTTTAAAACCCTTTGCCGATTTTTGTTGAAGTAAAAATCAAAAGTTAAAAAAGTTAAGCAAAAAAGTTATAGAGGTTTAGGTTTATGAAAATGACTTATGAACATTATTTTATATAAAATATATTTAATAAAAACATGTTGAACTCAAAACCGACTAGAAAGTCAAACCATATTTATAACCATAAACCATAAAAAAAATTGTGTAACTTGTGTTCCAAATCTGAGGTTGATATCTCAAAAAATTAGCTTTCAGTAAGATTTTGTTAGGGCGCAGTACCAAATTGTCCCCATTTAATGCCAGCAAGGCTCCACTGGTAAACACAGTGGTTGGATTTGTGATTTTCAGTAGTTTTTCTCTCTGAAAATATTACATGCACACACATGTTTTTTACACACAAACAAACCAAACTCTGACATCCATAGGCTACCAACACACCCACACAATTACAGCTGCATAATTTATCCAATAAAATGCTGAAGCAGAAAACAGGGATAAGCAAGTATTTGCTTTATAGGCCAAACCTGAGAAAATAGCACGGTCTGGTAAAATTTTTACAAATAAATAAAATTGAAGCCTTGCCAACAGAATTAAAGCCTATTAACAAAGACTGCATAATTTTAGACATTTTTACAAAATTGAAGTTTCAATGGGGACATTTTTTGTCCTTAAGGTCCTGTGTAACTATTTTGTGTACTAGCTACCTTGTGTAAAATACCGGGTAGCTTTATTAAAGGAGATGGGGGTGAAATAGTAAAATTCCAATAAAAATACATACTTGTATTTGTCCATAAGGACGCACAAGGGTTGAAAATAGCATGTAGCCAACAAATCCATGCGCACAATATGATTGACAGACAGAGCACTTTCTGATAGGCTATTTTTATAATCAGTTATACAAGCGTGGGGCACTCTTCTATTTGACACCTTTCACTGATATAGGTCCAGTAGTAGGGATATTTTATGTGGTATAAAATAAAAGTATATATATATATATATATGTATATGTATATAGCACTTATAGGCATATAGTATTTTCGTTTGTACATATGTTACAAGGAATATATCAGAATATTTACATTAAGTACACATTGATACAGATATACTATATAAAGCTGCTTGTTATATACTCAAATATGTCCAGCAAAACATTTATTTTGTTGGCCTAAATACAATCATTATGGTCTTAAAATCATGTTAAAATCAAATTACAATGGCAACAGGCATAATAGACTTCCAATAGAACATTTATTTTCCCACAAGAGAAAATACTGTTTGAGACAGGTTATTTGGTGGGTAGGTAAAATCTGCAGTTTATACAAGCTTAAAATTTATTAGAGGTTCCATCTTATAAACAGTGAACAAAAGCTACACAACTTTCTACAATAAATACAAGTTTCTGTGCTTGATGGTGAAAAGGGACTTTTACTGTCTAACAGCAAGTGTACAATATATAATCATTAACCTTCGAGCATTTCACCTTGAAATCTTAAAAAGACCTAAACCAGAATCTTAAAGCACATGTGAAGTAAGATCTTAAAAGCCTATGCAATAGTTTATTATCTTAAATAAGAGATCTGATTTCCATCTTAAACCAATATAATTTAATTCCTTTATCTCTTTACGGTCCATAAATAAATTAATTTTTTGTATCAAAAAATGAGAATATATATTTCACCATAGACAACTGTGAGTTGGTACATATACACATACATCCATGATTGTATGCCGGTAATGTACATGTATATGAACACACTCACACTATCCGATATCAAAGACAAGCAGGATACACTATGTAGAAAGTCGGTTCATCTGAAAATCTTTTTACACGTATATACACAACCTTCATTTCTTTATTCCTCCAGGCAATTTATTTCACAATAAACAAGAGAAAAAAAACAACAACATTAAATTAGATACTATATGATAAAAAAAAACATACTTATATACACAAGTGTCTTTACAATATACAAGAAGTGGTTTGTAAAACTTTAAAAAGTAAAAAGCAATCTTAAGAAAATGGCAGTGATTCATTCAAATGTTTATATTCTTTAAGTTCATTGATTGAATCATTTAAAATATTAAATTATTCAGAAATTAATTGCTCTGAATGTACCCAAATGCTAAAACTATGGGTCTGGGTGGTTTAGACTAGTCATCACCATAAAGTGACACCTCATAAAAACACCAATCATCAATAGAAACCGTCGCCCTTTCGTGACCCCTGTCTTAGGAAACATCCTAAACCTGGAGAAATAAAAACAACTGGACTGAATCTGAAATGACTCCACTACTAAACCATTGCAGAGGGTTGTGCCCGGAACACATGGATAAACTAAACTGACTGATCAGGAGCCTAGTACCTGTTGCACTAGGCAAATGGCTCTGAACCTGCCTTAGAAAGCCCATGTGAGTGGTACGTGAGCGTGAGGACAGATGTGGCTGGCGTTTCTGTTCTACATGAAGTTGGAGCCGACAAAACCGTGATCTCCTCGAACTCGGCTCAGGTGCATCATAGCTCGGTCGTAGGCCACCTGCACAGACTTCCGGATACTGGTCTTCTTTCCCTCCATCATACGCAGTTTATCAGCCGTGTCGTCAACGCCAAGAGGGATCACCTTATCTCGTGGCAGCCACTGCCTGCAGATACAGACATGAGAAAAGATAACTCCCTGACGGTTCTTTCTAAAATCCTCAAATCCAATGGATAAGCAAAGTTTGGTGGATAAAGCTAAAGGAAAACAAAGTAAATCTCCAGTGCTGTGCTCACCAGGTGCGTTTGTTGTCGAAGAAGAGAACCAGGAAGAGTTTCTCGCCGGCGTCCTCCTGTCTCTGGTCCCCCAGGCGCAGTACGTCGAGCGGAGGCACAGGGATGGGCACGCCGTTATGCAGAAGACCCTCCTGAGGCATGTCTGGATCTATGATCTACGAAAGAGCAATTTCAACCACTCATTTAACCTTTAAATGTCAGTGGGTTGCTATAACACTGCGTTAAACACAGTTCACGTTTTGCTAAAAAAAAAAGGGCACTTTTTCAAACAACAGATCGAAAAGTTTAAAATAGGGATTAGTAATGTTATCATGTAAAACTAATAAAAGAAAAACAATTAAATGTATAATAAATAATAAAAGCAATCAAAATAGAACACTTTAGAATTGTTTTATTTTATTCGTTCATCAACAGAACTGCAAGAGATTTGTGAGTTGTTAAAAAGCTAATTAGTTACATAATAATGTAAAATCTAAATAATTTTAATAACATAAAAACATCAAAAAATATAATAAATGATAGCAATCAAAATAAAACACTTGTTTTTTTATTTGTTTACCAGCATTGTCATGTGATCACTGAACAGAACCGTGAACATGGAAATGTGTTGTTAAATGATAGCATTATTAAAATACTGAAATATAAAATTCTCAGGGGTGTTTTAGGTCAAACAGGTTTGGCTGGCAAAAATGTTCAGGAATCATTTATAAAATCCTTTTTATAAATAATTTATAATGAAACTAGGAATGAGTATTAATGACGTAAAAGGGGTCATTTTTGATGTCAGGCTCATCTCATCATTATGGTGAAAGACTGATAAAATTCTCCCTAGCCAAAAATTGGACTTTAATAACATGCTCTAATTTTTATGCCCCTTTTTACAAGATGTAATGTAAGTCTCTGGTGTCCCCAGAATGTGTCTGAAGATTCTGCTCAAAATACCCCACAGATCATTTATCAAACCATGTTGTAAATGCCCATTTTTTGAGTGGAAGCAAAAACATGTTGTTTTCGTGCATGCATCTTTAAATGCAAAAGAGCTGCTGCTCCCCTCCTCCCTATCCAAAATAGAGTGCAACAGTGGGTTCAGGAAGTAAAAACTCCATTCATTTGGTCCATAGGGAAATTGATTTTGAACAATAACTTATAAACCTTTAAAAACAGACCAACTGTGAGCTAGGAGGTTGTTAATCTATGGTATTTGGTTCTGTTGAAGACGTCAGCCCACATTATTTCAGCTTATTTTTTTAAATAATTGTTTAACAGTAGCATTCCTGGTGAAAAACTAAATTACCCATGATGCTGTACAGAAAGTTACACTAATCAGAGAGTCGAAAAAGCAACACAGGCCAAAAGATCTTGTTAGCTCCGTCCACTCCCACGAAGCACTGCAAATATATTTCTCAAAATACTTAAGTTTATTGCAAAATATGCATATATACAAATATTTACGTTTTTATATATGATCAACATTTGTAAAAGAGTAGTTTTATGTTTCTCCATCGTTTTTAATTTGATTATGCTGGTTGCTATGCTACATGGGATTGTGGTTCTTTACCTCACTAAAGCCGTTAAGGACACAGTCGTGTACTTTTCAAATACTTTTTTGCTACAAATCAAAGTTTGTAGTGTTGTGATTCACCTTGTAGCTGATTGTCTTGGTTCATGGCTTATAACGCTTTAACAAAGACTTTTATTTTTAAATCCCTATGGGAAAAATGAATGGAAAACATACTTCAGGAACAAGCGCCGCTGAAAAAGGGGGCGGACACTATTGCCAAATAGGACACTCAATCAAAACCAAACAGACGTTTTGTTAGTTTTTGGCAATCATCTCAATTGCGGTCATGCTTACGTTACATTGCAGTTCTTTGTCATCATGAAAGGTTATTATTTGCATGCGTTTTAAAGCCATAACAGTTTAAAATTCTGATATGGTTTTCTGAGCGAACACATCCGAAGCAAGCGCACAGAGAGCTGGCAGAAGTGTAGAATGGATATTAAACTAAGTTCTCTCTTACTTATGTGAGGTTATGTCAAAAACACAAAGTTCACATAAACAGTCGGTCATGTCTGTGAACGTAAACCGCAGGGAAAGAAATCGCATGTGTATATAAAATCAGTGTATTAAAGTGACAGCAGCAATCTATACAGTACCTATTGCTGTATGCTGTTAATATGAATCAAACAACAAAAGAAAGCTCTTGATTGAATAACTTTAGTAGCTTTAATAAGAACATGTTTCTTACTTGAATGCTGCTGTTAAATGCTCTAGCGAAGAGATAAACATGCGGACTGTGTACAGCTCACTCAGCGGAGGAGCTAAGCTATTTGGGCAGATTCAGTCGCCAATCGTCACACATTGGAGTACATTCCTGAACGCCTCGTTTTAAGACAGTTTCAGATTTATGGGGAAAATAACAATCGGAGTGAATGGATTTTTACTACGATAAGGTGGCTGTGTACACACACTGCGGACACATAATTATGTTCAAAAACAATATGAAAATGAATTTTGCATAATAGGTCCCCTTTAAAAGATATTGACAGATATGCATGACTCCAAATAATGGACCAACATGCAGTATGAATGTAATGTGAGTGTAGAGCGGCCTCTCTCACCAGAGCAGGATAGGATGGATATCCTCTGCTTTTGGCCCACACCAAATCCAAAGGTTCAGGTTCAGGCGCATCCCCGTTCGACAGCACATCTACATAGAACATGGAATGTAATATCCACTTGTGCACTCAAAAACAAATATATTGACATTTTGGTAACGCTTCCTTTTACAGTATAGTACTTACAGTGCACTTACCTAGAAAGTACTGGCTAATATAAGGTAAGTACATGGGTTAGGGGTAGGTTTAGGGGTAGGTTCAGGGTTAGTACCTAGTTATTACCCAGTAATTGTAATTACTATAATAAGTACATAGTATGTACATAGGTAACAGGACTGTAAAAGGAAGCGTTACCGACATTTTATTGGGATTAATTTCTTACCAGTCCCAGTGTAGTCAGAGTCTCCGTTAACAGTTTCTAAGAATGGTACTTTGGACAAAGCAGGTTTCCCTCTGCTCTTTTTAGGGGGTGAGACACTAAAACCAACAGAAAAAATGTGAGATAACTGCACAAATGGAGTTAACTGAGCTATATGATTTTAGTCCTTTTTTTCCTCTTACAGTTCTCTGATAGTCGGAGAGGAGCTGGATTCTGAGTCAGAGCCGCCATCTTTGTGCTTTCTGAATCCATTTGTGAGAGCTAAAAAAAAAATATGGAGAAAAGGGTTAAATTAATTAAGGCTAAATGAAAACAAATTATTTACCCATCCCAAAATTTTTCAGTTGTCATGAAAAACAGGATTTTCCACGCTTTCTAAAATAATAATAATAAAAATAATCCCACACATCTCCCTCCAGGCCTTCACCAATTTATAGAAACTAAGATACAAAATGAGTTTGTCATGGTTATGATGTTGCAAGCATGAGCATATTTACATATTGTGTAAGGTCCTTTACATATAAAGGTCATAAAGGTGCAAGAAAGCTTGACTAAGTGGACTTCAAGGGAAAAAAAACAAAGACAATAAGATGAAAACATCTACTAAAATAACCATGTAAAATTACTTCTATCCCCCACTGTAACTGGCACAGGTAAATAAAGCTGCACATTTGAAAGCTTGATGGTTAAACATTTGAAAAAGAAATTGAGACTGAGTTTTATGTATTCATATAATGTACTACTCATACAATATTAATATTGTACCACGGAACACACAAGGAACTTAAAAAAATTGCAATTGCATTTTAAATCACTGAAGCAATTTTTATCAGAAAAATACTAATACCATTTTCCCCCAAATCATACAGCCATGCAAGTAAACGTCATAAGATCAGTTGTAATGCAGCATGTAAAGCAGTTGTTTACTTTACCAGGCTCTAGAGTGAGTCGAGGGGGCGTTCTCTCATGCTCTGGACTACAGCTGCGACTTCTTGCTCTCTGTTTGGCTAGGGTTGATATAGGCGGAGGTGTTGGAGGTTTTGGCTGGGCTGAAGTTTCAGTCTTGATAGTGGTGGTGCAATTTGGTGTGCGTGCAGGGTCTAGGTCAGTGCTGGCGACCTCCTCCCTATTTCCATTCTGCATCTGATTGTCTCTCTCACGCTGGAGCTTTGCTCCATTCTTTGCTTTTTTGAAGAGGACGGACGTTCGCCGCCCGACCCCGCCCGTGGCGGGCTGGGCCAGTGACTCGGTGGAGGACAGGCCATTGATCAGTTTGTGCTCAGGCGGGCAGACCTCGGGTTTGGTGCAGCTGTTCACAGGTGCAGCATCTGAATCGGCCTCTTGGCTCTCGCTGTTGAGTTTGAGGCGCTTGGGTGGGCATGGGAAGGACCAGGGGACAGATGTCATGGGTCGGAGAGTCGGTGGTTCTCGGGGGGTGTCTCCTGGTGGAGGGGACAAAGCCAGGCCTGTGGGCTCCAGCATGGGTGGCGGGGTTGATTTACAGTCATCTAGATAAAAAAGGGACAGCCAGACGTCAAGAAAATCTGGAATTAGACTGGCATTGTGGGGGGGGGGGGGGGAGAAAAGTTTAAACGTTTGAAAATGAAGAAATTTAGACATTTGGACAACTATTGTATTAGTATTGCAATTTTGCAGCTGGACTGTAAAACATTTTTCCTAAATACTCGTACAATAGTAATATTTCTTATTTTGCATAATATATTTTGTAGTAATAAGGATGAATTATTTACAATGATCCTGATCGATTTCTCCTGTCTGCCTTCCTGCCTGCTGTGAGTCTGTTTGCGTCGAGGCTGTAAGCCTCGTATTAGCTTCGTATTTCTTTCTGTTTTGAACCATCATTTACTTTCATTTCTAGTTGTTTATATTACTACATACATTTTGCCCACCATATCAGATTAACCTTACATCGCTAGTTCCATTATTGTTAGCACAACACGCTAGTAACTCGCTAGCCTGTTAACGCGCCACCTGTGCGCTCATTTATTTATTTATTTTCTCTCGCGCGCCCGCGCCTTTTGAGTTCATAAAAGCCCAGGTAAGTAAGAATCAGTCAACAAACACGGTGAGTAATGTCTTGTCCTGCTATTGTCACCTGTGTCACATGTCATATGTTTAGTATAGCCTTCTCCGATGGCAATATAGGATTTATATGTGATAAATGCAAGGAGACAGGCTGACGGAGAAGATTTCAGAACTAGAAACACGCATCCAAACTTTAATTGAGGATGGTAAGAATGCTAGATCTTTAGATAGTGTTTTGGATGCGCCTAGCATAGTGAACTCTTTACATGATTCGGTTCCGGCTGAAGTAGAGCCCGTGCAGCAGGGGAGATTGGTGACGGTTAGGGATCGTTCTAGTCGCGGATCAAAGAACCACTCTTCCGTTCCGATTCCCATAACAAACCGATTTTCCCCACTCAGTGAAACACCCACTGAGAATTCTGTTGATTGTGCCCTGGTAATGGGTGATTCGATCACACGGAACGTGAAAATAGAGACACCAGCCACCATAGTCACATGTTTGCCGGGAGCCAGAGCGCCTGACATCAAAGCAAATTTAAAAGTGCTGGCTAATGCTAATCGTAAATTCTCTAAGATCATTATTCATGTCGGCACTAATGATGTTCGACTCCGCCAGTCGGAGATGTGTGAACTCGCAAGTACGATGTCAGGCACTGTAATTTGCTCTGGCCCCCTTCCTGTACGCAGGAGTGATGAGATAGTTAGCAGATTGGCCTCACTGAATCGCTGGCTGTCTGAGTGGTGTCCGCATAATAATGTAGAATTCATAGACAATTGGAAAGGTTTTTGGGGCAAGCCTGACCTGTTGAAAAGAGATGGTATCCATCCCTCCTGGGCTGGTGCTGCTCTTCTCTCTAGTAATTTGGCTCATAGTCTTAGAGATAAAACATGACAATCTGGGGCTCAGGTCAGGAAGCAGACAGACTGGCTAAACCGACCGCCTGCTCGCGGCCTCACGTCACCAAGGTCAGATAAATCCCATCACATAGAGCCTCTTTCACCTATATATCATCATATAGAGACTGTGTCTGTTCCCCGAATTTGGAAATCCCAAAAACGTCAGGTTAAAAATTTAATTTATGTTCAACAAATAAAAAACAGATATAATACAGATGAACAAATGATAAAGCTTGGGTTGCTGAATATTCGATCCCTTACTTCAAAATCTCTCATAGTTAATGATATGATTTTAGATTATAATCTAGATGTGCTGTGTTTGACAGAAACCTGGCTAAAACCAAACGATTACATTACTTTAAATGAGTCAACCCCACAAGATTACAGTTATAAACATGAACCTCGTCTGAAAGGCAAAGGGTGAGGTGTTGCTGTAATTTATAGTAATATTTTCAAAACCACTAAGAAATCTAGTTTTAAATATACTTCATTTGAAGTATTGGTGCTTAATGTAAAAATATATAGTGTAAACGATAAATCACATTTGAGAATTACGCTGGCTACTGTATACAGGCCACCAGGGCACCATAAAGATTTTATCAAAGAATTTACTGACTTTCTATCAGAATTAGTATTGGCTGCCGATAAAGTACTAATTGTTGGTGATTTTAATATACATGTAGATAATGAAAAAGATGCATTGGGATTGGCATTTAAAGATATTGTAAACTCAATTGGAGTTAGACAACACGTGTTAGGACCTACTCATTGTCGTAATCATACTCTAGATCTAATACTATCACATGGAATAGGTGTTGATACCGTTGAAATTCTGCAGCAGAGCGATGACATCTCAGATCATTATCTAGTCTCATGTAAATGACATTTAGCCAAGGCTGCAAAGCCGACTCCGTGTTATAAATACGTTAGACCTATAACTTCTGCCACTAAAGATTGCTTTATCAATAATCTTCCAAATCAGTTTCATCATCTCAGCATCCCGGATAGCTTAGAAGAACTTGATATTGCAACAGAAACTTTTAACTCTCTCTTTTCCAGCACTTTAGACGCAGTTGCTCCGTTGCGCTCAAAGAAGATTAAAGAAAATAGTCCAACACCCTGGTACAGCGAGCACATCCGGGCCCTTAAGAGAGCAGCCAGAAAAATGGAGCGCAACTGGAAGAAAACTAAACAAGAGGTATTTTGGATTTCATGGAAAGAGAGCTCGATTGCTTACAGAGAGGCTTTAAAAGCTGCTAGATCTGCTTATTTTTCAACCCTATTAGAAGAAAACAAACATAATCCAAGGTATTTATTTGAAACAGTGGCTAAACTAACGAAAAAGAAAGCTTCAAGCTCAGAAGTGTCCAAGCAATACAGCAGTGATGACTTTATGAACTTCTTCACTTATAAGATTGATAACATCAGGGACAAAATTATAACTATCCAACCGTCTACTACAGTATCGCATCAGGGAGTGCATTGTAGTCTCCCTGAGGAAAAATTTGATTCATTTGTTGCTATAGGAGAAGAAGAATTCTGCAAACTCGTTAATCATCTAAATCGACAACTTGTATGTTAGATCCTATACCGACTAAGCTACTGAAAGAGATGTTTCCAGAGGTCATATATCCTCTTCTTAATATCATTTATTCATCTTTGTCTCTAGGATACGTACCAAAAACCTTTAAACTGGCTATGATAAAACCGCTTGTTAAAAAAACACAACTTGATCCTACAGAATTAGTCAATTACAGGCCGATCTCGAATCTGCCTTTTCTGTCAAAGATATTAGAAAAAGCAGTATCTTCACAACTGTGTTCCTTTCAAGAAAGAAATGATATCTGTGAGGATTTTCAGTCCGGATTTAGACCATACCATAGCACTGAGACTGCTCTCATTAGAGTCACAAATGATTTGCTCTTATCATCCGATCGTGGTTGTATCTCCCTACTAGTGTTACTTGATCTTAGTGCTGCATTTGACACAATTGACCACAACATTCTTTTAAATAGACTAGAAAACTATGTTGGCATTAGTGGAATTGCACTAGCATGGTTTAAATCATACTTATCTGACCGTTATCAGTTTGTAGCAGTAAATGAAGAGATGTCTTATCGATCACAAGTTCAGTATGGCGTACCACAAGGCTCAGTACTAGGACCGTTGCTGTTCACTCTGTACATGCTACCATTAGGAGATATCATTAGGAAACATGGAGTTAGCTTTCACTGTTATGCCGATGATACTCAGCTGTATATTTCTTCAAAACCTAACGAAACTTACCAATTCACAAAATTAACGGAATGCATAGCTGATATAAAAAATTGGATGACTAGTAATTTCCTACCACTAAATTCTGAAAAAACAGAGATTCTAATTATTGGACAAAAAACTTCCACACGTAATAACCTAGAATACTGTCTAACACTTGACGGCTGCTCTGTTAAGTCTTCGTCGTCAGTTAGGAACCTGGGTGTGCTCTTTGATACCAACCTTTCTTTTGAAAGTCACGTGTCTAGTATCTGTAAAACTGCATTTTTCCATCTTAAAAATATATCTAAAATACGCCATATGCTCTCATTGGGAAATGCGGAACAATTAGTTCATGCGTTCATGACCTCAAGGCTAGATTATTGTAATGCTCTACTGGGTGGTTGCCCTGCACGCTTAATAAATAAACTACAGCTAGTTCAAAACGCCGCAGCTCGAGTTCTTACCAGAACCAGGAAGTATGACCATATTAGCCCAGTTCTGTCAACACTGCATTGGCTGCCTATTAAACATCGTATACATTTTAAAATATTGTTGATTACTTACAAAGCACTAAATGGTTTAGCTCCGCAGTACTTGAGCGAGCTCTTAACGCATTATAGTCCTTCACGTCTATTGCGATCTCAAAATTCCGGCCAGTTGATAATACCTAGAATATCTAAATCGACTGCTGGCGGTAGATCCTTTTCCTATTTAGCACCAAAACTTTGGAACAGTCTTCCTACCATTGTCCGGGAAGCAGACACACTCTGTCAGTTCAAAGCTAGACTAAAAACACATCTCTTTGACCTAGCATACACATAATACATTATAGACTTCAATAATTCAATGTTAGGCTGCATAGATTAGGTCAGACAGAACTGGGAACACTTCCCTTAAATCTTGATGTACTCGTTACATCATAAGAAGAATGGCATCTACGCTAATATTAGTGTCTTTGTTTATCCCGAGGTTTTCCCGCAGCCTGCCGGATCCAGGCCGTATCCAGATCTGACGAAGGAGCTTTGCCTGGACCCGATGGCAATGCAGTGATGAAGTGTCAACTATCCTCTCCCTATGGAGGATCCCTTTCCCACTCTACAGATAAAGCGTTGTTGAAAATCCGGCTCGCGTACCCCGAAGTGATAAAATAAAACAAAATTCTGTATCAAAATTTATAGGCAAGACAAGTAGTTTGTTTAGGCATGGGTTGTATGGAATTACAAACCTGCGCACATATTTTCAAAAGTACATAACTATAGAATCAATTCTTAATGCGCATGTGAACGCAAGTGAACGCCGTCAGCGTTAATCACAGGTTTGCGTTTAAAGTCTGTTTAGAGAGAACGGCGTCGTCTTAGTGGCCCCTAATTTAATAACAAATGATCATTTCAATGGAGGTGAATCAATCAAAACTAACTTCAGCTGGAAATAACATTATTCAAGAACCGCTATAAAGCTCTGTTACCTTAAATTATATGTTTATCTCTGTAAAGCTGCTTTGGAACAATCCATTGTTAAAAGCGCTACATAAATGAAGATGACTTGACTTGACTTGACAATAAGATCAATAACGTGCATTTAGAAAATTGGGTGAACTTTATGTGTCTTTATGAACTGAATATTATGAAGAAAAAAAACAGAACCAGAATTCGAATACCGAATTCTGAATACCCATTTCTCAATTCCCCAGTCAAGTTTCACCTTTATCTGACGACGACGAAGACAGGTTATGTTCACCATCCATCTCTTTGTCTTCATCCTCCTCCTCCTCGTCTTCCTCTTTGAGGTCTCCATTGAGCATGTGCGAGTTCCGCGAGTGCTGCCTATAGCGGACGTTGTTGATTTCTCGCCGCAGCAGGCGGATACGGCGTGTGCGTGCGCCGCTCGAGCGCATGGACGTCACCACTTCTAATTTATCTAGCAGCTCCCTCAACTGATTTTCCGTCGTCATGTGCAATCGATTATCAGGGTCTAGCAGCGTGTCGACTACACACACACACACACACACACACACACAAACAAACAAAACAAAACCATTAGTAACAAAAGGTAAACATCATGCTATTTGCTTTAAAGGTAGAAGCTAAGTAATGTCCCTGAAAAAATTATTTACAGAAAATGTTGTTTTGACAAAACTAGAAGAAAAAGTGGCATGTCGTTGCTATGCAGCAGCTAATGTGTTGCTTCAAGAAATCACACCCAAATGTATGCACTTTACCACTGCCATCAACTTTTTTAACTATTTATATGATTTCTTGTAAACTACTCACCATCTTCCAAAGTGCAGCGGTAGTAGTCATTTTTGTGTGGCGATTCTGCCAGGTGCATGCCCGAGTCCAGGTCGAAGCCTGTGCTCTGGGCTTGTCTCTGAGCGTGCCTCAGGATAGCGCCCCCTAGGTCCCTCAAACGTATTGCAGCTTGGTAAAACACAGTGTCTTTAGCATTGTAAAGCAGGCAGTTGGAGATCATGAGGTTGAAATCAGCCTCCAGGTCAGTGACAGAGCGATATTTGTGAGCTTCCAATTTGGATTTTATTGTGGAGAAGTCCATGGGGTGCGTGATAAACTCCAGGTAATCTGGGACCTGAGAAGCCAAGAGCACAGTTTCTGTTTAAGGCTTGAAGCTTCCGTTAACATAAATAGGTATGAGACAAGAAAATTAAGATATTAGGTTTTTAATATAAGAGTAGATTGTTATTTAAAAAATTTGAATGCATCCGTCAGTTTGAAGCTGTTATATTAGATCAATTTAATTCATAACAACAATTTAATGAAACAAAACATTTCCATTTCAAATAAATGCTATTCTTTTATACTTTCTATTCTTCAAAGAATCCATTTTTTTTTTTTTATCTCCGATTCCACAAATAAAATTCAGCAGCACAATGGTTTTCAACATTGATAATACTAAGAAATGTTTCTTGAGCAGCAAATCACCATATTAGAATGATTTCTGAAGGATCATGGGACACTGAAGACTGGAGTAATGATGCTGAAAATTCAGCTTTGCATCACAGGAATAAATCAAATTTTAAAATATACGACTTACTATGTAAACTTTTTTTAAATTGGAATAATATTTTACAATATTAGTTTATACTGTAAACTGTGAGCACTCATTAAAACCCCCAAGCATCAATGGTAGGGTGTATAAATGTATATAAATATTGACAGACCTCTTTCAAGTTCACAGGCTGTCCAAATATGTTTGCATTATCTTTCTCCTGAAGCTGGTCTAAAGTGGACCGCAGCAGTACCAGGACCGGAGTTAACTGATGCTCAGTCACAGCCTGGTGAATCTTCACCTACAGAAGCAACACATGCTTATAGTGAGACACCTGGCTAATTTTTATATGGTCAAGGTGACATAGAAACATGTCAGAGAGACAATTTGTAACAGGTCAGATTACTTCATGTCTGAGAGCTGTCTGTCCAATAAAAATGTTCTTTCCAAAGTGTACAAAGCTAGAGAAATGACTAAGTCCAGCCTAGCTTACAATATTTGCCAAATCAAGTAACAGCCTGAGTCTTTACACTGCAGCGTAATGGTGATGGTTTCACAAAACATTCTGTGTTGCCACATTGAGTATTCTCTTTGATAACAGATATAAAATATGAAATGGTTATTGGGAGTGAGCAACTGAGAATCATTTTCCAAAACCAATCGAGAACTAGTACAAGATTGAACTTCATGAATTCAAATTTTCATGAAGATGGGCGTCATATTTACTCCCAAATGAGAATTTACATTAAACAAATTGTCGATATAAAAGGGTTAGTTCACCCAAAAATGAAAAGTATCCCATAATTTACTCACCCTCAAGCTATCCTAGGTGTATATGACTTTTTTTTTCAGCCAAACACAATCGGAGTTAAATATCCATATTTATAACTTTATAAACTACAATCACCAGTTTCCGGTAACGGCCGTACGCAAGTCTAGATCCAACGGTATACACCTAGGATGGCTTGAGGGTGAGACAATTTTGGGATAATTTTCATTTTTGGGTGAACTAACCCTTTAACTGCTTAATCATCTGGATTCTGTAAGATTTACTGAAAAGAATCTCTTTGTGCCACTTGCACAAAGCTAAATGTGTCTTTTTTGATTCAATAGTTGACTTCAGCGTTTTATGTTGCTTCATAAAAGCCTATTTTGCAAATGATCATTCACTGAGAGTTGAATGGTGTGTTTTCAATCAATTCAGCTTGCCTCATGGGGCAAAAATAGACTCAGCGCTGCTAAGGCATGCATTTTGAGTTCTGGAAAATGTAAATATGAGTGCAGAAATAACTATACACAGGCCATAAAAAACATGACTCGGGTTCAAATTAAGTGAGTTCAAATTAACTGAGTTTACATATCTGGTTGTCATGATTTATTCAGGATAACTTCACAGACTTTGTAATGCAAGAATACGATCTAATAATCATACAGAAAATTTCAGTATGTTACCTGCTCTCTCTTTAGTTTCTCTCTCTTGCGGATGAGCTCAATCAGAAGTCGCGCTCTCTCCAAATCATGACGAAGCTTCTGCCAGTATTTCAGCTCTTCTCTCACAGCATTCAGCTTTTCATCTGGCTCCGCCTATACGCAGTTTATAAGATACAAAGATAAGCAAAAACACAAAATATTGAAGTTGTGTTGAAGAGGTGTGGCTTATGGGTACAACAAGGGCTGCACAATTAATCAGAGGGATTGATAATATAGTATAGAGTTAATATAAGTAATAATGGAGCTTTAATATAAATAAATAAAGAAACTATTGCATTTTAAAAATCAAGATTTTTGGCAGAATAAAAATGCACAACATTTAAATGTGTTTAAACACTGACCTGTTCTGCAGTCCTCTGACCCTGCAGATGCGAATGTAAACGACGAATGAGAGGCACTCCGTTGCGGGACTGACGCTTAAGTAACCAATAATTGTGAAGTCTCTGCATGAACTGATTCTTCCTCTGTATAATCACATCTTTAGAAATGTTGTTCAATCTGTAAAAAAACACCAACAAAATAATTACATAAGTATTAAATATGTAAAGCTTATTTTTAAAAATGTTTTTTTTTTTTTTTTAATATGCATACTTAATATTTTTTTTAATGTCAGCTAAATAAAAAATATATTTATGTATGTATTGTATGTCTGCTAAATAAAAAAAATATATAAACACACACACACACACACCTGTGAGTCGGTATTTCTGGGACAGTGACCAGTGGTGTAGCGACTTTTTTGGACACTTCTTCCTTCTTTCCTTTCTTCTGCTGCAGCTTAGAATCCAGTTTATTGCTTCGTCGCTGCTTCTTCAGCTGTGGCGTGTGCGTGTAGGCACTGCGACCCCTATTAGCCCTACACCCCAAAACCCTCCCCCCGGTTTCTTCATCATCTGACCCGTCCTTCGCGGCTGGTGAGTGCGCCTCACAAAACGCAGTCTTTTTCACCGAAAACGTAGTCCCATTCACAGTAGTCTCTCGGATTGGCTCTATTTTCATAAAGAGTCCCGCCCTCTGCGCACAGGTCACATGGAAGGCCGTGTAGCAGTTGGCCTTGTGGCACTGGATGGATGCTCCACAACCTTTCTGCTTGCACAGGTAGCACGTTAGCTTCCACCTAGCCGGTGGAATGTTGTCTACGCCCTCAATGGGCTCAAGGAAGACCGTGTTGGCAAAACAAACCTCTGGGATCCAAATAGCGCAGACCACATGTGCCCATCGTCCGTCACTGGTCTGTTTAAATGCTCCGCCCCGGTTCGGGCAAAGCACGCAGTCCACGGGCCGAGAGGGCGACTGCAAGCAACAGCGGCAGAGCCACTGGCCCTCTGGGATGTAGGGAACTCCGTAACACTCCTGGTGCACAGCCAGGTTGCAGATGTCACAGAACAGGATGACGTTACTGTTGAGACACTCGTCGTCGAGACAGACGCAACAGAAGGCGTCTTCGTCAATGACGCTCTGCGAGGGCGCTTGGCTTCGTGACTCCAAGAACGACTCTTTTTCCAGACGGTCTATCAGGAGTTCGAAAGTGTCGGGTGATACTTGTGGCTGGCCTTCTGATGCCCGTCTATCATTCAGCAGCTCCAGCCAGGCCACGTCTTCCTCGTCCATGTCATACTCCGCATCCGTGTCCTGCTCTTCACCGGACTTCTCAATGTAGCGGTAATATGCTGAAGGGCGAGGAGGCGCCTCCACCGGTTCATAAGACTCCTGTTCTCTGAAAGTAGGCTTGGGTAAAGCACTATGGTGGCTGTTCACATTTGACTGTGTCTTAGATTGTCCGTGAGAGTTGGAAAAGTGGTTTTGTGATGAAGACGATGATAACTGCTTCTTTTTACCCCTGTGGGCCGCCGATCGACGCGGCGAGCTGACGATGGCGGTCACTGATGTCTGCTCGCTGTTTTCTTTGTTGCTGTTACACTCTGCGATGTCCTGAGCAGTCATCTCATCTTCAGTGATCACAATCAAGGGGTCAAAGATGCTGATCCGATGCAGTCTTCCATCCAGGTCCACTTCCACAATTTTCTGTGCCTGGGCGTACGTTAGGGTTTCTCTAGTGGGTGAAACTTTCAGCCGGTTGGGAGAGGGTGAGCGTGGCTGTGATGCCCCCATGCCTGATGTACCCGTGTCCACGGCATCACTTTGGCCCCCGGACAGGCCTCCCCTCCGTCGTGGTTTTCTCATGGGCACTCACACCACGCAGCCCCTTGTACCTTGACCTGAGTAAAAAAAGAAAAACAATAAAGATAAGATTTATTATTTACAAAGCATGACAATACCAATGTGCAATTTTCACACCATGTCTTGCCATGCCAAAGAGTCAACAGTAAAAAAAAACAAAAAAAAAAAACATCACCCTTGGGCGCCTGAGTTGTGTGTCTGTAAATACTGCATGCTCTCATTTGCTGGAAGTGGTCACATCCCGCATTTTTTACATGACTTAAAACAAAACTGTAATTGTTAAATATAATATTGATAGATAAGCAGACCCTTTTTGTGGTTTTATCATAAAATCTTTTTATTTTTACATATTTCATTAATTGCACAATTTAAAAACCTAAAAATCCTGTACAAACACGTTTTGATAACATGTCTAATTGTATTATGCAAATATGCATTTTTGCATGTTAATAGAAATTATTAAAAAAGTAATAATTTTGTTACATACTAGAATAAACAATTTGATAAAAAAATTACAAGTTACAAACTATTCAAAGGAGCAAAGAAGCCAATTAAACTACACTGCAGTGTTTTGTAAATGTAAAAAATAAGGCTATTATGCACTGTAATAGTATTATTAATAAGTATAATACTTAATATATATTATTATTATACTCTGCCACACTTATCTTTTTTTGCATAATTGAACCAGTCATTTTGTTCAAAAAAACATAATAAAAACATTGCTCCTTATATTTTGTGAAAGAACATTTGTATTTGTATTATGTTAACATGCATAAAATCAAAAAGAATATTGAAAAATGTCTACAAAGTAGAATTACCAATACCACATAAGAATTAAACAAATAACTCATTGTGACCAAGTATTCAGCAGAGCAAAAAAATATTTAAATTCTTTAAAGTCATGTTTATACAAAATCTACAGAACTTTGTATATGTTTATACAAAGTTCTGTAAACTATCATGTGCTATTCAAACTTATAAATCCATAGATTTCAAAATTAAATCAATATATAGGTATGCACATGTATCCATTTCTAGTTAAATTCAGCATACGACATTCGATTACACAAACTCATTGGAAGGATTAAGTTCAGGCTGGTCGCCAATTTAGTGTGTTTTTATTTTTGCTGTCCAATGGGCGGGACTTTTGATCTCAAGGCCTCTAGCAGTTCGCACTCTTTCTGTAAACGCTAAAACCGCTTTAAAATTGTAATACAGTGTCGCATCACCGTTATGCATCCGTATAACAGCTGCCTCTAACACTTTAAGAGGGATATTACAAAACTTAATGTGGAGTTTGGGGGAATTTGTCACTGAAGTGAGACGACCACCAGAGGCTGAGAAGTTTATCAACCCCACATACTTAGACAACCAATCACAGCCGTCCACCCTCTCCATATAGCCAATCACCGGCGAGAAAAAGTATAACACAAGCTAATAGTTAGGTTGAGCGTCCTCGATTCTAGAACGAAACGTCAGCCATATTTACAGTCCAAACAGAACTTCAGATTCAGCTAAGTTTCACGAGAACCCCTTACACAAAAATAAACAATGACAACATCGTTACCACCTCAAATCATAAAAGTGTTCCTCTGAGACAGTGTATATACGAATATGCTTTATGATTTACTCCGAGACGACCGAAACGCCGAGGCGGCTAAAGCTGGCGGGCTAGTTAGCCGCTCTAGCCCGGGTAATCAGCACAGTAACCCCGCGTGCGGTAACCAACCAGCCGGCTCAGCTAAGCGACCGTTGACATTGACTTCACAAGTTGAATTGGAAACACACAAAATACACCATAAAAAAAGGCACATTACCGTATTTTCCGACCACAACTTCCGCAGAGAAGCAGAAGCTTTTTGCGAAGGCTGTTTAAGCTGGGGGCTTGGCCGAAAAGCCGGTAAAAATACACCGATAAAATGTCCCTCGTCTCTCAGTCTTCCATAATTTCCTCCAGCAAATGTCTTCTGCGCACTCATGAATTTGGATTAATTTCCAGCATTTTAACTTCTGATCGACTCTTTGAGTTGGATTAGACGGGAGCAGCAAAGCTAGCTGGCTATTTTCAGCTTCGACTACTACAACCGTCGCTCGCTGCCTGGGTAGATAGTTAGTAGCTCGCCAGATACACAGGCAGAACGGAGCGGAGCTTTCAGTCGAGATAGTAAGAACACGCCCCTTCGGAAAAGCAGGCCATCTCAGCAATACGACAAATTTATTAAAGCATAACGTTTAGTGTTTATTAAACTCATAATAAGGGTTGGAAGTTTGTGACACTTGAGTGTGCTGCTAAGGTGCAAGTGTGCTTCCCACACAGTTCATGCTATGGTTAGAGTTCATCACGACCTGTCATCCGTAAAGCATACAGCTCGATTGGTTGGAGAGATGCAGATATTAGGGCAGTGAGCAAAGAGGATCTATAATTACTAGATTAACGAAACAGGAGTAGGCCTATGTCAACAAATATAACTAAGAACCCCGGCGAGTACACAGTTTGCATGAGAGAGGGAGAGGGGAGATCACATTTTCAGAATGCTACACAAGACATGGGTATATTTCAACTACGGTTGATTAATGCATGCATTATCACATAGAACAAACACTTACAACACTAAAAAAAGAGAGAAAAATAAGTCGACAAGTCTTCATGTCAGATCCCACATTTTATAACAACATCTCTATCTCTAACACCAATGTGCTACTCAATACCTTGATGGTGCCATTTGTCATGGCCAATCAATCACTTCCACAAGCTAAACATCCTGTAGCACCTTCAAAGGATTTGAAGGCAGCAAAAACAAGCCATAAAGTCAACATGAGATTACAACTGACCCTATGTACTGTCTTAATACACATTCCTGGTCGTAATGTAAATAATTTGTCTGTAAATGTTAATCCAAATAAAAATGTCTCTGTAATCTTTCAATCTAATGCAATAACTGTACTTAACAGCCGCTCTTATCTCTAAATCTCCCCCCTTTAACCATCTGTCTTCATTATGGAATGTAACTTTTAACACCCACTATTCCACTATTTTTAATTCCCACTGGATAAAAATCTCGCTAAAAAAAGAAGGCAATGCCAGAAAACAATTTACTAGTAGCATATCCCGTTTCACTCAGAAATATACCAGATTATCAAAGTAAATGGGTTGTAATTGCTATTTCATGTTGACTTTAAGTAGGTAAACATTTCACAATACTAAAGCTTTTATTAAGTGTTAAACTGAAGTCAGTAACAGTGGTTAGTGTCTGAAAGCTTCAGACATGGCATCTAAATATATATATATATATATATATATATATATATATATATATATATATATAAAAACATTTTATTTATTTTTTATTTATACAATATCATTAAAAAGTTTAGAGTAAGTAAGATTTTTTTTAATGTTTTTCACATAAGTCTCATGCTCACCAAGGATGCATTTATTTGACCAAAAAACTGTAATATTGTGATATATTACAATTTAATATATTTTAAAATGTAATTTATTCCTGTGATCCAAAACTAAATTTTCAGCATCATTACTTCCGTTTTCAGTGTCACATGATCCTTCAGAAATCATTCTAATATGATGATTTGCATATGATGATCAAGAATAATTTCTTCTTCTTCTTATTATTATTATCAATGTTATTTAGCATCGATAAATAAAAGTATTAATTTCTTCTTTAAAAAAAAAAAATCTTACTAACCCCAAAATTTGAATGGTATAGATTGTGAAATACTTTAATAATAAGCCCCATAACACTAAAATACATGAAATTGTATATGGCTGTCCTTTTATAGAGCATTTTAACCTAATAGCACATAGGGGATAGTTTACTTAAAAATAAAAAATAAATGATTTTTTTGTGGAAAGAATAAAAAGAACATTTAGCAAAATGAAGATTTTGGTTTGTTTTGCACCCCACACAAAGCTATCGTACAACTTTACAGTACCACAGTTGTCACTAAAAATAAAATGCTCATTCACCAGAAGCCCAGATATCCCACTGTCCAAAAGAAGTTGCTTATTGTACAAAATACTGCTATTCATATGCTTCTTAAGGAGTGAATAAACATTCTAAATTGTTTCAAGGCGGAGACTAAATCACGTAATTGCAATACAGTACAGCGTTAATGTCAGACCCACTAACACTGGGACATTGTGAGTGTGTTTCTTCTCTTTGAATCTCTTCTTGGGAAAGGAACAAAGCTCTTCACTTCTTTAAATGATAAACCTGTGAAAAAAATAGTCACGTTACATTTGCATACACAATTTATGTCACTATAAAGTACAGTGGCCATAACTATCCGTGTAATATCTGTTGCTCACGTTTCCACTCTTCTAAGGGCATTGTGGCATTGTCGTAGCTGTCATCGTATGACGTGGGCTCTGGCCAGTCCTCTGGGTCCCTCAGGCCATCGAAATAACTGTGAGCCAATGCACCATCAGCAGTGAGACGAGCGTCAGCATCTAGCACCAGCATCTTCTCAAGCATCTCTACCGCTGGGGTTAGTTACAGTGGCAATGTGGGACACAATGTGTCAGAAACAAAGTGACAGCATTAGAATAGCAAGAGCTGATACATGTATTATTATGTGAGCATTATTGTATTAGTACAGGGCAAGCTGAGCTATTGTTTGACAATAGAGTGCATTAGTGCCCATCCACTTTTTCAATGGCGTTTGGTGTTCCGGAAGTATTTTGTCTATTCATTTCTTCCATAGGGATTTCAATAAAGTCTTTGTTAAAGCGTTATAAGCCATGAACCAAGCCAACCAGCTACGAGGTGAATTATAACATTTCAAGCTTTGATTTGAAGCATAAAGGTATTTGAAAATCGGACAAAACTACAAAAGGTACAAGAGTCAGTACGTAAAGTATTAGTTAACTTCAGAATTGAAATTTTCTGATAATTTACTCAGTCCCATGTCATCCAAGATGTTCAGGTCTGTCTTTCTTCAGTCGAAAAGAAATTAAGTTTTTTTGAGGAAAACATTGCAGGATTTTTCTCCATATAGTGGACTTTAATGGGGTACAATGGCTTGAAGGTCCAAATTGCAGTTTCAATGGGCTCTACACGATCTCAGCCTAGGAATAAGGGTCTTATCTAGCGAAACGATTGATCATAAAAAAAACTCTATCTCATTTACTCCTCGTCTGACATCGTTGTTTTACCTTTTATTTATGCATTTTTTTTGTAAATGGCGTTTGACTTAGTCTTTGCACGTTCACTTTGTAAACACTAGGTCGGTACTTACGTCACAGGTGACCTTTCAATGTGATTACATAATGCGTGGGGCATTGCAGAGCTAGTGCAAGACGAGCATTTGTGGTTAAAAAGTATATAAATACTTATTTTTTTATAAAAAAATGACATCGTTTCGCTAGATAAGACCCTTATTCCTCGGCTGGGATCGTGTAGAGGCTTTGAAGCTGCATTGAAACTGCAATTTGGACCTTCAAACCGTTGTACCCCATTGAAGTCCACTATATGGATAAAAATCCTGAAATTTTTTCCTCAAAAACCTTAATTTCTTTTCGACTGAAGAAAGAAAGAAATGAACATCTTGGATGACGTGGGGGTGAGTAAATTGTCAGGAAATTTTAATTCTGGAATGAACTAATCCTTTAATGGCTTTAGCAAATAGTGATAGTTTCGACTCACTGATTGGTGGAATTTTCTGTATAATGGGTAATGTAGTAATAATGTAGATTAACAACCTCATAGTTCACAGTAAGTCTGTCTTTAAAGGTTAATAAGTTATCATTAAAAATCAATTTCCCTATGGAGAAACTGAATGGTGTTTTTACTTCTGAAACTCAACAGTTGCACTCTATAGTTATTTTGTCATTTTTTATCCTTGATTAGGGCTAGTCATTAAGCTTGTTTTAAGGTTCTAGAATATGCCAGTATAAAATTAGAGTCAAGTTTTAAAACACATCATGGTCATCATTAGTTCATAATACCCAATGCATTAACTAATGTTAACTAATTGTAAGGTGTTACCAAATCTATAAATATCTGCAGAGCTAACAAAAGCTTGTTACAGAAAAAGTAACATTGAATAATGTCATTCAAAATGTTTGGCTGACATTTCATATTTTGTTTGGGATGCCTATTAAATTCCAAGTTGCAATATATAACTAATCTAGAAGTTTCCGCTGCAGTGAAATATTGCAGAATATGTGTGGCCATATATTCTGATGACATTCTACCTGAAGTTTGGTGTAAAAATGTAAAAACTTGCTTAAATTGCTCTGTTGCAATTTCTCCAGCATCTTGTCATTTTTGTCAGAAATAATGATGCATCACATTGACAGGTAGTAACTATGCAGTCAAACTAAATCATAAGTTTTACACTGAAAAAAGTCTCTTGCTAAGCATGAAATGTGACAACATGACAAAGGAGTAATTTTATTGGGGTATTACTTACCTTTTTTACTGGCTCTGGGAAACAATGTAGAGAAATCTTTGCGTGGGTAGTGGGGCAGGGATCTGATATAGCTCTTAGCCTATTTAACAGCAGTGAAGAGATATTGACATTTATCAAGATCAGGGATGACAGCTGAGCACAGTAGCTACAGCAACTGTCACACAATATAATTCAAATTGAAAATTTCCCCCAAAATATTCAAGACCATCTTATTTCGTATCGCATTAGCAATTCATTCCGAGTTGCATCAGAGATCAGTCCCACATTTAATCAAGATCCAGACACACCATGTATTGAATATACTATCTTTGGTTGCATTGGAAATGTCTTACCTCTGGGCTTTCCAGTTTCTCAATAAATTCTGGACCTGGTGTTCCTGTTACTTTCATTATCTGAGTCAACTGATCCATGTCTGAATGTCAAAAGTCAAAGGCAATGCACAGCATGTCATTTCCAAGTTATTTCTGTTCTTGACAAGCAAGACAAAAGGGAATAAGTGAGCATGGCATTTCTAAATGCAATCACAATTAACTAAATGACAGTGCCTGTATGTCAGTGAACTTAAGAAACAGAATGTTAAAAGGATAGTTCATCCAAAAATGAAAATGATTTCAAACCTGTATGCTGTTATTTTTAAAATATTCTATAAAGAAGAATATTTGAAGAGCTACACAATGATTGTTTTTTTAATATAAAACAAAAAACAAAACAAATGTAACAACATATAGGTTTGGAAGGACATGAGTAAATAATGTCAGAACTTAATTTATGGATGAACTATTCCTTTAAAATATCTTTAATCTAGCCCTCAGAATGTGCTCATTTAGTAAAAAATAAGGCAAAGGGAATGCTGAAGGATACAGTCTTTTCCTTTAAAGAGTGTTTTTCCATTGAACATTTCACCCATGATGCACCCAACAGACCAGATGTCCACTAGAAAGGAGGAAAAAGGCAACAATCACAAATATTGAACTATAATAATCATTACAACCACCAGTCCTTAAAAGAATGCAAACCATTTGACATACTATACATTCACGCAGCAATACTGAACTCAGCAATATAGTATTGATCTTAGTAATAAAAAATCAGAGCACATTCAGACTAACTGGCAATTGAAGACTGATATACATTAAGTGTTATCCTTATTTAGCAAACATATCTATACATATTTTAGCACTGTAAATACTAATGTTATCCCATTGTTTATCGAGTTCTGTCAGTCCCAACATAAGAGCACATGTAAGTGTAGTAATATCACATGTGACAGAGTTCAGTACTTAGACAACAATCCCACAGCCAGCAAATGCAGAAACATTTGACTTTTTATTAATTACAATTCATTACCATATGTTAAATACATTTAATGGCATTTTAATTCATCTAATTGTTTGTAAATATTAAATTCAAGACAAAAGCCAGTCAATGAATTCAATATTCTATGAATCTTAAGAAGATTGGTAAAGATTTACAATATGTAAATTTGTTAGAAATAAATTCTATGCATTTAACTGGAAGGTATCCATATGTTGATATTGCATGTCTATCCAAACAATTCTGTGTTAGAACTACAGTAGTGGCCAAAAGTGAAGTACGGAGGGGATATTTGTTATAATGATCCTACAAGTTTGATTAAACCATTAAAATATGGGGAAATGTTTGATATTTTTAAAATATTTTAAACATGAGGAAATAACAAAACACTAAACTTGGTTAGGGTATTTATCTGAAAATGATTTGTCAAAAAAGGCAAACTAAAGATAGAGGTTTTATTTTATTTTGAAGAAAATGCATAGAAAAACAAAAAGCTCATAGGAAAAGCATATATTGACTACAAATATAATCACTTATTAATATTTCAATGGTTCCTTCTCGTTTTAGCATGTGTTCATAATTTATTTGTATGATAGCCTTGCCCAAAATTGTCTACACAATTTGGCATGTTTCATTGCGTTATCACAACAACAACAAAAACAACAATTGACTCCCAGCACAACTATGCAATATGCTTACAAATGCTTGGAATAAAGGATGCAAATGTCAATTTGCCTAGGCTGGACATCACTTCTGGCCACTATTGTATACCTATGAACCCTAATGAGAGAATGCTATAAATGCTCATATAGACCAATAGAGGTGCTATTGGACAGATTTCAAGAAACTAACTGGACTTTAACAGATGACTGAATCAATAATTAATTATTTCCCTCATATTTTATGAACAATTGTTTTTCCTAATCTGAAACACCTGAGTAAGTCCTGTTAATAATTTGAGTAGCAATATACATCTTAAAGAATGACAAACATCTTGCCTGTCTGCGTGTAGTGCATCCAGTTTAGAATGACCTCAGGGGCCCGGTACCACCGCGTCACGACATAACCTGTCATCTCTGCTTCTGTATGACGCGCCAGGCCAAAATCCAGTATCTGCAGCCAGAGAAAAGGAAGGTGTTACTGTCAACTGTCTGGGGTTTACGCTTTTCTCTTTTATGGTAAAAGAATGGTGGCACAGACCTTCAGCTCACAGTCTTGGTTCACAGCCAAGTTTCCTGGTTTGAGATCCTGCAATGCAGAAAGGTGTTAATCTTCCTACAAAGACATTGTTCTTGAACAATCACAAAAGATCATAGTGAGTTTTTTAACAAATCTTTAATCTGAATTCTACAAGCTGTATTTTTCACATTCAAAGTGAGCCGGGGGGCTTCAAACAGTTCTGAGCCTGTACAGGCACTGCCTCACTTAACAGGAAACCACTGGCATTAACTTGTAGGACAATGCACAATAGGAAAGCTCACCCAGAGCAAAAAGCCTTGAACTCACTGATATTAATAGAATTAGAGACACAAAGTACATTTCAGAACTTGCATGTAAAAAAAAAAAAAAAGTTTAGATAAATCTGGCAACTAAGTGCATACTGTCAGAACGTCTCCAGAAAATCTTTATATATATATATATATATATATATATATATATATATATATATATATATATATATAACATTGCACATTTTAGATAATATAATCTGATTACTTTTTGAATACTTTTAGATTACTTCAACCTTACTTTTAGTCCTAACTTGTTTATTACATAGATTTGAATAAGATAATCTTGTTTTATAGAAGGTTATGTTGAAAATTTGTCATCAACAAATTGAAGTGCGTTAAACATTACATTATGTCAGGGTTTCCCAAACTGGAGTTTGCGAAGGAACTGCAGGTTCATAAATGAATGAAAAGGTGATAATTAATTAATCCATAAAAATGTAACATTTTAAAACAATCGAAATACAACACAAAAAAGATTAAATATTTTATTTGTTATGCTGGGTGGCCTCTGACTTGTGCAATTCCCCAATACTATAAGACTTTCTGAATACACATAAGCAATAGCCTGTTTTAGAAAGGAAAATGTAAAATATAGAAAAGAAGAATGAGTGAGAATCAATTAATTATGAATAAATTACTGCCATTTTGTGAATATCGAGCAATCATGTAATCAATGAAAATGTAACAGTAGTCTGATTATGCATATTTTAAAACGTAAAGTAATCTAATTACAAGGAATATGATTACATATAATCAGTTGCTAACAAGCGCCGTTCACAATATTACTGTTTTTTATTGTTGTTGTTGTTTTTTTTTACTGTATTTGTAACCAAATACCTTGTTGTCAGGTTGAGCATAAGAACCTTCTTTCAAAAACATTAAAAAGTCTGAACAGTAGGGTTATATGCCAATTTTAAGAATCCAGTTAATTTAATGTTTTACAATTATTTTTTTTTTTTTTACATTAATTTACTTTTCTTTATTTGGAATTTTGACCCATCTTCTCAGATTAGAGGAGGTGTAGTCAATGGCTGTTGATAGTCCACTGATCAATACATATTAGCGAATTAGCTGCAAGTAAATTAATTCATGGAGATGAAAACTCCCCCATGGAGCGAAGAGCTACAACGATCCCAAGAGATGCCATGTGCCTTTAATTCAGCACTGTGTGGAAATGATAATTATGAGCAGATGCTGTTTATTCACTGCCAGTCTCACTTACCCTGTGAATGATGCCAGCACCATGAATGTACTGTGGAGTGGAGAAAAACAGAGGGACAGAGAGAAAAAAGAAATCAGTATTATGAGATTCTTCACAGTGTTGTGTTTTAGTATTTGATTACACCAATAGGATTGATCAGAAATACTGTAATAACATTTCCTCTGGCAATGACCCAAAGTATACTTCTGTTTTTACACATACATACAATTCACTGAGCGCATGCAGAACAATTTTTCCTAACCAAGCATGCAAAGTACACTTTTTTCACACACACTATCATCTCAAGTATACTTTGAAAGGCTATGCACTTGACTGTATGCATACGCTGAACGTTCGCATCAAAACTGACATTTACTATGGGCTTAAGTGTATGTCTGGTTTCCTGCAGTACCACTGCTTTGCATTAATTAAAGGGTTTTCTGTGGACACAGAAAAGTTTCTTCTCTGACCTAGTGAATCCCTGATGTGATTTACAAGTGCCAAATATTTGGTCTTTTTTCTCAAACATTCAGTTACTTTACTTTTGTGAGACGTTTAGTCAACAGGAAACTGCATTCGCAACAATTTTTTACTTCCATAATGTGATGTATTTCTTGCAAAAAGGAAAATGAAAGAAGCAAAACTGTTTTACTCATCAGGAATTGAAAGGATTGTGGTTGTTTTGGAGGGGGAGCAATTTTTCTTTTTTTAGAGTAAAGTTCACTAATAAATTATGCACAGTGAATCCACAAACACGTTTGGGGTTGGTAAGATTTTTTTAAAATGTTTTTAGAAGTCTCTTATTCTCACCAAGGCTGAATTTATTTGATCGAAAATACAATAAAATCAGTAATATTGCAAAATATTATTACAATATATTTTAAAATGTAATCCATGATGAAAAAGCTGAATCAGCAGCCACATTGATGCCACTGTCACATGATCTATCAGAAATCATTCTAATATGCTGATTTGGTGCTTAATAAACATTTCATAGTATTGTCAATGCTAAAAACATATTGCTTAATCTCTGTTGAAACCATGATCCATTATTTTCAGGATTCACTAATGAATAGAAAGTTCAAAAGAAAATAATTTATTTGAAATAGAATTCTTTTTAACATTATAAATCTCTTTACTGTCTCTTTTGATCAATTTAATGGATTCTTGCTGAATAAAAGTATAGATTTATTTTAAAAAATCTTACTGACCCCAAGCTTTTGAATGGAAATGTATTAACACAGCATTTTCATTTTCCATGCGAGGAGAAACTAGTTGCATCATGCCTGGTTAGGAAAATTCAGCCTCGCTTTGTGAGATGTTATTTCGGTTTAACCTTTAGTCCGCACAGCATCTGATAGACCAGGAACTGGATCCGGTCTTCTGTAAGGATGCCCTTGACTTTAGAGAGATCTGTGTACATGTACGGCATCACCAGGTAGCTAAAACAGAAAGGAATTGCTTATTTCTCGTTTTATTTAAGGAACAGTTCACCCAAAAATAAATTCTGTCATTATATAATGACCGCCAAGTTGACTCAAACCCATAAGCAGTTATTCTCTCAATGCAGCTCTTTTACATCATGATCAGACTGAAATTAAAGTCACTATGAACTGTCGTTTTATATATATTATTAAAAAAAAAAAGAGATAAAGGTTGAGTAAATAAAGACAGAATTTTTTTTTATGGCTGAACTGTT
Source organism: Tiaroga cobitis (assembly GCA_030578255.1). Taxonomy (NCBI): domain Eukaryota; kingdom Metazoa; phylum Chordata; class Actinopteri; order Cypriniformes; family Leuciscidae; genus Tiaroga; species Tiaroga cobitis. Next base: position 36,335,744 of record CM060598.1, on the reverse strand, counting down.
TCTTTAAATCTGTCTCAGGAACAAGCGGTAACATTCTAATCTGAAAAATAAAGCCTACCCGGAAGTGCGAAAAACTGCAATACATCTAAAATCCGCTAGAGGGAGGTCCCAAAAGGGAGCAAATATCCATAGACCCCATGTTAAAATGTCCAGTTTCACAGCATAAATTCATGTTTTTACAGGTTGGTCCCATGGACTTTTATTGTATTTTTCGATAGGTTCCGAGTGCCTGACAACTGTGAGGGGGGTGAATTTTTTTCTAACTCGTTAGTTTAGATCGTATTTAGATATAAAATGTATGACAAATAAGGGCGTGGTTAACTTTGATTGACAGCTTGATTGACACCTGATAACGGGCTGCGCCGAGTGGAATTCCTGAAATTTGACGTCTCGGCCATGATCTGACACAACACATACCACCTCTGTATCCTTTCTGAACATTTGTATTGAAATATCGTACATAACATGGGTTGCTCTGCTATAAACTACTGCACTAACCGACACTGCAGGAGTACTTCGCTCCTTTTTTTCCGGTAAGTGACTTTCCACTACTATTTCACGTAGTTAGCATTATTAGCATCAATGTTTGTGGGCAGTGGCACTGCAACAGTTAGCATTAAATCGCCTCAGATAAGTTAGCGTCCGAGGTACTTTACCTATGGTTATAACTGACGTTTGAAACACTGTAAATGCGTCTGCCAAATGAATAAATGTAAAATTAGAATAGACTGATCTGCGAGTTAGTTGGTCGCACGTCAGAGGCGCCCACGCCATTGGATGTGCAGTTGCCGCAGCACAGCCTATGAGCGAGCTATGCAGCTGCAAATGCGTTTTACATTTAGGCTTCAGTAAATCGAGGAAAAGGAGTTTCAACATAAGAATGATACTGGCTGTAAAAAGTAGCCTAGTCTGCCAGTCGATCTTGTAACGTTACAGATAGCTGAGGCTGCTTGGCTGAATAGCCGAGTCCACCGGCCAGCTCAGTCTCACACAAAGCCCGCCCCTTTACCCATATATGGATTGGCCAGAAGCTGGGCGGGGTTAGGATTTCCCAAGATTTTCCAAGATGGCGCCGCCCATACCCCCCATAAACGGCCTCAAAACCGTTCTTCAAAAAGTCGATGGGTGACGTCATAGACGCTTTGTCCATATTTTTTACAGTCTATGCTCAAGACATATGGCTAACAGATAGATTTCACATACACAGGCCTCATTAAAGACTTACAAGTCTTGGAAGTTGTCCATTCTGGAGGCAGGAGTGAAGACGTCTAGCAGGCCTATCACCTTGGGTTGGACAGCAAAAAGGCAAGTAGTGAGTCACCGTCTTTTCCAGATATTAATATGGTGTTAGATGGACTGAATAAGGCTGCTTGGGTTTCAGTGTTCTGTGTATCTTTTAGATACTAATATAAATACACAGTTTATGACACTGCAATCAATCATCATTGTCTCCAGGCACCACAAGTATCCTGTACACACACACACACATTCAGTCCACTAAGCTAAACATTTGATACTCGCAACATTCTCAATAAAAACAATGAGTATGATGCGATACAAGTCTTTTGTGCCTCGCAAAAGCCACTCAAACCATTGAAACTTCTTTCTGGTTGTGCTGAAATCTAGCACTAACAATGAAAACAACAAGATCTGACTTCGACGCTTGTCAGGCATAGACATTAGACAACACTTACGTTTTCATGTTTCATATGCTTGAGTAGCCTCAGTTCACGATAGGCTCTCTTTGCGAAGATCTCCGACTGAAAGGGTCGGTGCAGCTTCTTGATGGCCACCTTCTCTTTGGTTTTATTGTTGATGGACGAGCTAAGATAGGGAGAACAATCACTATCATACCCAAACATTATGAACTGAGGTTAAAGTTTCAAGAAGCAACTAACAGATTCAGGAGCTGATACAGAAAGTGCAATATTCAAATAAGAAACTACACAAGCATGTTTTCTGATACAATCCACACACACACTGCTTTGCTGTAAAGACTAAGTTGTCAGGGAATGTGGGTTTCACAGTCAAGTCACCCACTTTCACCAGAGTTTGATCATACAGCAGTCGTGAAGGTTTTGTGGCATCAAACCCTCAACAGGAAATGTCAATGCTGCTGGGATAGATCATATCACAACTAATTTTAGCAATAATTTGGGTGCCATAGTAAATGCACAATACAGTAGCACAGATGAACATAAATGTCCATAGCAAAAGGCCTGCAAAATTAGGAATGCTGCTGGATACATTGGTGACATCAGTAACAATGTCAGGTCAGCCCATTTGCCCATTTCTGGATGTTTTCTAACTAGAGTTAAAGTCCAAATTAAGTAGGTGTTCTGAGTTTGTCACACCACAGAAAAATGTGTTATTAGCCACCCAGCCAAATTTGAATGATAAAAAAGCCGGCAAGTACATAAAATAAGCTAGCAAAATCTTGAAAAAATTAGCAGTATTCTCTGCTCTCAAACGCTGGGGGCGTGTCCGCTGGCTGCGCTGAAACCACGCCCACTCGCAGGAAAGCTGCCGACGGTGATATTAGGTGATACTGCTTTCGGGACGGGGAGATGAAGGCCGAGGCGGGAGATAGTCGGTTTGGCCCAATTCACAGTAACAGCGGATGACAGTGAATCCCAGTTGTCTCCGACGAAAGTTTATAAAACTATCCTGTGTAAAATGATCACTACAGAGGCGGGTGTTGGCGCCGCCGGCGGTGATCCTCAGCTCTCCATCAAGGTTGGCTCTTCACAAAATTAATCCACCTCTTCTTGATGTGATCGTTTTAATGGAAATTTAAATAAGGACACCGATCTGTTTTGTACATGATCGCATCCAGGTAGTACGCATTTCCGTGACGAAGGCATAGCTAGCTAGCAAACTGTAGGCTGTAGTAACTAATAGTACTGACAGTAACTCGTGATTGAGCGCCAAACTGATGCGAATGTGTTAGGGGAGTGGCCAGCCTCAGTGGCCTCAGTGCGTCATCAAGTAGGGGCGTGTCCACAAGCTCTGGGGCTCCAGTGGGTCATCATGCCCCCTTTTAGCCCCACCCAAAAAAATCCGGAAAATATGAATGGTGAATAACTGTTTAACCCTCTGAGGTCGGCTATCGCGCTGGCGCGATAGTCTCGCTTTTTTCTTATCAGTGCAAAAGAAACTCAAAATACTCTGTTGATTTTGATCTAACATATTAAGTGTTGTACATCATTAGATCCTGATAAGTGTCTATTTTTTTGTGGATACTCACAATAAAAACAAAGTGTTGTGCTTTTCGCCAAATAAAGAAAAAAACAAACATGATGCGCGTTCTGCCTTCTCTCTGTCAGTGAAGTCCATTCTGAAACGCGTCCTAAGATTATTTTTAATTCCGCGAATACTTGTCATACAGGCACGAGTGTTTTTCCATAATGAAGCTTGAACTCTCTTCTTTTAAATGAATGAATTTATATCAAAAAAAAAATATTCTCAGCTTATGTAATCTGTATGAAAAGTGAGAGATGTCAGTATTTTTCTTTCCAGCTCATTACACCTAATTACGCGTTAATGTGCCACGCCCACGGAGAGCGCTCGCTATTCAAACGCAAATGATCTTAGACAAGCCGTTCAAACATGCCAACGCCCACCAGCTGGATTATAAAACACATCGTGTTTAGTAAGTATCTTGTACAGCTGTGTACACAGCGTATCCTTTCGCTGTGAGGAATACTATCTAACCCTGGAAAATGTACCAGAAGTGCTGGTAGTTTCATTTCGAGGAGCAACGGATCCAGCTGATGTAGTAAGTCATTTATTCTAGTGCTTTGTTCTAATCGTGACATTGAATTTGTCGGACTGTAAACCGCAAAAAGACTGTTTAAATATGAATTGCGTGTCTGTGTGTAGGCTAAATGATGAGTGAACGGCATAGGCGCGCGCGCTTTGTTTACTACAGTTATACAGCGCATGCCTTGTTCATTCACTCTCGCACCTATATTAGTAAACGTTATGTTTACATGAACAACACATACAAACTATATTGCTATAGCCTACTAAGATGAGTAAAAATAGACTGAAATATGTTGAAATAAAATGTCTGTATAAGCAACAAGCTGCAAATTCACATGTATATACTAATATATCATACACAATACATTACAGACTAAATATTAATGTTTAGACACGATTTTGTGATTAGTTTTGGATAGATTATAAAGTTTTGACTGTAAAAAAAGACTACTGTCACATTAAATAGGTACGCTTTTGTTCACCAATTTCTGCTCATAGTTAAATATACTATAGTATGATGTTTTGTCAAAAATAAAGTAGGTATATTGAATTATCAACTAAGATGTTATTATAGTGTTTGTTCCAATATTCAAACTAATGAATCCTTACCTTTTTTTAATACGTATGATAAAATTTATACTTTTTACAAAGAAATACACTTGAAATATTGTTAAAATTGTAATTGTTGTTGTAATTGTAACCTATTTGTAATTGGTTACAATTTCTAATTGTAAAATATGTATAGGCTATATAGATAATTTCTTTTGTCCTTGCATTCTTTGGGATCCTGTGACACACCTGTGTGAAAGGGCTAATTAATATGCAGCTCATTATGCGGCACATTATCCGGCCTTTGTCTTCTCAGGTGTGAACACGCCTCCACGCATATTGCCTTTCCAAACAAAAGGTCTCTAATACAATTTAAATCAGTGTATGTGTTTGTATAAATTATTAGGCAGGATGATTTTCAGATCATTTTGAAGCAAAAATTCTAGGCAACAACACTCATTAGTCAAAAGTCTTGTGGACACATATTTAGTATGTGTTTTGTGGCCTTATTTCAGACACTTTAAGTTTTAGTTTTTTCAATAACCATGCATAAGCAATATTCTCTCAAAAATACAAACATGTTTCATAATTGTTGCTCAGAAATTCCGGTAGCCCAGTTTGTGCTATATTGAGTGAATTTACACCTTTGCCATTAACATGTTTATAAATAACTGAAAAAAGCACAAATGTCAGAGCATGTCAGAACACCTCAAGGACCCCAAAAACCCTTAGACCTCAGAGGGTTAACGGACAAACTCCACAATTCAGTAATTCACTGTTCACAGTCTTTGTAATATGTTTAAGCAATACATTTCTAACATTTATAATGTGTTTAGAATTTTTTTTTTTTTAATTGCCTTTACAGGGACTTTAAGAAAGAGTTTTAAAAGCGTCAAAACATCCAGTTTTATTCATGTTTTCAACTGCACAGTACATTTGACACCTGGCTTTCACTTAAAACATGTGATTTCTCTTAAATCACATACCGTATTTAAAAACAGTCTAAACAAAATAGAGTTCTACCATATCTGTTACCATTCATAACAAAATTATAATTGGTTATCGTATCAGGCCAATTTCAGTTTGCCCCTACATATGTGTATTATATAACTCCACACAATCATTTATAAGTTGATTTAGGATTTAAACTATAACCAGGCTATAGGAAAGAAGTTCTGCACAAAATTACAGTACCAGGATTAGTATCTTTTTAAATTCCCTAAGTGATTATTCACAAGATACTATAAGTTAATCCATTCATTAAGTAATGTTGTTGTGTTACCCTATTAACCTATGCTTTTACTAGTAAACATTCACTAGATACTATAGTAGTACTTATTATTAACTATTTAGTAATGAGTAACTAAAGGTTACGCATGGAATACTTGTCAGTATTAAGATAGTGACTAGTAGCAAGTACTAATGACTAATAGAATTAACAATAGTCACTATGAATGCTAACAAAATAGCAGTTCGTTGAAAGCAGTGAATGCTAATGGGGCTTGCCACACAGCGTCTCTCTAATCTTCATGCATGCGCTAACCTGTTGAGATGCAGCTCATGTGCGGCTACCTGTCTGCCAGGAACTTACTCACCACACGCTGCCATACGCTCCAGTTCCGATCTGCTTCAAGCAAATGTACTTTTCCGGAACTTCCCATACCGTACTGTTAATCTCCTCTCGATTGAATTGTACTCGTGACTCCATTTAGCTGTGAAGGAAAACTGACAGAAATCAAACGTTCACCGCGCACACAGCGACTCCTACGCGATATTCTGCATTCGAGCTCCAAAAGGTCACTGCGTAGGAACGATTCTGTTTCACGCCAAAATAAAACGGACGTTTATCTGGTTCTATGTAGTGCGGAGCGGCCGCGGAATCGACGTTTTAAATCACGATCCATCTAAACTTTGAAAAGGTCGCTGTAATCGAACGCGCTGAGATCTATCTGACGTCGACGTCACGATCCCCGCACACGCCCACTTTCGAATTCAAGCAACTGCAGCTTTGAGTGACACATTGCTGCTCACCTTTATGTAAACCACATATCTGGGTGGTTCAGTACCTTAGCACCATGCGGTTAGCAGCACTTGTTAGCTAACTAACAAAAAAACAAAAAAAAGGTAAATTCTAAAAAAAAAAAAATGTTTTTAAAAAATCGTACAATAGATTACATTTGTTATACTCAAACTGTCCCTCTGCTCTCTTTTGAAGTATCTCTCGAGTTCTCTGAAATGATTATTTGTAATAAAATATTAACATAAAACCGAATTAAAAGTTTGATTTAAAGAAATATTAACTAAATTAATAAATATGATTTAATTTTTTTTTTTTTTTTACAACGGAAATGAATCAACACTGAACTTAAAGGGATAGTTCACCCAAAAATGAAAATCAGCCCATCGGAGTTATATAAAAAAATGTCCTGGCTCTTCCAAGCTTTAATGGCCGTTTCTGTTTTGAAGTCCATAAAAGTGCTTCTATCCATCATAAAAGTAATATCCATATTTAACACGTTATAAAATAAAATAGCTTTCGGCCAAAAGAAGATACGGATTCCACTTACGCCTGCGCACTACCCTACTTCTGACATTACAAGTTGCTTAAGTTGCGCTTTAGGCGTAAGTTAAGTGGAATCCGTATGTTCGTTTGGCCGAAAGCTAGTTATTTTACCTTATAAAGTTTTTAATATGAATGTCATATACACCTAGGATGACTTGAGGGAGTAGATCATGAGCTAAAGAGCGAAATTGACAACGAAAGCCGAGGAGACTTACAGACTGTAAGTCAATGAATTGATTTATCTGCGTTTTAATATGCTCTTGTTTAAAGAGATTTTTAGATGGATACCGAGGCTTTTTAGGTTGGGTAGAATCTGCAATCTCTGGCCCAGTTTGTTTACTGCAATGGCTGCAATACGTTGTGTTTCCTGCCAACTGGCATCCTGGGGTGTCGAAATACTATTGGGTGTACTGGCAGTGGGTGAGATCACACAAACAAAAATAAAAACAGACATTCCAACACGGAACTCACATTTCAAAGTAAAATAACTGGCTGTAGAAGTGTTTTTCAGAGAAATTAGAATGTGAACATAATGTGAAACATGGTATTTTTTATGCTTTAGTAGAGTGAAAAAGTTTCATACAGCACCTTTAAGCTGGACAATGACACCATTTTCTTCTATAGCATGCTGTACAGCCTTTGTTGCATTATTTTCCTGTTATCACTGTAAAGCTGCTTTGAAACAGTCTTGTAAGAAGCACTATATATGAATAAAGGTGACTTGACTTGGTTTTTAGGCTCTTAAAAAAAAGAGCAAAGCATGCTTTTCTTTGCAGTTTTATAAATGCATTTGAGGGGAAACTAAAAAGTAATATTTGAGAAATTCAGCAAAAAAAAAAAAAAAAAAATGAACAGTTAAAAACTAAATAAAAATATGTGCTAGGCCCATAAATATATAAAAAATATATATTCACACTTCACAAAAAGAGATACTACTACCAGATTAGTATCTCTGGGAAATACTAGACCTTGTTATGTTTTAAAGTAGCCTACACAATATAGAACACAACAGTAAAAATAAAGACAAGCACTCTGGAAAAACATGAGTGACGTGTACATTAAAAGTAAAATGGTTAAAATTGTGTTTTGATATTTTTTCTAAGAAGAAATGCATATTATTCTTACAAAAGCAAATCAGTGAGGCTCAAATTCACTCGTGGGACATCAGCAGATATTCGGCCTGGCTGTTATAGAAACTGACATGTCCTATTGGTATATCAGGACAGTTATACCAATGTGATTGATAGTAGTAAGGTTGTAGTGAGCCATCACAAAATTAAATGCAGAAGAGAATCTGGGTGTAGTATCTCTTGGATGTTCCCTCTGGGGCATATTCATCTCTACCAGTTTTACAGGCACTGAACCACTCAATTATTGGAAGGCTATAACTGTGAAAGACAAAAATGAATTCTTACAGGCTCTCCAATGGCCCATAAATGAAAGCTTATTTATTTAAACATTTGCTATCCACCAGATGGCACTGTCAGACAGTCATAATGTGAGCAGCATCACAGCAGTGTAACATAGTCATAAATAAATGAGTGATTCATGACCCAACTTTACTGCATTTCCCATCTTTTAGGTTGTGAACCCATGAAAACTTATAAGGTCACGAAGTTTAATAAATTAATATTAATATGCTTTGGTATAGAAGTAATATAAAAGCATTAAAAACTAGGCTTGTCTAATAAGCCCTTATACCCGTCTAACATTTTCAGTGTCAGAGAGCTGGCTGACATGCTCTTGTAAAAATGATGAATAAAAAAGAAGTCACTCTTTTACGGCCACGACTTCCTGTGTTGCAGTGCAGAGATAATTGGCTCATTAGCAGCAGACTGCGTTGTGGTGGGCTCTTCGTTCCTGAACTAACGGTTGTGTGTGTGTGTGTGTGTGTGGGAGGGGGGGCTCTGGCTCTTTATCCCCTATCTGAATAATCACACTGGATCTAAATGTCAGTAGTGTCACTCTAATATGTATTCATAACACGGGGGGGTTTATTTATTAAAAGATCTGGGTGGTGATGTAAACCCCAGCTAAAATACACATTTAAACCTGGATTGACACATCTGCAAAATACATTTAGGCTTTTCTATCTTGTTTCTTGGAAAGCCTTAATAATGCACTATAATAATGCATTCAGAAGTCTTAATAAAACATTCAGTGTATGTTTTAAAGGGTTTAAATATTGCAGTTTTGAACAGAGAAACTTTGACAGGTATGAGATTGTGGTTTCCCAACTGGCTTTTCTTCAGGACCAAGATTTTACATATAGACAACAACTGGCCGATGTTGTCATAGCTTCAAATTAGAATGAATTACACCTCAGTTGAATGCCTTCACTGTAAAAAAAAAAAAAGATATATCATATGATCAATAAGTTATGACAACATATGTTTTTACTTTGCTTTAACTCATCAAAATAAGTTAAGCAACTTGTTTATAAGTTGCAAGATTCAACTCATTTATTCAACTACATTAAACTCATAATGTCAGTTTAATGTAATTTAAAGGGTTAGTTCACCCAAATGGAAATTATTCTATAATTTACCTCAAGCCATGGGTGTACAGTATATTATGACTTTCTTCTTTCAGCCAAACTAGCTTCCAGTAACGGCCATCCACGCGACTTTAAAGGTGCTCTAAGCGATGTCGGGTGACGTCAATTCTTGTTGACGTTTAAAGTATTGTCAAACAAAACGGAGGCTAGCTAGACCCTCCCTCCTCCTCATCCACGCACTAACCCCCCAACCCCCACCCCCAAATCCTTCTTGTCGGTTATTGGCCGGAACAGTTTGTTATGTTTCGTGGTGCGGGTTGGCCCAGTTTGTTTTTGTTGCCGTTTGTGGAGCCTGGGGTGTCTGCAGAGACCGCGTTTTTTTACAGTGTGTTCAGGGGACAGGCAGCCAGCGGTTAGTGAGGAGATGTTTGCTGTATGGGACAAAAAATGTTTTGGCCTAAAAAACGTGTGGCATCGCTTAGAGCACCTTTAAATTTAAAGCCAGTGATTCTATTTAATAAAGTTGTAAATATGAATATTATTCTTACAAAAATGGTTTTCTTCGCTTCAGAAGGCCTTTATTAACCCCCCTGCTGTATGGATTATTTCTTGAGCTTGGCTTGAGGGTGAGTATATGGGATCATTTTCATTTTTGGGTGAACTAACCATTTAAGTTGAAATTACTTCAATTTTGAAGTACAATCAACTTGGATGTTTAATGCAGCAACTTTGTTTACAGTGTTCTTACATCCACAACACAAGATATGAGTAATGTTTTTGCTTCCCTTTTAAAAGCCTTTTGATTTATTTAGCAATGTTATAATTTTGCTAACTATGTATAGTTGCATTTACCCAATCAGAACAGATCTGCAACAGATTTTTGGGTCACGAACCAGTTAGGGACAATTTAATGTACTGAAATTAAACTGCAGTGTATTCACCATATATTACCTTTTTATAGCAAATCTTTGTCTTTCCTTCAAACAACCCAATTTACTCCACTTTCTCTCTAAAGAGAGTTCGGAGAATGGAAGAAGTGTGTCAGGTTAGTTTGCCTCTCAACTCATGAATATTTTAAATAGCATGAGATTTCATATTAGTGCATATTTAGACATTTTCCGTGTTCTTTCGTAAAAAAAAAGGACATTGAAGATGACTGGCTGCTTGTCTATGGGGAACTGCAGTCATATAGAGGGGTTAGAACAAACAAACAAATCATTCATTATTTGCACTTGTTAAAATCCCACTCGTAATCAGATCAACAGTTCGTTCTGCGTCTAGAAAATTACACTGCTTGACTGGCATTTCTGATCCTTTTTTCAGGTCTTGCGTATTTAGATGTGATGTGAGAGAGAGTTCATTCAAAGGAAAATCTGAGAGATGCAGGAAACAAGTAGAGGTTATGTTGGAGTGCGTTCCAATCACCTGAGAATGCCCTGCGAAGTGGTCTTCAAGGTACTATTCGGTCTAGTGAGATTCCAAATCCTAGGGAGTTTTTATGCTCAGTCTGAAAGACACAGCAAAAGGCATATGGAACAAGTGTATCGAAAGTAACAGGATATGAAGAGGGATATTTACCCATCAGTCAGTGCACTATAGGCTACTACATGAAATGTGGCCAGACCCCTAAATGACAACTGGTTACATAACAGTTAAGACGCATACATAAAATTAAACATTGCAACTTGAATATGCAAGACTTCTGGTGTCAAATACAGTCGGTTATGCTGCTTGATGTAGTTTTTTATCATTTTATTTTGATTTATCATAGTAATCATAATAAAAATGGTTTGAAGTGCAAATTGCTTCACCATTTACTGCATGTTGTTATTCTAGTTGTTTACCAAATACGGCTAATGAATTGGTAGGCTCGCAGATTTTGAAATTGATTACTTGCACGTGAATGTCCTGAATGAATCAGAGGCTGCATCCAAAATCGCATAGGCGAAAAACAAATACTTCAAATACGGCCTCCAAATGGGTCCCTCGTTTCCTGGACAATGAAGGATTAAAAAGGTGGACCTTCGCTGCCTTGTCTACCCTAGAATTCATTGCGTGCCAGTGACAATAGGATTTTTTTTTGTTCACTTTTAAACATAAGCATTGGGTTTCACCTTACTCAAATATCTAATGATATAAATAAAAACTTTAAAGCAGTTCAAATGTTGATATATCTTACTATGCAATTATATAGATTATACTCTTTATTATTACATGGCTCTGTGGAATACTTGATTCTGATTGGCCAATAGCGCTATCCAGCGGTAAGTTACTCCCAGATAACAACCGCTAAAAGCAGATAACGCAGGCTCATCCGGGTCACTGAAGTCAGCAGTGCTATACGCCTGGAACGGTTTTTCTTCGTGGAAGTTTTGCGTTTGGTGAGCTAATAAAATATTAAAACTCAGTCGAATCAATATTTTGTGTACAGTTATTTAATTATGCCATCCAGTATCGTGGACTCGCTCTCTATTGTTTCATACAAACGAAGCTGCTGCCATTTTGTGACTACCCAGACAGCAACATATGTTGGCCCAGATTCGGCCCACATCCAGGCTGTGTGGATTCCAGGTGTACCAGATGTGGGCCGGATCTGGGCCGATATGTTGCTGTCTGGGTATTGTTTTGTACACTGTTGGATTATGAGATACAAACAGGTACGATTTTTAAACAGTTTAATCTGAAATCAATATATCTTGATTGTTTATGTTGCGAAATGCTGTGTAATAAGTGATCTGAATGACTGTATACCGTATCTCTTAAATGTCCATTTAGTTTGAACTTGCTGCGCTGCAACTGCTCTCTCCGCGGAAGCTTTGCGTTTAAAGGTCTAATAAAATATTTCAACACAGATCAATATTTCGTGTCTAATTATTTACTTATGTGGCAAGTAGCCGTGTAATAAGCGGGATCCTCCACGGGATTCTCCGCTTCGCGTCGGGGTCCTCATCATCCTGTCGGGGGTTATTTTGAGAGAACCACCGGCTGGATGTATAATCCCTTACTTATATACAAAAATGGATCGTGGTGAACATATTTAGACAGTTTGTGAACCCTGTTTTGTTTTCACACAGTTTAATATAACTTTCAAAAAAGTCGAGAACAAACGTTACTGTCACTCATCAACGGCAGCTGTCACAGTTGATAGGCGACAAGAGCAGTCCCCTGTAGGGTACCGTCCCATTTAACAACGCTCAGTCAGACTTTGGCTTTCGAAGGATGCAGCCACTAAATTGGGACACAGCTAATATCTCACTCATAAAGGCAATTTGCTTGTATTGTTCCTGAATGAATCAGTGCTGTTGAACAAATCGGTTGCATAAAAGAGTCAATGACTGGCTCAAAGACAGTGGCTGCATCCAAAATCGAATAATCTCTTAAATAGGTACTTATTTTAAATAAGTACTTTGCGAGAGCTAAAAAAGTATGTTCTATGAGTGCAAACTATACGTACTGCATTCGCCATGTTGTCATTAACATGTGTCCTACCAGCATTCACAAATCCTCTCCTGTGGCCTCATTGGATAGTAAAGTGTCCATCGTATGCACACTTCAGAATCTCGCCGGAAGTAGGAGGTCATTTAGGTTGCAGCCTAAATAACACACAAATCAAGTAAAACTAGACATCTCCTGATTGGCATATAGGAAACCTTGAACACTGCTCAGGGACCCTATGAAGCAGAACACAGCTTATCACAAGGAAGACATTCATCCTTTTTCATGAGTCCTGGGTGCCATGTGACCATCCAGGCAGTGATTAGAAACAAATTAAAGATGTGATTTCACAAGTTCCACCTGCTTTACCGAGGAATTAATCACTGGCCTCAATCAATGATGCTATCTGGGACTGGCGGTAAAAAGACTCTGGCATGATTAATGGCGACGACCTTCTCCATGACCCAGACTCCTCTTCTCAAATCTCTTCCATTTAGATGTGACCTCAGGACAGGAAGTTGTGCAAGGAGCCCACAGCATGCTAATGCTACCAACAATCCACAAGAGATCGCTATGCACGCTGTGGCTCACTAACTGCGCTGCTCAGTGCTGTCGGATCTCAGCATGTCCTTTTTAAGACGACAAGGCACCTTGGGAATGATGTTTCAAACATGAGAACGAGTTACTGCATCTTCATGATTCAGAGATTACGTGGAACGTTCTGTGATCCAAACCGTTCCGCTTAGCAACAGGTTTCTTGTTTAATTCGCCTCATTTACGAGCTGATTTGCTCTGCTTTGGCGGTGTGACCTGCATGGTAAAGGCTATGTAAATGCCATTTGCCAAGTTCAGATTTCTCTTGCCTCTCGCTCTTCATTTCCTCTCATTTCACCTCCACTTCCTCCTCTGATAGTGTTTAGTCAGTGGCAGTAAAAAGGCTCCTTTTAGGGCCGAGGATAGAGATAATGAAAAGTCCCTGGTCTTGTGAATGTTTCATTTGTTTTATAGAGATTGAAATTGGATGGCAGATGGGTAATAAGCTTTTTTTCTATTCCCCCACAGACACATCGACAGTGCACACATCCACACAATCACTCTTTCTCTTTGCAAACACACACACACATTTTTAATTATGCTCGACAGTGCCGCCGGCCCTGCTCTCTGTGACCGGTCAATGTACATTCGGGCAACAGTAAGCACTGTCATTACCATCCATTACATTAAGAGATGGGCCTGACGAGTCCTTTTTACCACACCGTTGCCAGGGTCTCTCTCTCTCTCTCTCTTTCTCATTGTATCATTGTTATAAACTCTTAATGAGACACTGTTGTGCCGCAGAGGCTGCTGCGCTGGTCATTTATGTATCTCAATTATTTATGCATGGGTTTATTTGCTCATTAATTTGCATTCATTGGGAAATTAAACACATGAGACATTTCGGGTCCTCCATTATTCGACTACAGCACTTACCCCTTTCTCTGACAAAGAATATGAAACACTCTACAAAACAAACAAAGCTATAATGAGCCAAAACTGATAAATACAGAGGGCTGAATTTCAACCAAGATATATATATATATATATGAAATGATCTGTTTTGCTCAGCCAAGCTTATAAGCTTGTATCAGACTGAGCAAAAGAGGACAGAATTGTGTGATTTCTGCATCACAAGGGTCACCAAATGGTATTGGAAAAATAATGGTTTCAAACAGGTTTCCCCGAATTCTCCATTGGTCAAACAAACTCACACCATTGGTTAAGCCAATGACAGGCTAGTGCAGACGCTCAAATTAGCGATGGAAAACCTGAAGCTTTTCGAAACGCTGAATCAATATAACCAATTGCTTTGCAAAATGATTCACTGATTCGAACACTCATAACCAGACACGCTGACGGTTCCTGCTGCTCAAAATGGTGTAAATGCAACAAGAAATCTACCCAAACATGCGTATACAGACACCTTTTACAAACCAAATGGTTCTTCATGAAAGTGTAATCTATTAAATGTAATCTACAAATCGTTCAATTTGAAATGTATGTATAATTTGTGTTCTTTTATTAACTTGTAGTAGGCCTATTTGATGTGTTTTTAGGCAGGACATGGCTATTTAGGTCACTGTCCCCTTAACACGCATGTTTATTATCAAATTCATTAAAACTGTACCTACATTATAAAACTGACCCGATATCAGTCAAAACCATATGTTAAATCACAGATTCATGAATTCACCAGATCTATGGCCTTTAGCTACGTACCATCAGAATTCGAACGTTTTGAAACCACGTTCCGAAATATATACAGTGGGCAAAAAACAGTTATGTGACAAAAGAAGTATATCCGAATTAGCAGTATACTCATAAAAGAGTTGGCAAAAAGTACCCAGAAGACCTACTACTTCAGGCGAGATTCTGAAGTGTGCATATGACAGATCCCATGAGGCCACAGGAGAGGATTTGTGAAAAGGTGTGTTCGACTTGAAGTGGCTCTGCGCAGACCGATCAGAGCCATCTGCTCTCCAATTTATTCATTACTAGCTCAGGGACAAAAGGAGCAGAGTTTTGCAGTGCAGGAGTCATGGTGTTTACACTTTTTAGGGGAATTTATAGTTAACTCTGCATATTATGGAAAAAGTCAAGTCAAATCTTTTTAATAAATCACCTGATCCAGTTTATGAAACCAGTCTGAATGATTCCTTCAGGAATCAGTTTGATCTAGTTCTCAAGTTCGAACTCTTTGACTCACTCAAGGATCTGGTCACGGGCACTTATTTGAGAAGACTTGGGAAGTAAAATCGCCTGTGTTTGCCTCCATGCTGCTTGAAATTTGAACGAACTATTCATGCTTGGGAAAAAAAACGATAAGCAGTAGAAAGTAAGTTATATGTGTTTGAAAAACATGAGGGTGAGTAAATAATGACAGAATTTCTATTGGCTGGGATAATGAACAAAAAAAAAATGCCATTCTTCTCCTCTAATCAGATAATTTAATAAAACGCCTATAAACACACACACTGACGACATTATGCAGATATGAGAAGACAGTCAGATATGACATACGCGTGTCCATCAGACGTCTGCATATATTTGTCCAACGCATTCTCATCCTTTGGCGTCATATAGGTGACGCCATATGACAAAACGTCGAAATACTACGCACATGGCACCCTTTAGCGTCAATATAACACGCACTGTGATGGGTAGGTTTAGGTGTGGGATAGGGTAGGGTCTGCGTCTCATATTCACGTTAAAGGATGCCAGTCAACTTTATGACGCCTTGGGTTCGCGTGTTATATTCACGCTAAAGGGTGCCATGTGCGTAGTATTTCGACGTTTTGTCATATGGCGTCACCTATATGACGGCAAAGGATGAGAACGGCCTCATTTGTCTGTACCTAAATAGAATGCATATGTCCGTTTATGTTTTCGGATGGGCATTCAGATGTCTATGTTTCTGATTGAGTGAATGTGGGCGCCGCATGTCACTATATATTAAAGTCAGAAAAAAAATGATGTGTTACTCACGCCTGTCATCCCCCAGCCGGCTACGGACCGTTAAGTGACAGTGATGTTCCATGCCTAAAACTGGGGCCCAGGAGGCCAGCACCTGTAAGAGAGAGACAGGGACAGAGATGGAAAGAGACCCGTCCTGTCTTCCGTCCCAATCGTCAGGTCCTTGACTTCATGCCTCACATCTGACCAGGGAGAAGGTACATTGGATCTACAAGTAGGGTTGTATAGTTAAAATTCAAGTTGACTTTGAAGCAGACTTGATATTCTCAGTCCCTCATCCCATTTTGCTAAAAACTTATGCACTGAATCAGTATTGCTAAAATGCTTTGGGACAAGTGACTTTCAGCAAGTTTTCATGCAAGTAAATGATCAGTAATCAAATAAGTAGCCTACCTGGACAAGTTTAATGTCAAGCTGTGCTTTTTGATTGTGCTCAAAGTGCTTTTAACTGCCAGTGCAAATAATAAACCTAATGGTTCTGTGATTCTACTATTGATTACTTCTACTTTCTTCTCAGCACTTTGTGCTACTTCCCGTCTGACTCACTCAGTTCTTATATATATATACACAAAAAAAATACACATGAAGCTTTTCTATTTTAATATACTTTAAAGTATCATTTATTTCTGTGATGCAAAGCTGAATTTTCAGCATCATTACTCACATGAACCTTCAGAAATCATTCTAATATGCTGATTTATGTGCTGCTTATCACTCCATATAAACTACTGGCACTGCATTTTTTATGTATATAAAATACATATATCATATATAAATATATAATAATGCATGCTAAAATGT
The DNA here is from genome assembly GCA_030578255.1 of Tiaroga cobitis. Lineage (NCBI taxonomy): Eukaryota > Metazoa > Chordata > Actinopteri > Cypriniformes > Leuciscidae > Tiaroga > Tiaroga cobitis. The sequence continues at coordinate 36,318,624 of CM060598.1, read as the reverse complement.
AAAATTGACTGTTGTCAATAACTATTTTCTCTATATAAAATTGTTTATATGAGTTTATGGAAATAATTGCTATGTAACAGTATATAATACAAATGTACTGACCTAGAAGTCACAATAAAATATTTAAATTAAATACATAAATGTATAAAAGGGTTCACTTGGACTTGGTGTTTCATATGACACCTGACTTGCACCCATAGCCTACTTACAGTACATCCCGCCCACACTTTTACAAGCATATGCTGTTTTTGCAACATGCTTTAAGAAAAAGCAACTGGCAGAAACAGAAATTCGAACTATACATATGAATAAAAGATTACCGGTGAATGTTGGAACTTGGAAACTGTGACGTGGGAGGGAAGGTGATGTTTTCCTTAATGAGAGAAACGCTGATTGCTATGTGTTAAAAAAAGAAGTGAAGAACAAAGACTTTGCTTGTGTTTTATAGTTCACAGTTTTTCTGTTTGTCACGTTTGGGGTGCAAATTAGCACTCACAACCCTGTTTAATGTCACACCTATAACAATGTGCCTGCATTATGTACACACAAACACACACACACACACACACACATAAAGAGAGAATTACAATAATGTGGTTCTTGCACATTACTCTTGAATACTGGCTTCTGCAGTACGTCTAATGTGACATATTACGTTGTCAAGGCAGACTCTTAAAAGCATTTCCTAATACTGCTATAATACAGAACCTATAAGAACTCAGAACCCAGTGTAAAAAAAGGGCTTGTTTTTGCTTTAATACCAGCACAACTATACTGACATCATTTGACATATACAGAGTAGACCGGAGTAAAGAAATGAGTACTGAAATGTAAAGATATGGATATCTCAAACGAATAAATGTCACTTAAAGGCACAATCACCCTAAGGAAATGCCAAAGTGATTAAATACTGAAAACTTGTTGACCATTTGCTGTTATGGTTATTTTAAATAGCTAATTTAAAATATCTTGCTCAAATACATAGTGACAAATGTTACCATATCACTATTGTCCCTGCATTTACACTATATCACTATATATAGCCAACCGTGGACATTTTTTGTTCCTTTATATTAACATGATTTTTAATCAAATCAAGACTTTTTTTTAACCATTTTTACACAGATGATTTTAATCCATTAATTTTTAATATATATGTTTATGAATGCTCTAAATACTATATATATATATGCACATTCATTTGTAATTTCCTTTGAATAGAGAAAAACGAACAGTATAGTCACAAATATTTTTTATCAAACTATCATACCAGTTTAATTTTTATTACCTCATCTGTTGACATGATGCCGGTGAATTGCAGAGCTTGTGCAAACATATCCACATTGCTATGATCAGATGCTTTCTTACCATTGTAACTTTTCTTGTGTGTTTATTTTGTTATCGAGAAGAAAGTACGCAGCACATATTTACATATTCATCTAAACGTCGCTCTCAGCAGTGTGTGGACGGCATCTGGATGTTTGTTAACAGAACTAAAAAACAAAAAAAAACGTAGCCGAGAGACAATCGGGGCATTGAATGAGGTTCAGTCTTACGCTACGTGTGCACGTCTGCATGAGCTTTGCATTGTTGGCTGCAGTGTACTTTAAGGCCACCTGTGTTGCTAATAACAAAGGTTTCTGAATTCTCCATTTAGCCCCTTTAACTCAAAATCAATATGAGTTAAATTCATACCTTGCCATGTAAAACCTCTTTCTTTCAACCCTCATGTTGAATGAATAAAACTTTATAGGGGTTGTAATTCTACATTGACTAGTCGTTATCCTGATTTGAAATGTTCTTTAGGGACTAGTTTTCTTTAGTTCTCTCTCTGTTGGTTAGTTTTGAACAGCTCAGGCCTGGACTTGAAACAGAAAATTATTCTTATAGAATCAGGGCATGCCTGCAGGATGATGGCAATTTTCCCCCCCATTGTTTCTTGCACTTTGTCTACATGTCGACGGCATTTCCCCCGGGGTACAAAGTGTACAGAACAGTCTGAATCATTACACTAATGCCTCTATGTGTGCCAGCACGACTCCAAACTTGTTAAGAATGACCCAGTCCATCATTATTCTGTATTAATCATACAAGTTCCAACATTTTAGTTTCACCTTATACTTCGCATTATTTTGGGATAGGCATGCAAATACATGGTACATAGCAAATATGGCTTGTGCATGATAAAAGTTGCCAAATTTCAGTTTGGCCTCACCAGGGCCGGCTCTGTAAATCTGGGGGCCCTAAGCAGGATAATGTTGGGGCCCTGCCTTGCAGTAAATAATGGACTATTGCCACCGCAAACCGGAAACTGTATACAATCTTACCCCAATCTAACAAATCTTCAATAAAGTTGTTGCATATACTACAGGTGTTGCTGGAGTCTCGATCTTTGAACTTCTTTTCCCTTTTCCACAGTTTAAAAAGAGGGAGAAGTTGGACCAGTAATTTCTTTGCTTCCTTCTAAAGGGATTTAAACATATTCTTCTTTTTTCTTTTTACTGCACCCGATGGATAGACTCGTTTCATTTTTCCGGTCAAATTTCCAAGTCCAGGGAAGACAACGATCTGACACGGTTGGTTGACTTAACGCAGTGGTTCTCAAACTTTTTCGGTCATTCCCACTTTGGACAAGGGGGAATTTTCAAGCCCCACTGCCCCCATCGCCCCAACACAATGCTAATGAAATACGCAACAAGCTTAAAATTTTCCAATTTATTGAAGTAACAAGTAGTATCTAAATACAAACGAACTATCTACATCAAATAACATAACAGCAAGTTAAAAAATAAAGAAAATAAAAGTGCAGCTGTGTCATTACTTGCATGGAATTCAAAAATAGAGAAAATAAAAGTGCAGCTGTCAAAATGTTAAAAAAAGAAAAGAAGGGAAATCCATTTGGCAAGACAGATCTATTAAAACAAATAAAAATAGACATAACATAGGCTACTGTGTTTGATATGGGATTAAAATGATGGGCAGAGTATGAGATATAAACTAATGATTAATTATTTCAATATTCCTTGAGCGGAGAGCACATTTCTGAATATTCCTCGGCTCGCTCATTCTGCTCAGGGTCGCGCGCTCAACCCTGCTGGTTCGAAAATATGTGGAATAAGGACTGCCTCTGACTAACGTTTTTTTTCTAGTCGACTAGTAGTTGTTTATTTAAGCCATTAGTGGACAAATAAAATCGCCCCTTTATATTGATTTAATAACTGAAATAGGCTATACAGGATAACGAGTGTTATAAAGCCGCACTAAAGGACACGAACCGGCAAAAGTATAGGCTAATGATTATAAATGTGTAAAAAATAGCAAGGAGACATTTACTTGTTTATTAATAAACTGGTGTTTTCTGCGTTGCTGCAAAGATGAAGTTGACTACGCGGACTCGCCATGAACGAATAAAGATATAAAGGCATAAAAAGGAACATTTCCTCCCGTTGGCGTGCCCCACCTGTCACGTGGCCGCGCCCCACACTATGAGCAGCGACGCCGGCGACTACCATCTGTAGTTAGGGGGCCCCCTAGTGGCGGCGGGGCCCTAAGCAGCCGCTTAGTTCGCTTATAGGGAGAGCCGGCTCTGGGCCTCACTTAGTACCTAAAGGGAGTCATACTTCAATACAGCAGTCTGTACAACTGAAAGCCAAAACTATCAACGGCACATACTAATAATTCACCTTGCTTGTCTTAGAGAGTTAGTGCAGGCTTCTGAAGTAAGAAGGCAAAGTCTCTGGGTTTGGGTTCTTTAATCCAAAGTAATTTCACAATTTGTTTAATGATTAATGGGATACAGAACAATTATTTACATTAAACTATCAACACTGTAGCTTTGCGTGCTTGTATCAGCACAAACTTTATAAAAACAAGTTTCAATTTAAACTTATTTTAGAGTGCAAGGAGTGCATTGCCGCTGCCGTTTTTTAACTGTGTCATACGTTTCCGGATTTATACTGCTTGATGTTGTAAACTGGTACTTGTTTTCATATCATTTTAATTTATTATCATAATCATAAACACACTGGTTTGCAGCAGAAATAGTTCTTCTAGAAATACAAATAGCTTACTTCTGCATTAAAACAAAATAAGGTGGATAGCGCTTTTTACAATACAAATTGTTCCAAAGCAGTCTATACAGAAAATATAAAAAAATGTAAAAGTAAAATAAAAAATTAAACAAAATGCAGTAATAAGTATATTTCATGTGTCTTTTATTTGTTACTTCTTGACTTTTATTCATTATTACTAATACTAACCTTTTTATATTCAGTGTTGGGGAGATTTGCTTTTAAAAGTAATGGGTTACAATATTGCGTTACTCCCTAAAAAGTAACTAATTGTGTTATAGTTACTTTTTTTGAAGAGTAATATGTTACTTTTGCGTTACTTTTTCTCACCAGGGCTGGGTGTGCTCGTTTTTTTTAATAACAAAAAAAGTTCTATTTTTGGCAACTCTATGGCCTTTTCACACCAAGGTCTAGATTTACTCGACAGCATGAGAGTGGAATTCCAAAAAAGCACCAATGGAAGTTTCATGCATTATTTAATTTCATGAAATTCAGACACCTTCAAAAGCACTGGTGTCCGATTAGGGGACTTAAAGTTTAGCGCGACCTTTTTGCCCTTATTTTACGAGCGTTTATGGACATGATTAGCATTATCCAGAGCCATAGAGAGAAAGAGTTGCGACACTCTTTGATGTCGCCGCGACGGCTGTCACGTGGTTCATGTAAGCCCCAATAGTTCCAAAACGTACGCTGGCTGTCATGTTCTTCTATGGGACAGACAGCAGCGATTGCATTTTTGAACGGTAAATATAAAATAAAACACACAACCAAGCACTTTTTCAGCTGTTATTGCATTTTGTTAATGTCAGTTTTGCATTTGGAGAGGCAGGGTGACAACGAAATACTGTATATTACTTAGATAAGTTTTAGGCAATTTTTTTGGAGGGAAAAGCTTAGTGCTCGCATGGGTAGCTTTAGCGGCTCTAACTTAACTTTTCCATATTCATCTGATGATGGACGTTGGTCTCATGATATTTATTTTAGCACAACTGGGCTGTATTAGGCCATTGATTCCCGTGATTTTGCTTATAAATTACAATTCAGCCATTAGCCTACCTTCGTGATCATTACGCTTTGCATGTACAAATGAAGACCAGTATAAACATCGCAAAGGGCCTCTGATACAATATAAGTCAGACAGTTGACAATTCAAAAGAGGTAGATATTTCAGAAACTTACGTTACCTCTGGAACAACTCGACGCGCAGCATTCACCACTCAAAACTCAGCCAACACGTAACATAATGAAAAGTTAGTTAGTATATACCAAAAATTCAACTAAATAAAAGTTGCTATAAAGGTGGTAGCGATTCATTACCGAACTAATTAGATGCTATACCTTCACAACTGGTGAAGTCGCGCTAGCTAACTAGCTATCAGGCAGTGCTTGAAAATTGGTTGGAACAACCAAGATAAAATATAAATAATTACGCTGTGCATATACAAATGAAGACCAGTATAAGCATCGCAAAGGGCTTCTGATACAATATAGACAGTTGACAATTCAAAAGAAGTCGATATTTCAGCAACTTACCTCTGGAACAACTCGACGCGCAGCAATGTAAGTGAATGGGGTCCAACAGCCAAATGCCAGTGTTTGGAACTAATCCGAGCTCCATATCCCGGAAGTAGGCGGTTAAAAGCGCCGCCATTTTTTTACAACGGAGGTCTATGGGAGTGTCGCAACTCTTTCTCTCTATGGCTCTGGCATTATCGCACTGATAGAGTAATCAGCCAATCATAGCGATGTAAAGGCGTTGCTTCCCCCTCCTCCTCACATGACTCCTCCACATCCATCAGTCTCACTCTCAGTAGTCATCTAATGAAAAGCGCACCTTCTTTGCCCAGGCCTGTACTTATATCTCTATCAGTGCACTAACATGTGCAAAGCATCCCATCCAGATTTTCTGCTGATCTGCGTTGCACATGCCCATGAATGACAAACAGTCTTTTTATTATGTGGAATTGAAGGCATTCTAGTCACAGCCTCTTTATTACTTTTTTTTCTTTCTTTTTTCACTGCTATTAAAGTGCTGCATCATTAAGCTGGATAATGCCATTTTTAAAAAGGCTGACAGTCCCGGGTTTTTTTATGAGCGGCAGCGGAGACTGCCGGAATAGTGATGAAACCATGTGGGGAGAACCGGTGTAAATGACTTCTTAGTGGCGCAGTGGTTCGTGAAGGACACGTTGACGGGCGGCTGGCAGGAAACTAATGATCTACACACTTCGCACCACCCTAAACACGGGGTCTGGATGAAAACAGTCGTAATTAGAAAACACAACATCGGGGAAAAAACCCCTCTCAGTGATTGTCACGGCTTATATCGTGTCTGGCCCTATAGCACAGCGCAGTGAGGTTTAAAGTGCGTCGGACCCTTGGGACCTGTCAGGGAATCACATGTGTGGGATTTGTGTGCTTGTTGCCATAGGGACTGCAGTGCAGACGACCATAATAAAATGGAGAATGTTCATATGACTTTATGAATGTTCATATTCCTCTGGGAATTGCACTGGATTCATGTTCCTAGTGTGGTCCCTGGGGAAGTCAGTCAAAAGCAATGGCACTGCCTGTCAAAAGTTTCTTTGTGAGTGTCTTGTTTACATCACATACAAAGGACAAGTCTCAGTAATAGAAGCTGACAGTTGAACTAAATTTGAGCTGTGATTGCCTAATTTAGAGACACGTTTGCTTGATAGATAAACAGCCTCGTTGACAGGAAAATATCATTGCATAACCTACAAAGAAAAGCTGCGCTCTCTGTATAGCAGCATCTTTGACCCTAACCAATAGACAGGTTTGATAACGACGGTCTGTAATTAGTGTTCTTTCCTTTGTTTGTGTCTCATTCCTCCGAATAATTAGGATGCCGTGTTTATTTTCCTCGCTAATTAGAGTATGCTAATGATGTAGAGGTCGCAATTTGTGATCTCGACCAACCATGTGTATCACCTGGCACTGGCACTACACAGAAAATGCAACTTCAGACTCAGAGGAAACCGTCTCTTTGACTTCAGACCACAGATATTGAGCCCTTGTGCCAAAATTTATCGCTTCCTTGTCCTGTGGAATAGGTTCATAAAATATATTTCCAAGCAAACACTTCAATCCAAACTGCTTTATTATGGCAGCTGCCAGCTGATGTCCAATAACAGTTACAGTATAGCGTTAATGTCGAAATCACAGTTTGACGTAAAGTACCATATCATTTAATGCAGTGTAGCCCATGTTTTTTACTGTTATATTCTTTACTGTGTAAGGTAGCAAGAGAAAAGATCGAGAACAGCTCAAAGGTGTGCGGTTTATGCCATTTTAAAACATTTCACATGGTTTTAAAAACAATTACTATAGCTAGACAAGAATATTTTGTATATCTTCAAGTCATTATTACACACTGACACTGCTGATCAGCTATTATGATTTATGCCACTTTCTTTTCAGATCAAGAGGTGGTCACATTTATCCCAAAAATCAGCAGAACAAAATAAATAAATAATATTTTGATTATTATCTTAAGAACGGAAAACAATGTTCAGGTCACATTTCACCCCAGGACCAAATAGGGAATAAATAAGCATAAAGAAAACAATCTTGTAAATTTGTTTGTTGCATTATTTTTCAGACAATTATCCACATTTGACCCCCAGTTCTCATTAGTGTAATGTGTCTGTTATTGTCTTTGTCATTTTTTTTTAATGAGGATTATAATATTATAATACCGTAGTTCATTTTATTTGACTGTTTTGCTATCAGTTTTATAATTCAATTATTTTTAATTAAAGGCAGCACATATACTACAATGAATATTGATAAGAATTATATTTTTTATGAATTTTATATTAATGTAAATTGAGGGGTAAAATGTGCTTAATAAAATGTGCCGACGATTAATGCCATGAAGAAAATTATAAAACATTTGCAAAATAAATGTACACTATTTTCTTAATATAATCATTTTATATTATTAATATAATTTTCTTTATATAAATATATATATTTTAGTGTATATATTAAATTATATTAATAATATAATATGATTATATTAAGAAAATAAAGAGTACATTTTGCATAAATAAAATGTTTTATAATTTTCATTATTTGTCAGACAATTAAACACTTTACCTCTCAATTTACAATAATATAAAATTAATGAAAAATTATAAATATAAACGTGTAATTTTTTTTAAAGTATTCATATATTAATACATTGTAGTATTTGTACTGCTTTTAATAAAAAATATTGAGTTATAAAACTGATAGCAAAACAGTGGGGAAAAAAAGGACTATTATAATATTATAATCCTCATTAAAAAATAATGACAAAGACAATAACAGACACATTACACTAATGAGAACTGGGGGTCAAATGCGCCTAATTGTCTGAAAAATAATGCAATAAACAAATTTACAAGATTATTTTCTTTATACAAAATGCTTATTTATTCCCCATTTGGTTCTGGGGCTGAAATGTGACCTGAACATAATGTTGTCCAGATAGGAGAACTGTTTACTTTTTAATTAGTAGCGTTCAGCTCTCACATTGATGCCTGCACTGCCATCCCAATGAGACACAGTGAGCTCAAAGGAGGCGAAAAAGACATGCTGAATATTCATTACTGCTAGATACAGTTGCCTTATAAAAAATTGTGATTTATACATTATTTGATCCCCTATTTAATGATTTTTGTTTTGTTTTATTTCTGTACTGTGGATTATTTTCTCATCCAAATCTTTTTGAAGAGGCCGTTGCTTAGAGAACGCGTTCCTGCAATGCATTTAAGAAGCAACACAAAAGACCAAAGACATCGATATTGGCTAGATTTATCGCTGCTCAGATGTAAAAAATGTGGCTCAATATCAGTGATATGATATGATCCAAACGTGGAACATTCTGAATATCTAAATCAGTCATCGGCTTGTTTTGTCATTTTTGTTCTGCCACACAGTTCAGTATGTTCAGTCCTTCAGGCAATCAGGCCATAAATGAGCAGATGGTTGGAAAAAACAAAAAGCTACAGGTTGTTTCATCATCTACATCATTCCTCATATCATTCATCACAAACCCGTATGGCTTTTAGAGAATGTCTAGGATGCTCTTCTTCATATAATATAAGCATGCAGTGACCAGGAGCTGTCAACCTCTAAAAAAAACACCATTAAAGGAGCAAAATAATATTTCATATTCCAACTGTATTCCCTACCCTTGCACTACATAAGTCTTCTGAAGTCATAAAACAGCTTTGTGTAAGGAACAGGCCTTCAGGGCATTTGTGCTGACAGCTTAAGTGTGCAATAATTAACACTTGTTTAATGTGAGGCAGGCAATGCCAGTCCATCATTAAACTGTCAATTAGAGGCCGGGAGTGTTTACCAATAAATAAGAAGTGCTCAGCTATAGTCTAGTAGAATTACACCCTTTTTCTCTACACAGATCAGAACTTTTTATTCCAGCAAACATGGCTTTCTCATTATAGTGACTGCTCTTATAATTAATTTGAGGTGTTTTAGTGGAAAACTTCCAAGTGTTTATCCCCACATTTTTTTTTTTTTAAATGTGCTTAGGCAGGGTTTCCAAGTCAGTTTTCCAGCAAAATTGGGCTACTTTTATGCTGTTGCCATGGGTTGGTTTTTGTTTTTCATATACAAATTAGATCTGAAAGTTTTTTTTTTTTTTACTAATCAACAGCCAATCTTCTGCAATTCAAAAGAGGAATGTTTAGCCTGTATGTGGACACCCTCTTCTATTTGAAAGGTTTGGCTATTCCAGTTTTTGTGATGAGAACTCTTAAAAGTGCCCCATTATGTTTTTTTTAATTTTACATTTCATGCAGTAAAATAGCTGTTTGTGAATATAAGGTCTGCAAAGTTTCAAAGATCAAAGTGCAGAACTGATTTTGAACTGCCTGAAACGAGTCGTCAGTAATTTCAATCTTACTTCCTACACTGTCCGTGAACAACGTCTACTTTGAACTGCCCTCAAACACTGTAGATGTAGCTGAGGCCTGAAAGAGTTTAGTTCGCGGTGTTGTGTTTTCTGCGCTTTGCATGCACTTCCAAAGGTTAAGGACTTGGGCTCAAATTGATACGGTAAAACAGACACCATTGTTAAAGGGTTAGTTCACCCAAAAATGAAAATTATGTCATTAAAGGGTTAGTTCACCCAAAAATGAAAATTAAGTCATTAATTACTCACCCCCATGCTGTACCAACCCCGTAAGACCTTCGTTCGTAAATGTGACAGCTGGATCACTCCTCCATAGGCTCCCTAAGGGATTGAATCCTGACGTCCCAGAAAGTCAATGAAGAAAATGTTTAAATATTCCATGTCACAACAGTGGCTCAACTATCAGTTTATCAAGCGACGAGAATACTTTTTGTGCGAAAAAACAAACAAAAATAACGACTTTATTCGACTATTCCTTTTCTTCCTTGTAGGCCTGAAACGAGACTTCAAGAGATTTCCACGACGCATGCGCGAGAATTGCGATCTCCTTCAACTACTTCAGTTAAGTTCTCGCGCGTGCGCGTCGTGGAAATCTCTTGAAGTCTCGTTTCAGGCCTACAAGGAAGAAAAGGAATAGTCGAATAAAGTCGTTTTTTTTTTTTTTTTTTCTCACCCTCATGTCGTTCCAAGCCCGTAAGACCTCCGTTCATCTTTGGAACACAGTTTAAGACATTTTAGATTTAGTCCGAGATCTTTCTGTCCCTCCATTGAAAATGTATGTACGGTACTGTCCTTGTCCAGAAAGGAAATAAAGACATCATCAAAGTAGTCCATGTGCATCAGTGGGCTAGTTCGATTTTTTTGAAGCATCGAAAATACATTTTGGTCCAAAAATAACAAAAACTACGACTTTATTCAGCATTGTATTCTCTTCCGGTTCTGTTGTGGATCCGCGTTCAGTGACGCTGATGACGCAAGACGCTGCTGACGTGTTATCTGGTGCAGCAGCATCATTACGTCAGCAGCGTCATTACGTCAGCAGCGTCACTGAACGCGGATTGACAACAGAACCGGAAGAGAATACAATGCTGAATAAAGTCGTAGCTTTTGTTATTTTTGGACCAAAATGTATTTTCGATGCTTCAAAAATTCTAACTAACCCACTGATGTCACATGGTCTACTTTGATTATGTCTTTATTTCCTTTCTGGACAAGGACAGTATACCGTACATACATTTTCAATGCAGGACAGAAAGCTCTCGGACTAAATCTAAAATATCTTAAACTGTGTTCAGAAGATGAACGGAGGTCTTACGGGCTTGGAACGACATGAGGGTGAGTCATTAATGACATAATTTTCATTTTTTGGTGAACTAACCCTTTAAATGTTCTTATCATTGTGCATCAAGTGCTGAGGAAGCCTCTGGAGCTGAAATTCAGATATGCTAATGTACGTTCCGACATGCACTGTGAGCGGTAGACCAATCACAACAGTGTATATTATGAGAAAATGTAAGTGCTTTTGACCTTGGATCCATGTAAACCTATTGAAAGAGACCTCCAAAACTAAATTAGAAAACTTTAAAATAGCATAATGCACCTTAATGCTTCCATATGATGACATTCTATAGATTATTGTGTGATTTTTTTTGTATGTGTGTTCAATAGGGAAAAGGTTTTGTGCATCCCAGTCAAGCTCTTCCACACCACACTCAATAAATCATTTCTACACGGATCTTGCTTTGTACACAGTGCAGTTGTCATGTGGGAACAGAAAAGGACCCTCCCCAAATGTTGCAACAAAGTTGTTTGCACCGAATTCTCAGATTGTCATTGTGGAAGAGCATTACGATTTGTTTTCACTGGAATTACTGGAACAGCCAAATCTAACTAAAAGTGTGTTTTAGCAGCGGGGGAGTCTCTGTCTTCACTTCATATGCATACTGTAGGAAATATACTTCATTTATTACAAAAAACTCTGTTGTGTGGATTATAAATAAATGATATGTTTTATATCAAGCGTAGCGTCAGTTCTGGCAGGTCACGTTAGTCAAGCTCACATCAGCTAACTCTCAGCTGATCCACGTCTACTTGTAGGAATACGACGCCCATCACAGCATTAATATAAAAGCTCCTTCAGTATTGTCAGCAGTTTACTGCGTTTCTCAGGAGCGAATACCCTCCTCCATCCCCAGCTCCTCCTCTCGTCAGTCAGGATTTGGCATTCTGATTCCCCTTGAATCAGAATAAATTCTCGAATTATGTTGTAACCTACACTAAAAAAATGCTGCAATACATTCATGTTGGTTCTGTTCTGTTTAATCATACTGCCAATCCAAACTGTATGCTAATTATCAATCGTATTTGACGATAGTGGCCCTGACAGAAACAGTCAATCAGTCATGATACTGACATGAAACAGGCTTCATTTTGATACAGACATTACTGAAAAACGATGATAACTTGCAGTTCAGTAAATGAGTCAGATGTTGATTCAGTAACTTCTCTGAACTAATCTGGGCTGCGTTTCCTAAAAGTTGATCGTAGAGACCGTTGGTGGCAATATATGATCAACTTAGGCTTACGATGCTTTTAGGAAACACAGCCCATTTCACTAAAAGTATGATTTAAATGTATAACTCCTCTCTTTGAACAATTCATTAAAGAATCGCCTCATAAGAGTCATTATGGAATCAGTCTCACAATAGAATGTTTTGATTCAGTAAAAATAACCGTCTCATAATTAATTGGTGAATAGTATGGGTTGGGCTGTATTTTGATTGACTAAAAAGAACAGACTTAAGAGTCATATATTTTTGAGTTGTGCAACACTATGTTTTTGATTAAAAAACAACCAGCTGAGTCATTACTTTGTGAATTGGACTACAATGGATGTTGCATGCATGTAGTCTGTATAGACAATTAGAAACACTGTCTTTTTATTGCATCACAATCAATCAACAGCAAACTCAATGCAATTTTTTCCCTTTGTCTGAACAATGATGTCGACATGCATGTATAGTGTATTCTTTTACGAAACCGTATTCTGATTGCAACATATTGGATTTGGTGGAATAATGTGTCAGCAGAAGTACGGTAATTATGGGTAATAGGCTTTGCATGAAGTAAAAGCAGCATGACACCGCATGCATTTATATATCCAAGCAACCTCTTAAAAACCTGCCCTGCCTCAGCTAAAATGCAGCCTGCTTCATTATGTCACTTTGTAAATAATAAATTGCATCTTTTAATGAAGGTTGTGTGCGTAATGGCCTTTAAAGTTTGCAAATGTTTAATGCTGCTGCTGCTTACATTATGATAAAATGAAAGGATCTGAGATGTGAGAATCTGAAGATGCGTAATATGGAACTCAGTGGCATATTTTAAGATTTGACATCGGGTTGGTTTTGATTGTTTTTTGGGCTGTCCAGCAATCCTGGGCTTGGTATTGCTTGTGAAGTGTGTTGGGATGCAGTCTATGTAATGACTTCACATTCGCCCCACTCATCTGGGCTCTGTGAGCGCGCCTGTCTGTTTCAGAGCGTAAATTATTCCTCTGCTCTTCCGCCTGCTGCCTCTGCGTTACTGAGCCGAACTAAATGCATTTCAATGAGAGAACGGCTCCAACTTTTCCACTCCTCAGGGGGGAATGGGAAAGTGAAGGGTGCAGGCATATAAAGTTTTAAACGAATAGTTCACCCCAAAATGACAATTCTGTCATTATTTACTCACTCTTATGCTGTTTCAACTCCATTTGACTTTCTTCTTCTGTGGAAGACAAAAGAAGAAATTTCAATAATGCACTTGGTCGCTCTTTTACATAAAATACACTGGGGAAGAGAGCTTTCAAGCTTATAAATGACTCAAAAGCACCAAATAAAAACCATAACAGTGGATGTGTGCTTTATTCCAAGTATTCTAAACTTATAAAATAGTTTTATGCTGATTGCAGAGTCCTAAAAAAATGAGGCATCTAATATAATGAAATATTTACAAATTGTTGCTTGCAAAAATTATCAATTTGATTCATTTAACTACCCTTAAATATACCCTTTACATTTTAAAGAATACAAATACTCTGTAAAATGTAAAGATGTGATTTTATAAAATGTTACTCAAAAGAAAATGTTATGCAATAATGTTACTTTAGTCACATCTTTACATTATTATTTTTGATGTAAAGAGACATAATTAGCTACTTTTATTTTGATTATTGAATAGGGTTAGGGCTATTAGATTTTTACATGTTAACATTAACATAAAACTGAAAATGCCACTTTTAATGTAAAAATGTTAAATGTAACATTCCCCAACACAGGCTATAGTCTGAACTCTCTGAAGTGAAATTCTGCACTGTAAGTTGATTCACTTCCGGTGTAATACATAGAGCGGTTTCTTTGCGCACAAATAATTGTTCAGGCTCACAGCATTAGAGAGACTGTTAATGTCTGTCTCTCAAAGTTTGTGCCAAATCTGAGGAGGTTTCAGGCATTTGAGTCTGAGCCAAGAATGCATGGCTAAATTTTCAATGAACGTATTTGGAGTCACAAAACCAAACCTCTCTCCGAGTCTTAACATGAGCTCTTGGAAACTCTCCCTTTACTGTGAGCAGCGATGCTTTTAAACCTCTAGAGCAATTAGCTTGAATGTTCGTTGAAAATAATAAACAGAAGATCACCACATATTGTTTCTCTTTAATTGCGAACCAACATATTTGCTTTCAAGGTTTATTTTTTTAATGCACACAGGAGAAAAATTAGGAAAACAAGCCCCAAGCTGTAGAATCTAAAACAGAAGGGGCGCATGCGAATCCTTTGTGCAATTAATATGAAGAGAAAGAAGTGTCTGCCTTCTCTTTGTGCTCAAGTGTGTCTCCAGTGTGTCTCTCTGTTTTAGATTAAAACCTCAATTTGATTCTCTAAGGCTAATAAAAGTAGATCTTTAAAAACCTCCCTATTTTCTCTCGTTTACAACCTAAGTTAAGAGTTCATTACTGTCACCTCAGTGGTTCATCCATTAATTCAGGACCTTGTCCTTTTCATGCCAGAACGGCTGGCAAAGGAACAAATAGCTATTTACGATATTGCTTTATTAGGACCAAGTGTTTTTTTTTTTTGTCTTCTTTGATCTCCTTCTCTCTTATCAAAATCTCTTTCACGACATGTCCAGGGAATTCAGTGAACCATTCATATCTCACAATAAGATATATCTTGCAATCAGTATCAAACAGTCTGATACACCCTCTGAAAATCGATGGAACACAATCAGTGTAGCCCAAACCAAGAGCATGATTGCATTCTACCAGCTCTTCCATTGATTGCAACGACACCACATAAAAGACTATCAAAATATGGGTTCTTCTCGTTTACAAGACCTTTTTTCCTCAAGAACAAAAATTTTGATGGAGTGATATCACAACAGTCCTGATAGCCAATGAAACGAAAGTAAAAAACTGCAGTAACCATCACTTTGAGACAACAATACACTCATTTTAAATATATATATTTATATCATTACAGAATATACCTTGATGCAGCATGGCATTATCTCTCCATTAGCACCATCTGTATTGTTCCAAGTTAATGGTGTACCAAAACTTGTCATATAAGCTCATTAAACATGATGACGCATGTATAATTAACTTCTTCCTGAGTTTCTTTTTTGTCTATAAATGTACAGTATAGAAATCACAATGTATGTACAAACTACAAGAAAAAAAGAACTAAAATTCTTGCCATCAAATATTGAGAACCACTGGTTTACATTTACAAACCCCAAGCAAAGAGAATTCTGATTCGGAACCACATTATTTTCCACTCAACACTTCTCCATTGTACAGTATAATCATGATTTATGACACAATTTATAATGACCAAAAAATAAATGATGAATTATAATACCCTTCAAACACATACACACACATATATATGAAACGTTGTCCCACACGCAGCCATAATCTATTGCTCTGAGTGTGTGCGAGTGTGCATGACCAATTTGGTGAGGTTTAGATCATCAAATGACCAATCACAGGTACTGATGTGAGAATTGAATGGTTTCTGGCTTTGTCACTTCCCCTGGTTGGAAGCAGCTCCCTGTGGCTTTAATTATAGAGAAAGCTCACAACTCTAGTCTTTCACTGCCACACTATAGCCCCTCTCCGTCTCTCTCATCCACCCTCTCATCAGTTCAAACACCATCTCACCTTCTGCTCCAATTACCCAGGACACTCTCTGCAGTGACACAGAGCTAAGAAATGGTGCTTGCTATCTATCTATCTATCTATCTATCTATCTATCTATCTATCTATCTATCTATCTATCTATCTATCTATCTATCTATCTATCTATCTATCTATCTGTCTGTCTGTCTGTCTGTCTGTCTGTCTGTCTGTCTGTCTTCTATCTATCTATCTGTCTATCTGTCTGTCTGTCTGTCTGTCTGTCTGTCTGTCTGTCTGTCTGTCTGTCTGTCTGTCTGTCTGTCTGTCTGTCTATCTGTTATATATTGATCTTGTATAGGGATTCTATTCAACACTTTGAGAGTGAAGCATAATAAGATACATAATAAACATAAGAATAAGACTAATTTCTTGTACTTTACAATATAATCTCATTTTAATATTAGTTCAAAAATGCAACTTCATTATTCACAGTGCAATAACTAATGTTAAGATACGTCTTTCGATTTTAAAAATGTATTGATAAATGTTTAAATTACATTAACTAAGATAATAAATGCTGTAGAAATATTGTTCATCATAATGAAACTATATTGTATCATTCAAAATATGAACAAATACTATAATAGTACACAATTAATACTATTTTTGTGACACTATAATGGCAATTAAACAACACACACATGTAAAATATATCAATATTTCCAGGAGACCTTGAAACTAGGTAGTTTAGTAGCATTTTTAATGCTCTCCAAATAAAACAAACCAAATTTTCGAGTTGCACAATGGAGGTACAAAAGTTTTAGACAACAATTTTAAAAACGCTACAAAGTGTTGTCAATATATATACATGTGTCTACTAATCTGGTGGAGTAATTTCTGCACCACTAGTGAGACCAAAAAAATAATGTCTGTTTTCAAACAGGTTACACTCCCCGTCTATCTGACATTGGACAACGAACACATAGTCCCACCTCCAAACTCATGCCATTGGTTGAGATAAAACAAACAATGCTACTTAGTTGTATCTGCATATTACACTGACACAAGGGATTGGATCTTTACAATACATATCACAACAGCATGTTCTTAATAAAAATGTGTAATCATGCAATTAATAACTATTGAAAAAATATCAAACAGTTAACGTCTCTGGAAATGTTCTAATAATGTAAAATTGCCCAGAGACAACACGAGACATCTATCTCTCTCAGAAAGCTTTTTAAGTCTAAGTTACTGAAATATATATTTCAATTTCATATATGATTTCAAATATCAGTTTGACAATGGCTGTAGGCTTTAACCATGACATGATAATCACTTTGACAGTCAATCCTTAAAGAAAGCCAGGATGTGCTCATGACTAAATTTACCCATGCTACATGTACAGAACAGCTCTCTATATGATATAAACTATTCTTTAATAATGCTGCACAAATGGTTAATTTATATTTAATTTTGTATTAGTTAAAAATAATCTCTATACTTGACTGTTGTACTTTTATGTCTCTGTGTTAATTTTCTTCTCATATAATAAAGTGATTTCAACTCAAATCATTATTTCATGTCCATTTCTTTATTTATTTGGTAATAAGTCGTGCAAGTTGTACAATGTACAGCCAGACGGTCATTATCACAAGATAAACCCTTTCAAAGTGATACAGTACATGACCACCATTTATTTTCTGATAATGACTGATAAGGGCTGAAAATTATACCTTATTTTAGTATACCCTGTCGAAATGTGTCACCGTTTCTTGATTCCTATGAATTTGAGTGGGCCAGGCCACAGGTTGTTATTTTCTTGCAGACTGAAATTCAATGAAAAAGATTTTTTTAGGGAAATCATTAAATAAGTTACAAAGAACAACAGATTGTTTTTATTCAGAACTCTAGGAAGACAAGAGAAAATGGAAACAATAAAATGCTTTACTAAAATTACCACGCTTTTATTAAAGACTGAAAGATTTGGTTGTTCTGCTAATGTTTTTGATCCTCACAGCAGGGAAGATCAAGCAAAGGAATCACATTAGCAGATGTAGCAACCCAAGCAGAACCTTGATATTTCATAGCAAATTACTCAGACTGACTCTCTCTAATAGATGGAAAGAATTTTTGACATTTGTGACACCACGTGTTTTCTTTAAAAGACTCATTGACCTGCCATAGAAAACGTTAAAGCATGAAAATGACATGCAAGAACAGCTTAGCTGTCCATATTAGATTCTGGGCCACTCTTGATGTGTTTTAATCTTATTTAAAGACTCAACTTTTCTCACGTGCATTCGACTGTTCTTAATTTTGTGCAATTTTGTATTTGTCTGTCTTGGTTTCATAATCCTAGATCGTCTGAATGTGTTCGGACCTGGTTTGTAAAGCACTTTGTCCAACGCGGGTTGTTTTTAAATGTGCTATATAAATAAATGTGATTGATTGATTGTTTGACAATTACTTAATTTGACAGCATAATGGTTTTATGATGTATAAAGACTGCTGTCAACCACAAATATCAGTATGTAGCTGAAACACGTTAACATTTCACTGACACATGTTTCGGTGACAATGTTTCTCTGATTTGTCATGTTTGCTGAGCTTTGATGATAATTATCACTTTGCTGTATTCATCCTGACTGTCTTGCATTCATAACTTGTCAATAAAAAGGTGGGAAAAGGTTTCTGATAGATGAATGCCCCACTTTATGGAACTGTATCTGAATATTCATACAGATTTGTACATCTCTGAAGTAGGTTTACGCATTCATTGCTGTCAGTATGTTCAAATGGTACTTTTCAGTCTTCATACACACATGTATGTCTTTACATTCGAATACCTATACAAGTGAAATAATGTTGGACAGAGAGACCCATTAACTCACCACTTTCTTCACAGTCCTGTATGTTGTAGGAGACTATGGGGATCTGTTTGCATTGCCTTGAGCTTGTTCTGCAGTTGGTGAGGCAGAAAGATGTTGAAGGCTATAGAAGTCAAAGATCAGTCCTGACAGTAGTGCCAGACGTATTCAGGTGGAAGCAGGACCTGTTGAGAAAGCTGATGAGGGCATCATCCACACCTGTGTGCCTGCAGTGGGACCGGGTCAGAGCTGTATAAGGACCAACCTCTCAAAGGTCCTCTTGATGCGTGAAGTGAGACGAAGTGATCTGAAGTCCTCACAGGTGCCAGGGAGCTCTAAAATCATGCCCAATGTCCTCCAGAGATGGGCCACCTTCATCAAACTCAAAAAGAACAGCTGCACAAGAGAGCTACATCTGCTGAAGATATGATTGAGCTCATTTTCTCCTCCACACAAGTCTGGATTGATGTGATGGTTCAATTCTCATCAGGCGAGAGTGAAATACAGGTGCTAATTGCTTGGTTACATTTGATTCTGTCTCAATTAAGTGAGCACTGAAAAGTATTCTGGGATCTTTTGAAAGAAAAGTCAAAGCTTTGCAGTAATATTCATTTGCGTCTCCTTTCGAATTAAGACTGGAATGTAGATTTAATGGCTATTAGGGGAGCAACGACACACGTATTCGTCCTGAACCGTTACAGTACGGTGCATACAGTCAGACAACGCATACAGTAAGCCACAGGCGATCCACTCTCCAATCCAGAAGGGGGCGCGTGCGGAAAAAGAGCAGAAGAAAAGATGATCTATGCACCAATCTAAAACAAGAGCTAATAGTCTATAACCTGAGTTTCGATTAATTTTTGTGACGCGCTCTATTAACTTAGCTGCACACAAATAAAATAAACCCTTTAGTTTCAAATGATGTACTCTTATCTGTATGACCATGAATGGTGGAGTATTTTAAGTTGCTTCTGCTGTTATAATGAGACAAATTAATTTGGCATTGTGCCAATTTTGTGGAAGTCTCCCAACTACAGTCCAGTGATGAAATATGAGACGTATAAATGTACCGAACTCGTATCAAACCATGACCCCAAAACTGAGATACCGGACCGTGACTTCTGTGTATGTTACGCCCCTAATGGATATTTAGGACTTTTTTATTATACGATGCATTTAACTGTCAGAGCAAAAAATATGGATCGAACATCTTCTCAAATAAATAAATCTTTGGCTTAACATCTTCTGCAGATCAATGTACAAAACAATCAGCCAAGCAACATGGCAATACACAATATTAATGGCAATTCACTATATATTATTGTGATCTAAGTACTACAAGATCATTTCACTACAATCGATCAATTGCGATGCAATAAGATATCAAAATAATGCAACTAATGTAGACTGCATTAGACTAATTTGCCACAGGTTCCTTCGAGATTTTCCTATGGTTTTTTTTTTTCGATTTATCTGTAAAATAAAGCTTGTGGTAAACATAACTTGACAATACTTTGGCATTTTTCCTAAATTACACACATCCATAGCAAAAACATAAATTTTGAAGCTGTAAAACACATTTTTGAAAATGTGCGTTTTTTAATAAGTTACTAGATAAGGTGGTTTGGGGTGTGAGTGACTGCAGTGTACATTGTAGAACAAAACGTCAAAGTATAGTCAAGTTATGCTTACCACAGGCTTTATTTTACTCATAAATTGAAAAATCCATTTATAAAACCCTATAGGAAAATCTCGAAGGAACCAGCTTTAGACTCCTGAAGACATACATGCACCACTCTAAGCACATACAGAACCATGTAATGTATGATATTTATGTAAAACAGGAAGAAAAAAACAATTACTATTCTGAAATCTTCAAAATTGCTGTTTTGATTATATCAATGTAGACTAACACAGCATTTATGTGGCTACCCGTAGTAAATCCAAGCACAAGCTCCACTTTCCACTACAATAAGCTCCAAAACTCATAAAAGAAACTCAAAACAAGAGAAACTCATAGCAGAACATTAAACTGTAACAAGTCCCCTGCTTAAAAACATAAAATAACATGTATTTCAATATTTAGGCTTACTCTCCCTATCCAGTCCTATTCAAAGCATGCTGGGGGAAAAGAAAACCCTGCTCACTTTTAACAATGCTACATTAAAACCCATAAAAAATATTCATATAGTCCCAATGCAAATGGATAAAGTTAACTTTTGTTGGACATATTTTGATGGCTTGCACTGAAATTAGGTTAAAGAATCATGTTCAGCACATTTGAAGTAAATTAAGCAAGATAGGATTTTGATTGTCTTTGAAAATTCAAATTAAACTCCAAGGAAAACTAAAGTTCACTGATTACATTTATCTCCTCCACACTTCAATATTTGAAAAAACAAAATTAGCAAGCAGTTTTTTTTTTTTTTGCCACAACAGAAAATGTAAAATGCATTTATATAATATTATGATTGCCATGGGTGTCACAGTCTTGTTTGTGACATTTCAAATTCAAACATTTTACATGTTTAATTTTCTACTGTCAGTAATTAACAAGATCAATGGATAGAAACATAGATCAGTGGAGTATCAGCTTGTTGGTCTGTTGGGTGAAATTTCTGGTTTCTAACCATCTGTAACAAATTACAATTGAGCTGAACATAAGTGGATGTCAGGAGTTTGTCTGCGTTCAGTTTTGTCATTTCACTAGAATGGGTAGTTAGCTGTGAGAAAGCAAAAGAGAGCATGTCTAATAGCTGTGTGTGGGAGAAAATACTGCAACCACAATGACAACTCAACAAAATATAATATATAACAAACTGTAGCTCTGGATCGCTGCTTGTTAACACACTTAAACGAAATGACAACAGGAGGGGTTAGAGCTGTATTTGTTGCCTTTAACGCCAAATGTCAAATGAGCAAAGATGTCCGCCACTATCTGAGCAACTGCCATAGAGATGAAATGGAACGCCTTCTTATATTACAGACCTCTGATTAATATAAATTCTCATATATCTTAATACCATAAAATGGCAACAACACACTTACTCAACCCCAATTTCTATTTGTCATGCTGCCCTCTTTAAGTCCAATAACAAGCTGCTTTCCACTTCATGAAGTCCTTTGCATCTACGGATCACAAACCCATACAGCGAATTGCTTGTAGATTACATTATATTTCTGTTTATTAACTTTCTGAAGAGGAGTAATAAGGGTAGATTCGGTTAGTGCACACGCGCCTCTACGGCTTGGCTCCTTTTAGGGAGCGAGAGAGATGGAAGAAAAGGAGGGAAAGAGAGAGTGAGTGAGCCATCTGGACATCGCCTGCCTCTGGGGACAGGGGGCACCATATTGGGTCTGGCTCTCTCTTCAAGGCACATTTCACAACATTTGCCAAGAGACCCGGATAACAGCAGCACTGCGACCGAGACCACTGCTTATAATTCATCCAAGCTGTTGGGTTGCATCTCACAACATCTCTCAATGTTAAAGCTGTCAATTTCAGCAGTCCTCCAGCCCTGGGTATTGATTAGGTTCTGGCACACATAATGGTACTGGGATTAAGGAGAGGATCCCCAGATATGATCCATTGCTCGCATGCACGCATGATCACATGATCTCCGAAGTGCCGTCACTGCATGTTGTTTATCTAAGCATATTCGGATTAGCCTATATCAGTTTAGATAATATACTCTAAAAGAGCTAAGCTGTTTAGCCACAATCTCTTCAAACAATTTGCCTCAGGGGACATTGTATATTACGAAAATGGCATTCTTGCTTATCCGAGGGATTTAGCACATACAGCATCATAATATCTGCTCAATGTTTACTTCAGATTTCATAATCTGAAAATGATGCTGATGATAATAAGCGGACATGTATTTTGTATTCCAGTTTTGTGCAGAGGACTATATAAGTAAGCCATTCATAGATTTCTTAAAGAGTGTAAATATGGGGAGTTTTGCTACAAAATTACCCAGAACTCCATAGCGACAACCTAATAACCACAAAGCAACATGACACAGCCATCTCAGCACCAGAATATAACAGAGACCAGTAAGCAACCACACTTCACACCATAGTAAACCTACTGTGGCAATGAGTACTGTTAACCACTCACATTTTTTTCAGACCTGTGTGATTTTTTCATTGTAGCTTTAACACAACTGAAGAGAAAATCATTGAAAATGTAAGTTGAAAGCGGTTTTGCTCACGCATCAGCAGCGTTCAGCTGTCTGTTTGTCTTTGTCATGCGAGGTCTGTTTTGTTGCATACACAATGACCTGTTTCTAAATGCTCTGTGACATTTTGTTGCTCTTGCAGTGTGTATGAGTTGTTAACAAAAGCACAGCACACTGCAGATGAAGGGTAAAAAAAAAAGAGCACGAACACAGGCGATTTCCTCAGGAAACACTCCGCCAGCAGCAAGCATCTCAAAATTTCTCTTTTCTCTCGAGTGATAAAGGCACGTGTATTTGAAGCTAATTAAATGCAGGCTAGTGGCTCAATCTCATGCGTCTCATGAGTGCTGCATCGCAGAGAGTTTGTTTCAGAGCAGTGAGATGGAAATTGCGCCTTTGTCTTGTAGTTGCAGTGAGCTGTAAAGGGCTCTGTTCATTCAACCACACATTACACTTTGTGGATACAGGACTCAAGGAATCCCGAGCCCTTAAGGGACGGTACCTGTTAGTGTGTGAAAAGGTGGATGTATGTTTATGTGTGTAAAGACACCCACACATTACAAGATGATCGAGCCGGTTTGGGGCCCGGTTCTCTCCTTCCTACTAAAGTCCTGATTATCTTGATGTTCTACAGATTCATTTCCTGTGGTGCGAGTTGTGTCAAGAGTGATTGAATCTGTTCTGAAGAACGTCGGGGCCGCACCGATCGTTGTTGAATATTTATGAACAGAAATCATGTTGTGTGGTGGGAACCACGAAGTCAAACACACACACAAATTAGAAAGCGAGAAGACAGAAGACAGAAGCATAACACGACTTGATCCAAATCTTTAGCTGCGTCCCAATTCGCACACTATCCATCCTAAATAGTATTTGAAAATTAGAATTAGTATGTTTCAAATCGTAGTATGTTGAGGGGAATATTCCAAAGATACCCAGGTGGTCTACTTTTTCCAGTTAGAACCTGCAGTGCAGATCCGTGCACACTCTAACAGCTAATATTGCCCACAAACCATTGGGTGTTGGATAAGAACTCAATTAGAACTACAAACATGAATAAAACGTTTAAAAAAAAAACTTCAAACATGGCGGATGTGAGAGTCTGACGGTTAAGTAGAAAGGTTTAGATAAAGGAATTTGAGAGATTAATTATCAGTATCTAACCTGACGAAAAGATATTTGTTAAATGTTATCCACATATTTGCAATATTTGCATTATACTGCAACAGCATTGTCAATTTTTGGTCATTATCTTTTAAATGCATCGTTATATTCAAATTGCAAACATACGAGGAGAGTCTCCGCATATAAGACCCACGACTGTCTGATTTATCCCCGAAACGGTAGGAAATTAAATTAAATTGAATGTGGAGGATTTTAACTGTGACAAGATGATTGGCAGGGCAGTTTAAACGGTGGCAGGATGCATGTAACTAAGCGGCAGAGCTGTCCGTTAAAGACGCAATTATGACAAAGTAGTATGTCCCAAAGCTTGTCTTCTACACACTCAAAATTGTGTACTTTTTTTCTTCACAAAAACAGTATATACTTTTAGGGCGTAATAAGTAGGCAAATTGAGACGCAGCTATATAGTAGGCGAAAAACAGCATGTGACAAAGGAAGTGTGTCCAAATTCACAGAACTGATAAAAGAGTGAGCAAAAAGTACCTGGATGACCTACTTCTTCCAGCGAGTTCTGAAGTGTGCTTATGATGGACACTTTACTATCCCATGAGGCCACGGGAGAGGATTTGTGAATGGCAGTGAAGTGACATAACTGATGCTGCAGGTCACATGATAATGACCTCATGGCAAAGTACGTCCAGATTACATTTTTCATAGTATATAGAACATTCTTTTTTAGCGGTCTTACTCAAAATAAGTAACTACTCAAGAGAGTATGCCATTTCGGACACAGTGGTTGTTAATGAAAGGAATCTATTAGTGTGTGCTGTGGTCTTGGTCACATCATGGCACTCCACACACTACAGGAACACAACTGTTAAATTTATAATTGTATCCTCATGTTTGTGGTATCCTCAAGTTTTTCAAAATCTTTTAGGGTTGCCGAACGAGTGGGCGGCTCACAGGGATGAATACAAGGACCGTTTGTTTTTGCGAAAATGACTCGTGAACTCTCCTTTGATGAATCGAGATGTTCCTTGCGGCGAGCGCGTACTTATAATAATTGCTCTTCTTTCTAATACAACCATAAGCGAGATACAGTACTTTGATCTGAGCTATTAAACAAATGAAAGAAACGAGCTGGAAAAAAGATAATTCATAGATAAACAACACTGGTTTATGAAGATGATGGAGCAGGCAGAGCACAGCTGCTCAGTGGTGGATCTCTGAAGTGCTGTTGCCATGGAGGAGCTGTTTCTAATGCAGCGCTAGATTCATGAGTCATGCTCGTCTCTGGTGTGTTTAAGGAGTTGAAAGGGGTCAAATGATGAGAAACTAAAATAAATGTTTGGTGTAGTCTACTATGAAAACAACTTCTACAACTTAAACAACTTATTGAAACTAAACACCTCATTCTGAACTTCTCTAGGCCTACATCAACACATTTACACAGCAACAATGACTCAGTGTTCAGGTGAAGCAAGAGAAACAAACACCATTATTCCTAAACATAATTTATAATTAATTAAAGGGTTAGTTCACCACAAATTTTACATTATCCCATTATTTACCAGTCCCTCCAGGATTTCACGATTTTTGTGATCAAAATGACTGATTTTGTTGTGGTAATTTCCAGAAATTTGTGAAAAAATGTGCGATTTTTATATTTTATAGGACATCACATTTACCATAATAGTATTATGTCAGATGCACAATAGTCATACATGACATAAATCACAAACAAAATGCATAAAGCTTGTTTATTTGGTCTAATCAAATTCTTTTTTTTTAAATTGTGCTGTAGCCTATTGTTGTTGCTTGATTAACATTTACAACACTGACAACAGCAGGTAAATTAGGTTACTGTCACTTTAAGACCTATGACAAACGTCCCAATCAGTTATTACTGATTGTTTTACGTAAATACTTGGCAAGATGAATATTTTGAAGTAATTGTAGCTATGTGTATTTGTTCAAGCGCTATAAAGAGAATTCAATATTCTAACTAGGCCGACAGGCGGTGACACGCAGTCAGTCAGTCAGTCAGTCAGTCAGTCACACGCGCACACACACACACTTGCAGTCAGAGACAGACTGTCACTCGACTGGCTGAAATGAGTTCTCTTTCACGGTATACTGCGCTTTTAATAATTCTTTTTAGTACCATCGAGCATATCATACTTTTTGTTATGTCATTCAATCATGTTAAACGCGTTAATAAGTTTGCCCTACTACCCAATGAAAACCTGTGCGCTTATGTGAGAGGGGCAGGAGAGACGCATTTTCTTTCGCCATGTTTCGGACAGACCGCTCACACCGATCACGCAACATCTGTATCCACGTAAAAATGCATTGAAACTAATTAACTAGATATATTTCAATTGGGTGATTATGATTGTAATTATAATTTTTGTGATTATTTTGCGGTTAAATTAGGAATTATGCAGGATCGCCAAAAAATGCGACATTTTGTTGATTTTGCGTTCACTCTAAAAAATGCTGGGTTGTTTCAACCCATCTTTGGGTCAAATATGGACAAACTCAACCGTTGGGGTAAATGTTTAAATGACATTTTTAACCAAACATTTCGGTTCGTCCATCTTTGACCCAAAATTGGGTTAAAACAACCCAGCGTTTTTTAGAGTGTTGTATTCAGCGATCGCAGAATCGCGAAAAACTGGAGGAACTGATTTACTCCCCCTCAAGCCAGGTGTATATGACTTCCTTCTTTCAGACAAACACATAGGAGTTATATTAAAAACTCAGATTTAAGTTTATTATTATCCTGGCTCTTCCAAGCTTTATAATGGGAGTGAATAGAGCCTGAGTTTTTGAAGCTCCAAAAAGTACATCCGTCCATCATAAAAGTATATCCACAAGGCTCCATAGGGTTAATAAAGGCCTTCTGAAGTGAAGCGATGTGTTTTTGCAAGAAAATATCCATATTTATATCTTTATAAACTATATTAACTGGCTTCCGGTAACGGCCGTACGCGAGTCTAGTTCCGGCAGAAGAGTGACCTCTGACGCGGCGTCATATAGGAGTTAAATAAACAGTTAGGAGTAGGCCTATCTTGCTAAGCAAATTAAAGTCGGCATCATGTTCACGCCAATGTCTCTAAATAACATTCAGGTTAATGACATTTGAAGGGAACTTTATCACCCCCTTGAGTACTGAGATTTGTTGTGTCTGCCTTCACATACTTGCGTAGAGTTACGCCAGGTGCGCCGTCAACTCCCAAATCACACAGAGCCTTTCCATCTTTATGACTGTCCTCAAACATAAGGTCTTTTCGCTCCGCTCACATAATTAAGATGAGATTTATCTCTGTAGCAACACCACTTTCTAAATGAGTTTCTGACATTTTCCTGACATTTTGCTTCCTCAAGTGGCCCAAACTCAAAATCCCCACCCTGCAAAACACAGCTGTGCCAATTCCCCTCGCTGTGGCAGTGCGACGGAGAGATGTCAACTTGATAGACATTCACAGACTCAATTATACCATATTGATCTCTGAGGCTAAGAGGTTTAAACAACATAGACTAGCCTCAAACGGCTAATAGTCTGTGTCACTGTCAGCAAACATGACAATCCAGCCACACACACACACACACTTTGGATTTTACAGTACAGCTTGCTGCAAACAAGTGCTTGGCTGCCTTTACAGACAATTGGCGTTGGAAAGTTATGCAAATTAATCTCGTTTTGTCCAATTGCAGGTTTCTATGGGTATTATAACTGCTAAAGCGTGCACACCTGTGCCTATCTTGAGTAAATAAGTGCAAAACAGGGAGTGGCATTATGGTTGAGGGAGGAATTTATGCGTGCACCACTGAACCGCAGCTGCTACCCTCCATGTGCGTTTACAGTTTGATTAACAACTAGTGATCCAGAACGACTTATGTCTGACTCGGTGAAGTCACTTTTGTTCTTAGTTTACTCAATGGTGAAGACTAAACGAACCAAGGAGGTTACATTACCTCAGCTCTTGCAGTTACTGGAGCTTTGGAGCATCACATGTGGGCTATTACTGTTGTTTATTATAACACACATTTCGTGCAATTTCTTGGTGGAGGGTATTTTCATTACCTCTGTTTTGTTTCCATGGCAAAAATCATGTCCACTCAGGGCCTGGAGCTGAAATATATTTCTGTTTAGCCCTACATATAGGCCTATAGAATCTAATCAGGTGACCTTCTGAAACAAGCTGGGGAGAACACACAGGTATAGCCTACATAAACTATTACTTATTTGCTCCATAATTTAGTTGATGTCCGTTTCTTTGGCTTTCTCTGCTGCAGTGGGAGGTGAAGTGTGATTCGCATTGATGATGTATGTAAACTGTAGGCTGTGTGTGTGTGTGTGTGTGTGTGTGTGCCCTGCAGCCAGCTGCCCGAACCGCTGCATACAAACGCACAGATATTTCACACAGCATGCCATAATGAATCGATGCAACTCTGATTTTTTTTCTGCAAAGCCTGCTTTTTTTGCTGTCTTATTTACGCCTCTCTGATTTTAATCACACGTCTTGTTCCATATCCACTCTCATTGGGGGCTGTTTTGCAAAGCGTTTTTACACTTTGATCCTTCCCGAGCCGATGTTCCCTCCGGAATAACAATGAAGATGAACGTATTTACGAATTAAAGATTTCATGTCAGGGATATATATTTTTAAATCTAAAAATCTCTTTAAACACACTGCCTGCTTACTGTCTCTTATTCAATTTACCCAGTCAAAAGCACAAAAGAAAAATCTCTTTCTACCATTGTGACAAATTATCATCAAAACAGAAGTTTCGTTTTATCTCGGTCTCTGTGGCTGCTGCAGGATTGACATCAAAAACGAAAAACGGGAGAAAAAGGGAAAAATAATCGAGCCGCGAAGTACAATCCAATTTGGCATACCAGCACAAAGATGGCCGAGTGCCCTGGAGAAGACAAATAATATTAAACACGGCGTCAGTATTTCCAGGAAAATGCATTTTGAAAGATGTCCTGAGGCTACGCAACCCTGTTATTGCACTAAAGTAAAGTTAGGATGCCAAAAGCGTGCTGGCTGTTTTGCATGGGGAAACTAAAGCAGGGAAAGAGCACTTACGTCTCACTGACTCATTCTGAGATCACTGAGGAGTTCACATGTTCCCTGGCTTAGTGTGTATAATTCATCAGTGCACATTATAGCTAAGATAAATATTTTTTTTTTTACATAATCAAAATTTAGTCATTTGCATAATTTCCCTTTTGGCACGCCATCCAGAGCAAGCAGATATTTTGGATAAAAGCATCTGCCAGATGCATAGACCTACATGTTTTAGACTGCTTTTACAAGGTAATGAAGACTTTCTAAAGTCTATCAGTAAACAGTTGCTTAAAATATTAATGATTGTATTTACACATTCTGACATTCAAAGTGTAGCTACACTTTATTAATTCACTCCCAAAGAATCTTTAGCTGTGTTAGTGCCTGGCACAGCTCAAAAACCTGAGGCAACCAGGTTTTTTTTTTTTTTTTTTTTTTTTTTTTGAGTATAATTATGGCAAAAATGTTTTAACTTTCATAATATGGTCTAAATTTCTAAATCTAATTTTTTTTTTTACTTGTGGATCCAAGTTCAATAAGCGTGCATTTTAAACTGACCATTCACAACATAATAGTGATGTAGAAATATCTCACTTTGTTCAGCCAAGTTATATACTTAAATGGAACAAAACCTCACAGAAGAGAACATTAATCACTCTAATGGTGACTTGAAAACACAAATTTTGCTGGAAAATATAATCAAAAACACTATAGAGCTAAAACATCTATTAATTCAGAATAACAAAAAATGGTCATCATAAGTTGCATGTGTTGATCACCAATGA
Source organism: Tiaroga cobitis (assembly GCA_030578255.1). Taxonomy (NCBI): domain Eukaryota; kingdom Metazoa; phylum Chordata; class Actinopteri; order Cypriniformes; family Leuciscidae; genus Tiaroga; species Tiaroga cobitis. Next base: position 36,288,408 of record CM060598.1, on the reverse strand, counting down.
TCAAATGGATCATGCTTTGCTGCCAGTTGGACCCTGACCACAAAACTTCACATTCTAAGTTCAATTTCATTTCTAATTCTATTTTAATAAGTTTCTCATACTTAATTTGAGTATAAATTGAATGTCAGTTTATTTTCCTACATTAGATAGTTCAGTAAACCTTAACCTATGATATTTATCTAACTAAATAGGATTTGGACTTTTTAAAGTGATACTGTTTGATCTAGAAACGCAATAAGTCATTATTTTGGAAAACCATCATGAAAAATGAGTAAATGCCATTTCATACTTTAATGCAGGTTTGTGCTTGTGGACTGTTGTGACTGGGTGCTTTCTAAAATATGACTTGATATGAATTATATGCTTACCTCCTCATTCAAAGAAACAAAATGTACACACACATAGAGTATAAACAGATTTTCATATGCTAATTAGAGCTAAAAATAAACATTTATTTAAAATTTCATGGATGTGTCAGAAAATGACTACACACATATGTGGGAAGTGTCCCGAGGGCCTGACTGTAGGCGGACGTCAGGTTTCATTCTCTGCACCAGGACGGCTGCATACTGTATATGAGTGTCTATATGAGACTGTGTTTTCCCAGCGAATGCTCAGATTGAGGAGCAGATTTCCAACTTTCTAAATTATAGATTTCTAACACTCACATGCTCACAGGCCAGAGTGGTCTTGCAGGGGTTATCTGATGTCATCTTCCTCTCTAGGTCCCCTTCTTTAAGAGCTGTGGTTCTCTCCGAGGGGGGAATTCACTAACATTCACTAGTGACCTACACACTTATTCACCTTATTCTTAACGTACAGTGAGAGTGGCCATTGTAACTTGATCGTGTCGAGGCTTCCGGTCTCATTCGCTTCCTGTTATTTTAGCTGCAAGTGGCCGTTATGCCAAACTGTTATTTGTTATCATATCATTTTATTTTCATAATCATAAACACACTGGTTTGTAGAGCAAACTATTTTACCATTTACTGCACTTTGTATATACACTTTGGTATATACAACATAAGGTGAATAGCATTGTTTATAAGCGCACGTTTTCATGTTTTTTTAGTACCCAATTCAAAGGAATTATGCAAATTAGAACCTTGATTCGCGAAACATTATGAAAAAAAAGAAGAAGAATATTTTGTATTCGTAAAAAGATTTCTTAAGAATATTCTCACAGTTTTTCTTAGGAAAATGTCAAATTCTTGAAAAAATTTAAGATTTTCAATGTATTTTTTTTGGGTTATTTTAAAATATTAAGCATCATAATATATAATTAGTATGTATTATCAACATACTCTATGCAACTATAGCGGTTAAAAAACAAAACTGCATGCATTTTGCGGAAGAACATTGTTTTGGTTATCTTACTGCTCATAAAACATTCACTTTTAAGTGATATAAACGCTTAAGAGATATAACCAGTTTAGATGGAAAGGATCTCAAGCTGAAGAGCTTTACCCATTAATAGACACTGTACTTCCTTGAAAATAAATTCCAGCACAACGCTACAACAACCATAATGAAATTATCATTCACAATATGATGCTTTACAAAGAATTCTGTTAAAGAACTACATATGGCAAGTTATCTGTTCAATAAAATTACTCACCCACCAGTTGAGTGATAAAATAGCCATCGCTTTTAATACATTTAAAATCCCTCAGTTGTTGCCATCTCCGAAAAGATTGTTGATTCATGTTTTATCTCTTTTTGCCAGCAGACTCTCAATCTGTTCGGCGTTTTTTTAAACGGGTGATTCCCCAGAGGATTGAGATTTATCGTGCTTCATGTCAACATTTCTTGCTCATTGTGACGACTAACCTACGCCACTCCCACACCATACACGTGTCAAAGTAGTGTATGTCAAAGTAGCCAGGCTGGGGTGAGCATGAGAAAGGGAGGCCGCACTCATGATCGAGTGGTATTAGTATAATTGCACCAAGCAAATAGCACTGAATTTTGTAAACAAGATGCAATCTATAGTAAATTGCGTGTTTGCACTCTATGCATTTAGTGGCTGCTACACTGGATTGTGGGTGATTTGTGAAGAAAACACAGGTTTGTGCACTGAAATAATGTGTTTAGTGAATGTTAATGAAATCGTCCCTGAGAGTTCATTGCTTTTTTAAAACAACGTAAAATCTGACGCCCCATCAAATCCAGTAAGGAGTTGCGTATTTAGGGGGAATTCAGGGAGACTTTTTGCCATTGAGATGTCTTGGAAAATGTGTCTCAATCAACCTGATTCACCCCTATATCATTTTCTGTGTTAAATCTTCTGTATTACAGGTCATTTCAGAACTCACTCAGCTAGATTTCAACGTACTCGAGCTGCTATAATGTCTGGGCTTTTGAGTGTGATGCAAAACGGACCGCCTCAGGTGCAAATGAAATTCACACTTGCAGATATTTTGTACTGATATTACTGCATTGATAAAAAAAAAGTCTTATGGAAGTCTTACATGGAATTGAGTGCTCAATTTCTTTTTCTTTTTTTTTAAATCGATGGATTACAAAATCCCGTGCATGTAATTTAAATATCAAGATCTTAAAGATGACAAAGAATGGTAATTATGCCTCTGCATGCCTCTCTCTTTCTCACATTATCGGCTGTTTTATATCAGCTGGCCCAGACATCATCGAGCACCATGATTCATTGTAATTAAGTGTAACGATCTCTTAATCCGGGCATAAACCCCAATTATGCTTGTGTTATATAGACTTAATGACAGATGCCTCCGGGTGGATAACTACCAGAGAAGCCCTGGAATAGTGAAGCAACACATCCTGAACTCCTTCAACATCAGCATCCTGCAGAACATGCTCAAGTCCTGGTGGAATATACATGAGAATTACATGCACTGTATCCATATGTGGTCTTAAGTCACGAGAATGTGACAGATGATGGCTTCATTCATGGTTAGCATTGATAGATAGATCACACGAGTGTGCTGGAGCTTGATACAGCGGGCCGACGGCAGAGATATTGCTGTAATAACGCAACCTCTCAGGACCGTTCTGCACTCGTGATTTCATGTTATGGCCTTATTGATCCGATAACCACAAGCACTACTCACAATGAGCAAATATGTACATAAATGTCACCTAGGAATCACAGGAATGATGCTGATGATGTTGATGTTGAAGACTTTCAGGCCATTAATGAGGTTGTTCCTATTGATAAATAATAAATCACAGGTACAGTGGAGGCAGAAGCCTTGAGGACTTGCAGGATCACATTGGGATGTCATGTCATCTGAAATGTAAAAGAATAATGCTGTCAGAGCAGTACACACCAGCCTTTTAACAACAGCACTTGAGGGATAAACTCAAAGACAGCTGAGTATGTGAGCGCTGTGGAGAGATGCAGAGTTGTGAGATTTTTTTGCCTGGAGCAAAGTAGCGTTTTATTGAAAGTCAGACCATCGCTCCAGGATCGCTCCAATACCGTCATGCGGAAAACAGTGTTAGGATTCTGAAAGAAATATTTTTGTGAAATATTACTTCAAGAACAATGAACAAAAATACTAAATACTAGGTGAAAATGAATGATGGACAGCCTATACGTATAAGCCTGTTTTTGCCTCAGTGTGATGTCATGAGAAATAAAATAAGTACTGTTAATATTACAAGAAATAAAATCACAATTAATAGATACAAAGTTGGAATTACAAGAAACATTACTGCGAAAAAAGTCACAATTATGACAAATACAATAATATATATCAGAATGATAAGAAATAAGGTTATTATCTGGTACTAATAAAACATCTACTACAATAAAATGAAATATTTACTATTCAAATGTTGCTTGCGTTACAAAACAAAAATATTGTGATTTTTACTCTGAGATGGAAACGGACTTCATTAGTTACTATCCGGTGCAGTGATTTCAAAGGCAGCAGACAGAAAAGTATAATAAATATTATAAAATATAAAGTAAAATATCTATTAAGACATACTATTTAAATGCTGCTTGCAAAAAAAACATAACAGGTTATTTTCAATGGCATCAATAAAAAAGTGACATGACGTGTAGTCAAATTTGTGCACTGCATTTCACCCATCAAGTGCACACACACACCGTGAACACACACCTGGAGCAGTGGGCAGGCATTTTTGCTGCGGCGCCCAGGGGAGCGATTGGGGGTTTGGTGCCTTGCTCAAGGGCACATCAGTTGTGGGTAATGAGAGTAGAAGAAAGCGCTGTTCATTCACTCCCCAACATACATTTCCTGCCGGTACTGAGGCTTGAACCTGCGACTTTCAGGTTACAAGTCCAACTCTCAAACCATTGGGACACAACTGCCCCCTCAAAAAAATGCTGTTTAGGATCAGATGATGTAGTTACAATATCTAACAGCAGGGGCAAACTGGACCTTGCTAAACCAGAGACCCCTTGGATCCTCTCACCAGTGAGTGAAGTGGGGCGCGAGCGAGGACTAAGAATAGAAAACCTGGAATGAATCTGGACAAGAGTGATTATGGAACACTTTGAGGGAGGAAAAGAAATCACTGTCACTCCACTCCACATACACTGGTAGAGAGATTTCATGAGAGAAGGAAAGAGAAAGAGAGATAGTCCTGCTATTCCTAAATAACTATACGCCATAACGAATGAACACTGAATCTCCTTGAGTTTCTCAGTAATTGGAAGCGAGCGATGTCGTGCTCTGCATATTTGCCAGAAGCATAACAGACTTTATTAGGAACCATAAAAACACCATTAAAATTCACAACTGAGGGAGCCGGGCCTAGCTCGTGAGACTGATGAATTACTACTGTTCACTGAAAGTGACCATATTCTTTTACTCTTTCATCTTCCGGGACAGTGGCTATTTTCTCTGCTACATAAAACCAGTTACGTTCATCATTTGGATTGATCTTCTTCACTGGCCATGTGGAGAACCGATTTGAGAATAGATCTGTGTGCTTTGTGAAAAGCAGACTGCTTTAGAGGAAACAAAGAGCAAAACACAAAGACGCATTTTCACTTACTTGAAGTCAACATGACACAGCACTATTTAAGTTCTACCATGTATTTGCAATACAGGAAATATTGCAGGTTTTAGCCACTGGAATTCAATTGATGGTTCAAATTTTGCAGTCAGTCGAGCAGGACTACTCAACACCTAAAATGCCACTGGCACCTGTTGGATGAGGTATAAGTGGACTTGGTGACGTGAACCAAAGGAGGATTAACATGCACCAATGAATTTTGCACAATAAGACCAATGTCCACAAAGTAGGTCAATTTTGACTTTTTGAAAACATGAATCAGCATTTGCAAAGCATCCGTTTTTACGCATTTATGTGGAAGGATGCACTACATAATAAGCTAACGAATAAGACCAGAAATATTTATTAATAACTCAAAACGATGCATTATGACTTCATGTTGACTTTAAGCAGCGAATCAGCTTGGCCCATGGAGAGACTCCTCAAAGCGTTGTGCACATTTACATGGACACACCCTTTATTTCCTATCTAGGTCAACATCCCATCGCAAGTGTCAATTTACAGTCAAAATAAAGTATTGATAGAAACGATATATCCATTAGAGACAGACATTTAAAGCAGAGAGTGAAAGAGACGCCCCAGAGAGGAAGGGACAGATGACATCCACACATTGTTTGCTAATCTTTAAATCACCAATGATTAGAGTTGACGGCATCAGTGCATTGCCATTCGCAGACAGAGCTCAACAGCACACAATCCATATGTTCAAACCACGTGAGGTCACATCTACAGGACACATCAGTCATCTGCTGCTTTGTCCGCTTTTCTCAATTCTCTATTTGAAAGGAAAACACGTTATCCCTTTACACAGAGGTGATCCCTGGTGTATATTTAAAGGTCTCAGCGCATCCTTGGCCTTTTGTCGACGACATGTCCTCGCTCTGAAGACGCAGCTGGGGTCCATCAAGATCGTTCTTAAGCAACACCCTCGCAGCTGTTCACAAGGAACTATATAATCTTGCGCGAACAGTCTTCTCTGTCTGCTTAACTGGAAAGCGAGTGAAATGTTCTCCTAGCCAATGTATCTCAAGATCAAAACAGAAACAGTTGGATTATGTCAAGGTTTCACTAAGAAAGGTTGCACGTCCCCTGCTGTGAGATGATGGTGGCTGCTGGGACTCGATGACCTGCATGTAACAGTAGAGACGCTTGACTGATGGTGCACGGGTTCCATTTCCTGTGTGAGGGTGACGTGGATTTGGGCAGCTTTCGCTCTTTAGCTCCGAGATGAGAGAATGGACACAAATGTGTGGGGGCTGATGGATGATTCCTGTTTGGCGTCGCTCCTGTGAATGTCAGCAAACCTGTGCACACACAAAGAGAAAAGCATCGACGAGGAGATTAGGGAAATGCATTTTGCGGCATGATCAAAGGCAAGAAAAAACGACATGCATTACCTTTTCCTGCCTCGTCTTTTCATGTTTGTTGATCTTGTGTGGCTCTTTTGTTTGTGTTTACTTAGTGAATGATGATTTTTTATATGCATTCTGAAGAGCATCTGCTTTGAAAGGCACATGCTTTTTGAAAAATGTAAATGGGAGAGGGTGAACGCCCGTGTTCTTTAGCAAGAAAGCCTTATCAAAATGATTATTTTGTTACACGCAGGCCTTTCAATGTGGCTGCGCACATCGTATGGCAGTTTTTTTAAAGGGAAAATTATGCCACCCGTTGTCTGTCTGAGTGTTAATTCACATTTGGAGAATTAAAATTAAATATGTAAATAACATTGCCTGTGCGCTAATCAGCATCGTTTCCTCCGAGCTGCTGTCCTGCTAAGATATTCACTTATTTTAAATACAATCATGCTTTAGTACAGTCCTCAGCTCTATTTTAATCAACGTTCATAATTAATCTTTCGGTAACACTTTAGAATACTGTTCCGTCATTAATGAATAACTACACAGGAACAAATGAGTAACGCAATATTAACATTCTAGTAACTACTAAAGGTTCTTTATTGCCATCTTTGATTCCGTGAAGAACCTTTAAAGGGTTAGTTCACCCAAAATGAAAATTCTGTCAGTAATTACTCACCCTCATGTTGTTCCAACCCCGTAAGACTTTCGTTCATCTTCGGAAGACAAATTAAGATATTTTTGATTAAATCTGAGAGCTGGATCACTCCTCCATAGGCTTCTTCAGGGATCGAAACTGGCCGGCCAAGAAAAGTTAAAGACATCGTTAAAATAGCCCGAGTGACTACAGTGGCTCAATCTTAAGTTTATCAAGCGACGAGAATACTTTTTGTGCGCAAACAAAAATAACGACTTTATTCAACTATTCATTTCCTTCTCTGTAGGCCTCGAGATTTCACGTAGTGAACTGCGCAACGCTTCTGGGTTGTACATCACACGCATCACACACATGACCAGCGTCGGCCAATAGTGAGCCTGCGTGTGACGTACAACACAGAAGCGCTGCGCAGTTCCACTACGTGAAATCTCACGGCCCACAAAGAAGGAAATTAATAGTTGAATAAAGTCGTTATTTTGTTTGCTTTTTGCGCACAAAAAGTATTCTCATCGCTTGATAAACTTAAGATTGAGCCACTGTAGTCACTCGGGCTATTTTAACGATGTCTTTAACTTTTCTTGGCCGGCCAGTTTCGATCCCTTAAGAAGCCTATGGAGGAGTGATCCAGCTCTCAGATTTAATAAAAAATATCTTAATTTGTGATCCGAAGATGAACGAAAGTCTTACGGGGTTGGAACAACATGAGGGTGAGTAATTACTGACAGAATTTTTATTTTGGGGTGAACTAACCCTTTAACATCCATGGACATCATCCAACATCCAACATCCTTCCCCTTACACAAGTTTCTTTACAGCGGAAAAAGGTTCTTTAGATTATTAAAATGTTCTTCACACTAAGAAAAAAATGGTTCTTTTAAGAACTGTTCACTGAAAGGTGGTTCTTCTATGACATCTCTGTGAAAAGCCCCCTTTTGAACCTTTGTTTTAAAGAGAATATTAACTAACAAGAAACTCGAATTAGAAGGCAATGGTGCTCACTTGAATGCGGTAGTTCACTATTAGCTAATCAGTTACTACTATTTTTTTATAACTCCCAAAGGCCTACAAACAAAGAAATATACAGTTCATAATTAATGAGAGAAATGCATATTGTATAATTTATTCTAAAGTGAAGATCATGGGAATCCACTAGTAATGACTAAAGTATTACCAAATCCTTCAGAAGGAATTACTAACTATTTGGAACAGTATTCTAAAGTGAAAAGCATGATAACTCCCTAATATCGACTGAAGTCATTGAGGTTTTTGTAAGGTTTTGGATAGTAACTACTCAAGTGTTACTACATCCTTCTAAAGGAATTATTAAATATTTTGAACAGCATTCTGAAGTGAAAAGCATGATAATCACTGAAGTCATTGCAAGCTTTTCAGGTTTTTGTAAGTTTTTGGATTAGTAAATTTCTCCACAGAAAGAGGCTAGAAATGCACAATCATTTAATGATGTGAAATCTAAGTATGGATATGGGTTTAGAGGAATTGTTTAGAGGGTATGGTTTAGAGGAAAAGCAAACCAATTTAACCGGTTACCAATTAACTTACTATGTATAAATCTCTGAAAAATGTGCTAATGACTGGGCATTTACAGATCTTGCCTAAAAGTTCAGAAAAGTTGTTCAGTGGTTTTATTTTTTAGGTGAAGAGTCCCACGCTAGCCAACATACAATAGATAATGAATATACTGTAACTTTAGGTGCATGGTACAAAATATAAAATATGATTCAAGTATATATATATATATATATATATATATTTAAATACATATGACTTACTGGATACATTCTATTCTTGAGACTTGATTTGGATTCTGCATCAGTGATTTGTCTGATCACTATGGCTTGCTAGCAGGTTTTACACTACACATCAGCAATGTTGATGACACTTACATTTATGCATTTAGCAGACGCTTTCATCCAATGCAACTTATATCACATGAATGCATTCAAGGTACAGTATTAATTTTATCACTTCATGTATTTCCTGGGAATCAAGCCCATGAGTTGCCAATTGCCAGAGCCATGTTCTACAGTTTCAGCAAAAGAAATGTTCCAGTTCCAGAGTAGAGCATAAATTATACTCACTCTAAAATGTTATAAAAGACATTGAAATGTCAAAATGTTTTTCAAAAATAATAATTGTAAAGGAAACAGGTTGTCAAGGCTACCATCAGGCTAAATGGTGAATTGAAAACAATTATCTCATTTTTTTTAAGGCAGTAAGTTTGGGAATCCCTGAGTTAGAGAAAAAAGATCATATCAGTTCATTGCTGTTTAACTAACAATCCCCAGAATTTATAATTCATAAATAACTCGCAATTGGGATTTGTAAATCAGACATTCTCCGACATTACCCAGATCAATTTTTCATGCACGCCAATGTGATTGCCAAAATCAGAACACAATTTTGTACATTCCAGTTCCTTTCCATGTAAATATTCATGGGGCTCTCTCTTTGCTGTTTCTCCATCTATTCGAGATTGACGTGTGATACTCGTGGCACTCTCTTGAGAGAGGAGGACGCACTATGTTGGAAATGGTGATAACACTGACCAGAACGGCCATAGAGAATTTCATTTTCTGGAACCACCGTGGAGTCCACGGCCTACAATCCGCCCTAGAAGTCTTACACAACAGCTTCCCTCTGAGATGTTCCTTAAGTGCTCACTCTGGAGCCTTTTATAATGGAGATTTTCAATAAAAACTCTTCCCTTATGACAAGCTTTTTAATAAAGTGCTTTTCAAAGAAATAAAGGCAAGTTCAACTCGAATATAGTTTGACTGTTGGAATAACACTGGCATGAAAAGGCACTGTTTCCCAAAGGACACTTTTTCAATACAGAAAAACTGGTGTTATATTACTTTATTATTATAACTGAACAATATTCAGAATTTTATTTTGCCATGTAATAGAAAGACTGGAAAGCTATTGCTCACAAACTGACAGGTGCTAATTGCCTCAAGGATTAACATGCATTTATGCAAATTTCTGTCCTCATATTATCCTCCCGCACTGCAAAACTAGTCTTTCCCAAGCCATGTACACTCGATGGGAATCGCTTGAAGCATGACGGAAAGACAAACAACAGCTGGCATGTAAATATATCTTGTTAAATATAACCGTATCTCCTTCTTTGCTACCATCAGGCCATCTGCAATGACTACTGAGGCAGAGCACAAGGGATTTTGGGTTTCAGCTCACGTCCTGCAACATCATCTTCTCCCTTCATCTCCCGATCCGCGGCAAAACCGGCGCCCCCAGCTGCCCTCTAATCCTGCTTTAGCCCTTCTGCTGATCAGGTGCGTCACTCTTAACACAACTTCATCAACGCCGCCGGGGCACAATTGGCTGGATAAATGATAAGATTTCCACTCGATTTCTGCTCTCCCTTTTTCCACCTCTGTACCTGTGCTCTGTATCTGTCATGTTGCTTTAAAGCAAACGCTGTGATAGTGCTCTTGTCGTTCGCCACGTTTTGTCGCTGTTCTGCTTCAGACCTGCTCGCTGGACGACCTCTGTCATCGCATATTAGATTCAGAGACAATGATGACTTACTAAGGAAAAGCAAATATGAGATAATCTTCCTGAAGCACCACTCACCTCCTCACGGCAATCTCAAGTCCTTTAGGATGGCTCCTTGGGCAGAGGCTATTAAAAAAGAGAAAGAAAATAGAGGTCAGATATTTCACTAGACTGCGTTACGATATCAATGAATAAATGTCAGAAATGTTTCATCATTAAAATTATACCAAATAACATGAAAAACTGTGTAAGGGTGATTCTCAAAATATGGTGACACAATTTAAAATGGTCAAGAAACTCCATATAAAAGGTATCATTCCATAACAACCATTTATTAAATAATATGAACCTGAATACGTTTTTTTATTTGTTTATAATTGTTTTCCAGTTCATAAGTTTAACAAGTTGCCCCCCAAAAAAGTAATTAATAATTTCAGTCTAATGCGTTTAAATTAAAATATAAAATGATCAATGTCAAACACTAAACTAAAAGATTGTAGAAAAATACTCCCAAAATCAAGGTTCAGAGTAAGAAGATGCTGTTCAAATGTGCACATTGTGATTTTCCTACCATTTAAAAAAAAGTTATTTTCCATAAGGGTATTTTAAATGTCATTGGTTCATTTAAAAAAAAAATTGTTACATATATTTTTGTGTTATAATTTATTTAGCTGAATCTAGCTGAGGTGACGTGATGACTATCAGACAGCAGACAAACGGCTAGTGGTGATAGCGGTGGCAATCCACCTGTCATTTAAGTGGCCATGCCCTTAATTATGCAGGGCATGACTTTAAGGCTTAATATAATGTAAACGTTTGTGTTATAAAAAAAATTCACCCCCCTCACTGTTGTCATGAAGGGCAAAATTAGCGAGTTAGACCAAAACATTTTTTTCTACTGTAATCTTGAGCATTTTAACATGGGGGTTAATGGGATTGACTCTCTTTTGGAGCCTGTCTCTAGCGGCCAGTCGATGAATTGCAGTTTAAGTCACTTCCGTGTTCAAGAGAGAGACAGGAAGGTTGTCGCTTGACAATGACCCACAAAAGACAAACCACCCACCCATTCATCCATCCACCCATCAATCCACCAAATCAATCCACCCATCCATCCACCCACCCACCCATCCATCCAACTCTCTCTATCCATTCATCCATATACATAATTTCCACTGAAATATATGGGCAAGTTAGAAGTGATTTTAATTAGTTGCTGCCCAACACTGCCTGACTGTCTGCAACACTCTCAACCCTGCTAATGGTGGTAATACAAGTCCTCTGCTGTCTGGTTTATGCTCTCAAAGCACTTCAACTTAGCCAGCACTGTATTCTGCACTTCACAGTTTTTTTTTTTAAGTCTTTACTCTCAGATCAAGTTGAAGAAACTTCCAACTTTGCTCATTCAATGTTTATAAAAACCTCTTAACCCCTCAAGACTACGAGTCCCTCATTGGCAAGCTCACGTCTCTTGGAGCCGCTACATTCATTGGCATGCAGAAGGCACTCTAAGCTGTTCGTTGGCACCCGTGCTGATTGGCTCGTCACCGAGTCATTCACAATGGTGTTGACAGTGGGTAGATTCTAAGGGGAGAGCTGTTTTTTCCAGTGCCCGCCTGCCCGTATGCCTCTCTGCCCTGGAAGCCTGGCGCTATCTGTGAAACCCTTCACGCAGTGCATCTGATCTGCTGCACCTCTCCTCAAACATGTCATCTAAATGCTAAGCACTCATGCTGCATTGTTAAATGAAAACAACAAGAACAGCAAAAGCAAACAAGAAAATCCTGCAACTGGCTGCAAGCTTTTTTGATTTGATTTTTTCCAATTTCTGTTCTTCAAGATCCTAGACACATTCTTCCTTCTCCTCGAGATGTGAGGAGAATTCTTAGTGTGTTATCACGTAAGCTCAGTGCACACTACTGTATATGATTTTTGCCACAGCTTTGCTGTCTGAGACGAACTTTGGGAATTATCTTTGATTGCTTGGTGTGACATGATCGACAGCGGGTTAATTGCTTTGGCAATGAATCTTAGCCTCAGATGAAGTTTGAGCAACAGTCCTCCAGTGTCAAATGAAGAACTTGTCTACAAGATAAGCAAGATAAATACATTGGTAATTAGAGTTCTCATTATTACAATTGTACTAAAAATGACCTCAAAATCCTTCTTTCAACCAGCGTGAGGCAACAAATTGTAATTTAGCTGTGCGCAGTAGCATGTCAAGGATGGCACAGAGTACAACAGAGCCCAACCACTTTTTCTGGAAGTATTTTTCCCATTGGGATTTTTAAAAAAGTATTTATTTAACAATTATAAGCCATGAACCAAAAGCACCAGCTACGAGGTGAAACATCAGACAAAAAGACTGTAAACGTCATGACTTGGTTACTCTTTCTTTTAAGGTGCCGTTGTTACGCTGTAATTATATATACTGACTATGGTTGGGTATCATCTGAATTTTATCGATTCCGTTTCTTGTCGATTCCTAATTTCGATTCCATTAAGGTAAAACATTTTTTTTTTAAAGATATCATTCACATTTATTCTAAATCTTATTGCAAAACATTTTGTTGCAGCTGAATGCCATGAACAAAAACCAACAGGCTAAAGAACACTTACACAAGGAACTTTTTGGCTATTGTTAAAAATACCATAGCAAAAGCAACTAGTCTAACTAATATACATTTCAAGCATTATTGAAGACAAGTAAACACTTAGTAATAAAAAAAAAACATTAAAAATGAGCAATTGCACAAATAAATACAACTGAACAAAGATATGATTGAAATAAACTGTGTTTTAAGATTTTTAGGTAGAGCAACTGTAATCAAAAGTAAAATAACACTGCACTTTATGAATAAAATGTACAGTATACATTACACAAAAGTTATACCGTCAAGAACAGCAAGTGAAGTTTCTTTGTCTTTTGTTGTTTGTTGTTAACGTTATAATAGAGACAGCAGCAGCGATATTAGGCTGCTGTCACTTTAAGAGCTGCACGCATCCAATATACTGTTGCACATGCGTTTTAACCTACTGTGTTTACAAGGCTATTTTAACAGAGCACAGAAACAGCACAGAAAACAGTGCGTGAATGGTTTAAAATCATATTAAAATAACTTTCTGTGAGCGCTTTGGATGTGTGCACAGCACAGAAAAGTACATGTAACAAGGACACTGTAAAATAAACCACGGCTTTAATGAGGGAAAGAACTACAATCCCAAGCAGTATTGTGAATTACATAAAATAAAAATGGAGAAATACAAAACTATTGATTTAAAGATAATAACTTTGTATATAGAAATTTGAGTTTTTATTGCAAAATATGCTTTTTATGCATGCAACTGTTTAAGAAGTTTGACAGAGTAAGGAAACAGACTCAATTACATCATTCACTGTGCTTCACGCGATTCTCTGATTGGTAAAGATTTCTCAGAGGAATCATGGGTAATGCAGATTTCAACAGAAATTCTGCTTTAAAAAATAAGTTGAAATAATACAGACTGACAGAACAAACGCATAAGCCATCCAATAACAACCTCGTAAATCACAGTAGGTCTGTCTTTAAAGATTTATACATTTTTGTTCAAAATCAGCTCCTGCAAGGAGAAAATAATAGGATTTTTACTTCTGAAACCCGACTGTTGCACTCTTTTGATGATGTAAAACAGTCAGTGCTCAGTTGTTACCAAAATCTGATCTTACTGGTGTCAAATATCGTATCATAAAGTACAGAAAAAAAAATTCACATGGTGTTATGCATATTGGTGCAGGGATGGCTTGCTTCTAACAGAAAAATCATTGAGAGAAGCAGCCATGAGCGCACAAGTCCTGCATATTACGACTGAGTTCCTCCAGTGCGTTATGCTCGACTTGATATTGATTTGGTGACACCAACTCTGAGCAAAAACTGCTGAGGCAGCTATTGTGGGAAGCACTATTAACTGTTCAAGCTAATTAATGGGCTAAATAGGTGAATGCGGTCTCATGTAAAGACGGAGAGAGACTGAGTAAGAGACAGAGGGAGAGGGACATGTGGAAAGAATAAGCCATTTGTTGTGTCTGCGAACAATCGGCTGAAACAGCTCCTCTGTTAGCTTGTTACCACAGGGGATTGTGTGCCGCCACAGTACTGAATGTCGTAGGGCATTAGTCTGCAAGAGGAAGATGAAGAGTATGTAAACTTGCCTGCTAGCAGAGAGGCCCAGATTACAAATGTGTACTTTGCTAATTGAGCGGATTAGCTATCATTAGCGCAAATGATGCTATTGCTCCAGGTGTTTGCGTTGCAGGAGGTAAAAAGTGCTTAACAGAGACAATATTATCAACAGTTACACTATTTACTCTCTGAAAGAGTAAATACGGCTCTGTCATTATCTATTACAAACGGCCCCATCTCTCATTTTATGGACAAATAACCCAGACATTTTTCAATACGTCTTCTACAGAAGAAAGAAAGACATACATGTGGATGAATTAATGATGTTTTTTTTTTTTTTGGTGAACCACCCTTTAAATATTTGAATAAACATAACATAATAATCAGATTAGCATTTTGTGATGTAAAAATGTTTATGAGGTGACACTTTACACAATAAGGTTCGATTTGTACCAGATAATTCATTACATCATGAACAAACAATGAGCAACATTTCTTCCCTGCCTTTATTAATCTAGGCGTTCATTGTTAATTTACAAACATACTATTCAAAATACATGCACCGATGCTTATTTTCATGGTGTGTGAAGCAGGCCTAAGGAAGGCATTTGGAAGAGTGTGGCCGTTCAACCTCATGCCGTTTAGGCAGGGATTAGTGATTTCGTAACCGTGGGAGACGTGCATTAACACACTCGCGTTAGTCTCCATTTCCACAGTAACAGCAGGACCGGTTACGAATTAAAAGCGATACGTGGCCTTTGTGGGAGGCGGCGAGGGCTGTTCCTCCGACTGGCCTCGGCTGGATTTTGAATTTAAGGTTTGATTAATCTCCTCCAGTGGCTGCGAGTGGAGCAATTAAGGCAATTATAAATCACTGGCAAACTGCAGGGACGAACCTGATGGGTAATATAGCGTATATTGATAGAGTAGCCTTTGAAAATGACTGCTAAACTCCAGTCAGCGAACAGTTAGGAGACATTTTCAGGCTTTATCAAGCATCTCAATGAAATTAATTTCAAAAGGAGGCTAGATTCACTGGTGCGATATGTGCTTCAAGCCGCCTGTGGGAGAGCAGGTCACAATGGAGTGAGAGCATTTCTCTGGCTTTCATGTTTTTTTTTTTTAATGCTATGCCTTTGTTCTCTGCTCGATGCAGGGCTCCCATGACAAAGAGAGTTAATAAAACGAATAAAGAAATTAATAAATTAACAGACGCTTATATGAACTGGTAAAGAGGGCCGTTTAGAGATAATCCCAGCTGCATATGATCATCTCTCGGCATTCAAATTCTTTGAGGCATCACAGTTTCAATCACTTCAAATGCATTATTGAAAGCACCTTCTTTTGGAAGATGTTTCAAATGAATTTTTCATCCTGTTGGTTATCCTGTAGTAGAAGAGCTAACACTCTAGTCTCGGTATGCTAATAGGATATGTCTTCAAAAAAAAAATCCAAAACAGTAGCGGGGGCCTTTGAGAAGGACAATATTAGACATCCTCTGATCATGGCCTGATAGACCCGCAGCAAACATCTCTGAAATATTCCTCTGGGAAATGTGAAGCGCTGCATGTGGGATGCAAAAACCATAGTTCAAAGAAACCCTGGCAATCCTTCAGATGGAAAATGGCCTAAACGTGGTTTAAGTGATGAGGCTGCTGGCTGAGGGGGGCTTCTGACAGGAAAGAGAAGAGGCCAAAAACAAAGGAATCGTTTTAAGAGGGAGAGGTGGCGAAGGAGGAGAGTTTTTGAAATCAAGAATGATGCGTGCTAAGAAAACTCAAAGAACAGAACACGCGTTTAATTCACTCAAACCTTAACAATCTGTATCTGTCGACCAGCTAACCGAACAGAAATGGCACATTTAGATGTAATTGCCACTGTTGTGCTGCGCTCATTCTGTGCTCTGAAATAAACGGAAACATTTTGATATTGATTAGAGGCAGCTTTGATAAGGCAATTACTCGTAACGATCTCTTGAGCACCAAATACATAATGAGACTCGCATGGATTTGCTCAGGGCTTTTCAATCAAACCCGTTTTCAAGGCGTACACTTGTTGTCCTAAAATATACAATTTATATGATTTATTTTGACTAAATGTGTTACTTGACAAGAATTTAAATATTTGCAGAAAGCAACAGTGAAAAATGTAGGGCCTATGTTTGACATTCAAAGCCTTTTATCAATGCATTTGATCTTCTCCAACACTGGAAGTTTTTTCAATGTGTTTTTTTGTGTGTGTGTGTATAAACAAGTGAAAAAAATCTGCCAGTGCAGTAAGACAATATTATATTACAAATACAAACAAGTCAAAATATCTCGCTTCCCAAGAAAAAATATTCTGTTGTGGGGTTTTATTAAAAGGATAGTTCATCCAAAAATGTACATACGCTGCTAAAACTGTCATATTTAATAAACCTGGTATCGTTTCAAATCTGTATGAATCTATTTTTCTCAAATTAGAAATCACTAGTAACCAACATTCTTTGAAATATCTTATTTTGTGTTCAAACAATAAGTCTGTTAGACTACACAAAGGTGTGTAAATGATGAAAAAATACATAATATTAAAAATTTTGGGTGTCTATCTATTATTTTTCCTACATGTATAAACATTTATGATTAGTGAATTTAGAAAGTTGAGATACATGAGTAAATCATTCAAATAGCAACTGAGCTAGTTATAATGCCAATGCTAAATGTTCACGTTACAATTTACAAGAGTTACTCACTTCAAAACCACAATGAGTGCATGATCATAGGTGGACTATCTATGTAGCTTTCTATATGATGCTGAAAACTAAAGCATTTCTAATATAAATATCCTTTGCTCTCGTAAAATGATACTGCATTAAGAAAACTGCCAAACCCTATATTTTCATAATTGTAAGTAGACGTTTAATTCTACTTAATGGCAAAAAGAATGAACAAGTCTACAGTCTCTCATCAATTTGGTTCATAAAAATCTGTTTCTGTGCCTTTTTGAAGTGTTGTTTGAGGTTTGT
Source organism: Tiaroga cobitis (assembly GCA_030578255.1). NCBI lineage: Eukaryota > Metazoa > Chordata > Actinopteri > Cypriniformes > Leuciscidae > Tiaroga > Tiaroga cobitis. Next base: position 36,270,669 of record CM060598.1, on the reverse strand, counting down.
TGACTTAGAATCATGAGCTTTCCATTAATTATTTAGTGATTATGCACAACTGAACAGGTGCAAAAAACTAAACAAAAAACAAACCTAAATTAGCCTTTCATTACAAGAGCTGAATGCATAACAATCATCTTAACAATGAAAAATTTGATTTGTAAATATAATTATATCATAAGAAACCAATAAAACTTCATCCGTGCCAGGCTTTATAAATCCACAGTCTGCGACAGCAGATAACAAGTTAGATAGATTTCCTAGCGTCACTCCGCTGAGAGTGAGGGTGTTTTCTATTTTGCTAACACCTTGCCACTTCAATTACAAAAAACATCCCACGCTGGCACTCGACTAATGTATTTCTCTCAATTATGAATAAAGGCACACACCGCTGTGTCACACAGGCCCCTTTGAGGACCCACGGAGCTGAATTTGGATGCCCTCCTCCCTACGGACGAGGCGAAGAAGAATCAAATCAGGCGACCCGCTGCGCCACGCGCTCAGCTCCATAAATGTATTCAATAAAAAGAAGAGGGGAGAGGTTGAAAAGGGTACAGAATCTCAAAGGATTGCCAATTCTCCAGTGTGTCAGATATTTAGTGGCCTCTAAGAGTGTAGGCGTGAGCGGAAAGCGAGCAGGCGGAGCGAGGGAGACGGCTCGTGGATGAGACGCTGTGTTTGCTCTGACCCTGTCGCAGCCGATCTCACCGAGACGGCCCCAACAACGGCTGGCTGAAAACAATCGCCTCATTCCACCGCACCGCTCCGTCGCTCTTTCCCTCCCTCTATACGTCTCCTTCATCCTTTCTCTCGGTGCTGATGACTGTGCAGTGACAGAGCAATGCCATTACCGAGGGGAAACCGAGGGGAGGCAGAGATTAGACAGAGAAAGACACACCGTCAAAAAAGAAAAATCACAGACAGAGAAGCAAGGGAGTCGCTTTGGTTTAAACACAGGTTTCGATTTGGAGGGGAATTCACCTTCTTTTTGGTGTTTGACTAAAATTTGTTTGTTTCTATATAATTGTATAGCTTGTAATAATACAAATGGTTAAAAGCAGCATTACAGAACCTAGAATAATAAGATAAAGGAAGAGGAAAATAATTCCCCAGTGAACACGCCTAAGGCAACAACAGCAAGGAAAAGGATGAGCCTAGGATGAGCTAAGAAACTGAATTTTGCAACAAAAATAAAATGAAGAAACCATGTTATTCTAACATGCGTTTTACTCCTAATTCCATGTTTGCACAGCAGGGTTGTGCTTTATTAAAAACTGAATTGAGAATACCTCCCCCACCTCACCCCACCCCCAGTTAAATTCCTGAATTTGATTTAAATTGAGGAACCACACAGAAAGCAGAATTGCAATTTCAATGCAAGTAGAATAAAAATGAACTGAAATTTAAAAAATATTCATAACTATTTGTTTTGTACTAGAAAAGCAAACCTGTCCAGATAAACTTGTTGGATTGATAACGCATTGTTTGATTAAAAGTTAAAAAGCCTCAAGTTTGAAGGTTTAAATGCCTTACAGAGAGAGACGAAATGATATACCGATAGACAGAAACGGCTCCTTGAACAAGAAAAATGTAGAGCAGGACTTGATTTTGCCCATTGGGAATTGATTGGATCGCTGTGGTTTGCTATTGGTGTGATCTCATGTGAGTGACAGGTTGTCATCAGAGAAGAGAAGAGACACTGCATGGGGGAGGGGAAGTTATTATGATGAAAGATTACAAGGACACATGAATTTAGAAAAGAAATGTGCACAGATAAATTATTTACAATAAACACTGCAAAATAGTCAATTTTGCTTTCAAGGTGACTTTAATTTTGATTTCATGTTATTGTAAGACTGGAAAACTGGTTATAGGGAACGACCACTTCTTGAGAAGACAAAGAACCCACTGCATAGTAGCATTTGGGCTCACTCTTGTGAAGGCCCCATCCGAGACTAGAGGTCTCACCTCTGAATCATCCTAATCTACATTCCTTCCCCACATCCCCCACTCTTGCAGAGATCACCCACACTCACACAAGAATTTATATGGGTTTAATGTGAATGATTATTGTTTAGTATCATTTTGAAGGTCTCAGGGTGGCTGGTAATAATGTCTCATTCCCAAAGAAGTAAAACAAAAGGTAATAAGGTTTTTAAGAGTTTAGGAATAACTGGCACACAAAGGAATGTGGTCTCTAGGCACTCCCAAAGGTGCAAATTCATGAATGCTAATTTCCACTGTTCTTAGCAGATGGTCAACTGCTACCCCCAGTAACTATGGTGGGGAAACCTAGTAAATTTCCACTAAACTCATGTTTTACATATCAAATAAGGTCTGGCTATTTAAAGGAAAATGCAACAAGAGCTCGGGGCTGCATTTTCTGTATCAGATCAGCCCATGATGCTGTGTCTTAAGGCTCAGCATTCATGTAGTTATGTTGGGTAAAGTTCTTTGTTCTAGAAACATTTGATGGTTTGCATTGATTATCTTTAATTTGATTATGGAATTGTAATGATACATTTACCTGACATAATAAATTGTTATATTTGATTATTCTAACAGACTTTGACTTTATTTTCATTAGAGTTAAAAGGAATAGTCAAACATTAACGTGTATTTAATGATGCACAGATATCATTGTTAAACCTTTTTCATTTTATGGAGTCAGATGAAACGAGTTCATACATAAGATTAAATGTGTTGCATTTAATTGAAAATCACTTTGCCATGGGAAAGACGGAACACGTGTGAAACCTTCACCTGTAATCGAGTACCGCCATTGAATCGATTTAGCAGGCCTTACATTATCAATAAAATCTGCAGAGAAGAGATATAAAAGCAGACAGAGAAAACATCAGGTAAGCACATATGATGACCGATCCTTGGAAACATCCTTGTTCCCGCAAGAGCGTTATGTTTTCACAGGGACTATAAATGACATGACAGCATGACTCAGTGGTTTGTGAGCTGACAGAGTTCACATGCCGCCCACCCGCTCTCAAACCCTTCTCCCCAGAAAACAGGACCCATTCGCACTCTCGTCCTCTTTGTTTCCTATTCATATCCATCTCTGTGAATATCTCCACAGTGAATAACATGCCAAAGCAGTGGGCTCCTGAGACTATGGCAAATTTGAACCTTTCAGCAGTTCACTAGTGAAGACAAATGGCCGGCGTGTTTAGGGGCCCTCGTGAGTGATCTGTATTAATGTCTGGCAGGGATTCAGCATGCTGCATATGCTAACTCCATTAGCGGGTCAGAACCTGGCTCTGTCTGAATCCCCTGCACGCTGGGGGGGCTGGATATAGAGTATAAAGTTGCAGGTGTGTGCATGCTACAGCAGAAAGACGGCATACGTATGCACACATAAACGACATAAGAACAAGTTTTCTGGAATCGAGCCTACGAATAACCACTCTGTGCTTGTGGTCCGTCTGTTTCTGTTGATTCGCCACCCCATGATGCATTTGCTATTCAGTCATCTTTGCATAATATGAATTTCCCAAGTAACAGCAATTCTGTTACACAAATGCAACCCAATGTTGTTGCAAATTGCAACATGCACAAATGCAGTCCTTTGCAATCCGTGACATACACGTATGAGCAGACTGGATTTATGACTAGTTGCTAAAGTTAAAGGGCTAGTTCACCAAAAAACATAATTTACTCACCCTCATGTTGTGCATGTTCGCTGTTCAATGTTTTTATGTGAATAAAAGCCTAAATTCAATCTGTTCATCATATAAAGTGATATAGTCTCTTCAGAAATTTGTACTAAACCGCTCAATTCATATGGATTAGTTTTACGATCTTCTTTATGAACTTTTTGATGCGTCAAAGTGGTAGTTGCGTAGCTGTCTATGGAGGGACAGAAAGCTAACTAACAATTTAAGAAAGTCTGCCAACAGAATAGTCATACAATGGTTAATCACACAGCCTTCTGGAATATATAATTCTGATGGGTCAATCATGACACAATATTAGGGGTGGACGAAATTTCGTGCCACGAGATTTCGCGAGACTAAAATATGACGAGATTTCCCGTTGAGTGAAAAGCTGTCTCGCGATATCGCCATGACTGAGTGTGAGGGTGAGATTACAATAGAATATTTCACCGCTACTGAACACTCACATTCGCCTAAACTATCGTTTTGCTGTTTATATAATAAATAATAACCATTATAAACTAATGTAAAAGTCTGCTCTGCTCATCCAGCACGAGTTGCCGTTGTAATCAGTGCAGCACGAATCACACTTCACTGTTCGCGTGACGATGGCGGAGGATTCGTTGCGCAACATAGACTAAACGTCTGATAAATGTCTTATCTTGTAAAATGCACGCTCAGCACCGCTGCTCCCTACACAGAGTATGCGTGATCACCAATTTGAAAGTAAAACACAAGCTCCCTGGTGTGCATTGCGCACAAATTAGGCTTCATAGTCCGTCTCCCAATACCCATCTCTGGACTGTTTATTTGCGGCTATAGTCTCTGTTTGCACTTCGAATATTGAGAGAGTACTGTAATGTCTTAAAGACAACAAACAAGGGAGGCTCTGTTTCTGAACTTATAATCGGAACACAAGAACAACATAGAGACAAACCAAGGGGGTAATCCATCGACCGGAAGTTGAAGCCGGCCGGGTGCCGCCATCTTGTAGCAGAACTTCACTTGCGTTAGCATTTCCATTGACTCCCATTCATTTTGGCGTCACTTTGACAGTGAATAACTTTACATCTGGGGCATTTAAAGACTCCATTTGTCCATTATTTATTTCTAAAGAAACACGACAATGTATAAAGGGCTCCATTACCTTCTATGTTACATTATGGCCCCGTAGAAACAGTTTTTGTAAAAATAGGCTAACGATTGCGTCATAACCACTCGACTCTCTGTCGCGCTGTACAGAAATTACCATACAGACAGGAGGATAAGCTCGCAGGCAATCGGGGGGACGTCCCGTCAAGGGAGAAGCCCATAGATAATGAGTCCATAAAAGCTATACTATACAAATAAATAATTAATCAGAATACTTACTCCTGCTCACTCACGCCAAAGAACTCTTTGCTCAAGTTCCCCGTCTCTGCAAGATTAACGTTGGCAATTTACATGCACAGCTACTAGAAGATTTTCGTCTGTCAGACAGGTTGCTCACGTCATCAAGCTTAGTTTGAGTCGGTTTGAGTCTGCGCGTCAGGAACGGAAGTGCTCAAAAATCGCTAAAAATGGGCTTCAACTGTCTCAACTGAGTTCAATGAGATGGCTCTGTCCACTTCTTATACTGTCTATGAGACAAACACACCAGCCATTTCTCTCTAGCCGGCTTTTTCCGAACTCGCCTCATTAACCCTATAACTGCCGGTGCAAAATAAAACAGCAATTTCAAAACAATTATTAAGAGTCTGTATGCTAACTTTGATTATGGTTGCACTTGCACTTATTGTTTGCACTTCAGACTTCAATGAGTTCAGTTAGGAGGTCACACACAGCCTCAATCAGAAGTTCTGAAAGCTCTTATGTACAGGTCTGAAGAGACTCATGTGAAATCAGACAGGAGAAAAGCCGGTCAATAAAAACCTTTTACAGTGCTTGTATATTGTTTTCTTTCATGAATTTTGTCATTGAGGATTTCTGAAAAATTGTGCGAAAATCTCGTCTCGTCTCGTTCTCGTGAACCCAATCTCGTGTCTCGTCTCGTCTCGTGAGATAAGCGTCTCATCACACCCTACACAATATGGTCAAACATTGTGTATAATGAACACTAAACTGTAAATTATGTAAAAATTTAAACAAAACTGAAGAAGTAAAAAAAATATCAATGTTTGCAGGTTTGGCTGGTTAGAATGACAGCCATTCAAAATTAGCTGTGTATTCTGACAAAAAAAAACTGTTTTGCAAGTAACATATAGCTAATTTTTCATTAGAATATACTAGTTTTACCAGTGTTACTTTTTAAAAAAGCAATCAAAGCTATGAAATTGACTTACATTAACTTATATTTTGCCGTGCAGCTGCCATTGAGATGAATGGCTATGCTAATGGATAGCTTTCTCCAGATATTACAAGCAACCAATTTCCTACATAGCTGTGCTAGTTGAATTTTTCTCAAACCACTCTGTGGTCTTTTTCATCTTGCATAATAAAATAATAAAACTAAAATCAATATCTCATGTCCCCTTATTTATTTATGTGGTAAGCAGTCATGTAATAAGTGATAATCAACATCAGTCAGGCATTAGCACAAAAAAAAACCTTTAGGGTGATACAGGACCCCTCATCTTTGTGTCAAGGTCCTGACCACAGATGTTATTGTTTTTGTGATAAGGACCAGTGTGTTCATTTTGAGTAAATCTTATGTGCATTTAACTCTAGCAAATATGTACATATCTTTTGCCATTATTAATCATTAGGTCTGATAAATCACGTAAACTGATTAATGGTCAGATTTTTATTTTATTTTTTGCTATGAAAGCCTTTAGGCAAAAAAAATGTGCATATGCTTTTTTATGTTTTGCATTATATTTGATACATCAGGCTGTCATGGCTCATATAGTATGATGAAGTGCGAACATGGAGTTCATACTCGAGGAGGGAAAAAAACAGCCCAGTTTTATCCAGAGGCCCAAACTGAGTAAAACTATGCAATTTAATGCAGTTGCTGATACTGTATTTATAAGGCTAAAACTTATGAAATATTTATAACATTACTTGCATAAAATGCATATAAACATCATTGATACTCTATATCTCCCAATAATATGTCTTATTAAGATATTTAAATGCTTTGTTTTATGATCAAAGCTATGTAGTTTTCGTTGTTGTGGGGTCAAAACGTATTATGATTGAGAGATGAACAAATAAATTCTTTAAAAGCCTCACATTTTAACATGATGTATGGATAATCAAGTAAACCTAAGTTTCTTCAGGCCAGTAATTGTATTATGAACATATCAGCTTTATACTGACTGCCCTGATTTCTAGATATCACCATCAGCCATTGAAAAACCCATATGGGTCAGCAACTGCAACATACAGGAAGTACAACCTTCTTTATTCAAGGTCCACTGATTTATGAACCACCTGCTTCACTTGGTAATCATATTATCTTGCTAATTTCCTGTTAGACCTCACAATAAAGGCCATAACACTTTCCCAGAAGCATATCAATATCTTTCTCCACCTAAGAATAGCTGTCACAAATCTGCTGAAAACTGCCTCTGCTGACACTGTAACACATAGCATTCAGTCCACCATAAAGAGAGTCATTTTGAAAGGATACACACACTCTCACACAGACACACACACACACACCCTAATCGCAATCACCCACAAATGGACACTTATCCATAATCATGCACAGGCGTAAAAATCTGTTCACACACACACACAGGCACATTTCAACTCAATACGCACTCATATAAGTAAACAACTCCCATGCAAACTCCTCTCTGCTGTCAGACTAGATTATTTGGTGCCGGAAACAGGGGCATGAAATCTGTGGCAGCTGCCCCAGGCTGAGAGACACAAGGCTGCAGGCACATACACACATGCCTACACAACGGCATACACACACTAACCAATGCTGTGCTAGCGAGTAGACAGACACACAAGAAGGAGGGTCAGAACAAGAGATATGAATTTCACTCAAAAGTGAGCATCCCTTCACTTAACTCATTTCCAAGGGAAGAGCGCTTCAAGTGAGTCTCACAGGTGGCTATTGAAAAACAACGCAAAGACATACATTACTGCCACTTATTAAGAATCTTTGATAACATAGCAGCAAAAATTAAACAGCTTTAGCAAATCAAAGCTGCAAAATACTCACAACCCAACCAAATACAGAAACACACTGCAAATACTCACAACACAACCAAATACAGAAACGCACTGCAAATACTCACAACACAACCAAATACAGAAACGCACTGCAAATACTCACAACACAACAAAATTCAGAAACACGGTGCAAAATACTCACAACTAAATACAGAAACGCGCTGCAAATACTCACAACACAACCAAATACAGAAACACGCTGCAAAATACTCACAACCAAATACAGAAACGCGCTGCAAATACTCACATCGCAACCAAATACAGAAACACGCTGCAAAATACTCACAACCAAATACAGAAATGTGCTGCAAATACTCACAACGCAACCAAATACATAAACAAGCTGCAAAATACTCACAACCAAATACAGAAATGTGCTGCAAATACTCACATCGCAACCAAATACAGAAACACGCTGCAAAATACTCACAACCAAATACAGAAATGTGCTGCAAATACTCACATCGCAACCAAATACAGAAACACGCTGCAAAATACTCACAACCAAATACAGAAATGTGCTGCAAATACTCACATCGCAACCAAATAGAGAAACACGCTGCAAATACTCACAACCAAATACAGAAACACGCTGCAAAATACTCACAACGCAACTAAATACAGAAACACGCTGCAAATAGGAGAGAAATGTTTCAAGTGGACCCCAACAAGTGATGAACCTGGCTGATACATGCTTATTGTTCAATGTCTACTCATCAGTGGTGTGTGCGATGACCTGAAAGGTGTTTTATTTATTTATTATTTTAACACCCTGAACATATGTTCATTGTGAGTATTTGGTTGCATTGTGAGTATTTGCAGCACATTTGTTGTAAAACTGATGTTTTCTTAATTTTCTTTCTTAATTTGATTTCTGAAAATAAGTTTTCTTAATTTGCTGGTGCTTTTTTCCATTTACATGTGTTTTCTTCAGTTGCAGCACACTGAGCTCTCGCGGCCACCGTACATTTAAGCCTTGGAAGGATGTGGATGGTTTAAATAGCAGGTAATATATTAAATTAGCTCAGGTTTTAAAATGAATTGCGTCATTATCATGCGATCATAAATGACTAAATTACTTCCTTTGCATGTGCACTTCGCTAACGGGCCTGTAAAAGAGCCCACTAAGAGTGTCTCCCTTCCGCAGTGGCCTTCAAATGTGCAAAAATGCTATTTGGAAGTTGCCCAGAGAAATAGTGAGAAAAAGAGAGAGATAGAAAGAATTGAGATACCAGAGAAAAAAATAAGATAATCTTAAAATCAACTTAAACTTGATAAACTTCTAAGTGAAACAAGATATTCTACAGAAATAAAAATGTGGGAAAGGACTTGATTTAATGAATCAGGAATTGATTGGATTGTGAAAAGTGGGTGTTAAAAAGGGTCGCGCAAGTTACTATATTTTAACTTTTTTGGGGAATAACGTGCACTAATTAATTACGCACAATAAGATCAAGAACATGCATCAAAAAGTAAACCATTCTGATTTCATGTTTACTTTAAATGAACATGCAAACACACAAAAAGCACAGGCACGCATGCAAACTTTGCAAATAAAGCCGTAAATATGCACACAGCCCATGAATCCTCACACCCTCAGTAACACATGAATGATTTCAGCTATTCTGGCTGAATGTTGCAACCCCTCTAACCCGAGCAGAACTGCACTGGGGTCGTTTCATATGCAGCTTCACTTCCCACCATATGCTTTTTTCTTTTACGAAAACACCCTCTAATTCAGCATAATTGCTCCTTGTCATTTTGTGCAAAGCAACTAAAAAAAAAAACGAATGACTCAAGACATTATGGGGCAGGAGCCTGCAGGGTCAGCACAGCCCAAACACCCTCTGAGCTCAGCACTTATGCCTGTGATGTACGCAACACATTACAAACAACGGATCACACCACAGAGCCCAATCCATCTCCTGTAAAGCCACTCTCACAAGTAGGAGCCTGTCAAGATGAATTTTTAAAAACTTTCCTGAGACTGCACCCCAATTTTAATTCTCAATTCATGCCGAATGCACACAATAAAAATGTGACAATTTACTCAACTGATATAGGCAAACTTATGGCAAAATAAAATTGTTTTTGCTGCTCTTGTTGTTGTTAAGAAATAGACACAAATGCTACAGTGTACAGTTATGTCCAAGGGACAGACATACCACAAGGTAAGATGTGATGTTTTTTAAATAAATCTCTTCTGCTTACAAAGTCTGCATTTATTTGATTAAAAACAGCAATATTGTGAAATATTTTTAATACAGTATATTTTATAATGTCATTTATTCCTGTGATCAAAGCTGAATTTTCAGCATTATTCCAGTCTTCAGTGTCACATGATCCTTCAGAAATATACAGTACAGTAGTGGCCAAAACTGACCAAATGACATCTTCACCCTTTATTTAAATATCAAAAATTTGTTTAAGTGTTGTAGGCATATTGCGTACAGTAGTTGGGCTTGGAGTCAATTGCTTTATTTGTGATAACGCAATAAAATATGCCAAATTGTGCAAACATTTTGGCCAGGCTGCCATACAAACAAAGGATGAACACATGCAAAAACACGAGAGAACCAACAAAATATTAATAATTGATTATGTTGTAGTCAATGTATGCTTTTCTTTCATGTGAGCTTTTTGTTTTTCTATGCATTCTGTTTTTTGTATAGTAAAATAAAACCAGTAAAAATAATACAAGTAAAAGCTGTAGTTTGCCTCACATTTTGATGGTTTAATCGAACTTGTAGGGTCATAAAAAACAAATGTCCCCTCCAGACATCACTTTTTCCCACTACTATATATAGTGTAAAGGGTGGTAAATAATGTTTGCAGGTATAAATCTTGTTTACAGTAAATGCAAATAGTCATTGTGTCATTCTATTATACTAAAAGGTGAAAATGCCTTGCACTGGCGTTGCATTCAGTGTAGTACTTTTAATTACACTGCACACTGAAATACTTTATTCTAATTGGTCAATCGGCGCATTCTGCTATCAAATATTTGAACATAAGAACCATTAAACTATAATTGACTGTTGTCCCAGTAGTCACTCAAATCACTGAGGTGTCTTTCTTCTCACATAATAAAATAATTCCAACTCAAGTGTACGTTTACATGAAATATCGTAGAGTCACGTGGTAATTATCACAAAATAAACCTGTCCAGGGTCACACAAGACCCCTACACATCGCCCTGTGGTCCAGACCACTCCGTCAGTGTTTGTTTTGCAATGATGATAGGCTGACTCTACATTAACCCTTACAAAATAACTTTCATTTATACGTAATGAGCAAACATTATTTACTGCTTAACAGATCAGTAGCTGAACTACAATCCTAAAATATAAACATATATTATGAATATGTAAGATGTCTAATGATGTTTCTAATCTATCTGAATGTGAATTAACTAAAGATCTCTTGAGCATTATATAAAGAAATAATGTCGGTTAATGAAAGTCATTAGAACGTGTTATCCAATGAGCTGAAACACAGGTGGTGTGAATGATGCAACATTGCTTCAACTAAGTGAATAAATGAAATGTTACAGATATTTAGAACGTGTCTCACCGTGACGGTTTTAATGCGGCCGCCGCCCTTGGTGCAGGTCCATCCGGAGCGATTGAAGATCAGTCCGCAGATCTCGCCCTCTGAACATGGGGACATCTCACACCACTGCTTGCTTTTCACTATCCGGGCTACAAACATACAAACACAGAAGTTTTTTTAAGCACCACTGCCTTAAAGGGATAGTTCGCCCAAAAAATTAAAATTCTGTCATCATCTACTCACCCTCAAGTTGTTCCAAACTTGTATAAATGTCTTTGTTCCATACTATAGAAGTCAATGGGGCCCACCAACTGTCCCCAACTGGATATTCTTCAAAATATCTTCCTTTGTGTTCAGCAGAACAAAGACATTTATACAGATTTGTAACAACTTGAGGGTGAGTAAATGATGACAGAATTTTCATTTTTGGGTGAACTATCGCTGATTCAAATTTGACTGTAATATAAAATAAAATAAATGTTAAATTTAGTATTGATGGTACGGAGCCCCTAAAGGGACAAGGTGATTGGAAAAATATATAATGAGAGGGAAAAATTTACTGAGATGGTTTTGCGTTTTCTCGCAAATTATTTGTGTTTCCCCCCAAAACTTTTGCTAGCAAAAGTTTCGCATTCCCAGAGAAACTGCATTACCTCGCAAAAATGTTGTGTTCCCCAAGAAACGTTTTGAAAGCGAACGCAAAATTTTCCAGGGGAAAGAATGCAAAAGTATTTTTTCTCCCATCTCATATTCTTTTTTTCCATCACCATGTCCTTTTAGGGGCTATGTATAACAGAGTAATTTCTATGAAAATAAAATGGTTACACTTTATGGGTACTTACCCAAGAAAGTACTGGTAATATAAGGTAACTACAGGGGTTAGTGTTAGGTTTAGGTGTAGGTTCAGGGTTAGTACCAAGTTATGACCCAGTTATTGTAATTGCTATAATAAACACATAGTATGTACACGGGGAACATGACTGTAAAATAAAGTGCTACCAATAAATCAATAAAAACCCAGGTTGTATATCAAAACACAACAAATCAATTGCAACTTATACACAATAAACTGCTGCATTAAAACAGGTGTTTAGTAAAGTGCAGTACTGGCTTTTGTTGCCATGTAGTGTACAACATCATAAATAATAGTAGATATGTGGGGCTAAACTATTAGAAAATGTAGGACAAATCTGATAATTTACACAACCATTTAAAGCTGCATAACATGCAGAAAAGCCAAAGGTGATAACTGGTTCTTCAAAAAAGCTCAAATTTGAAACCAATATATATATCTAATGCTGAAACCAATGTGGTATTTATATATTCTTGACGATTGAGATGATTAAATTTGGAAAATGACACCATGTAGGCCTATAACGTCTGTCATAATACACCTTTGTCTCATAATGGATTTTTATAAACGTTTTTTTTGTTACTACAACCCTTTGAGATCCAACAGACATAACCTTTATATTCAACATAAAATATGGATTTGTGTATTAAAGAAGGATTTGAGATTATGGCAAAGTCATGCATGTTTCAGTAAGCAGCCTGCAGGCCTTGATTCACTGCACTCTTCATTATCGTCACGTTGTAAAACCGAAACCATCAAACAACCCAAAGAGAGCTGCATCAGACATGTGTATGCACTGAGGCTCCTGCTTTCAGTTCTCTTGTTTGCTCTGAAGATCCATGTGAAATTCCATAAACCCCTGCTGTTCCTGTGCTTCAGACACAGATCAACCAGTGTTCAGAAGGTGAGGGGAACAAAACAGGTCAAAGATGATGTAGAGCGTCAGACAATCAGAAGGTGGTTGCGTCTCGCCTGCATACCAGGACAGAACAATGACAAATGACATCCCTGTATTATCTCAGTTGTTTCTCCAGGATAGCAATTACTCCTGCTTCTCAGATGTTTCTTCTGAAAGAAGTACCATAGTTATCTCCTCTTGTACATCTAGGGAATCAGAAAAGATCTCAAACTCAAGCTCAGATTTGCCAGGATACCAAGGTCAATATCAACACACACATTTCTCATCATATTCTTCCAGAGCTAAATGAGTTGAGATACACAAATTCATTTTTTTATAATCTTACTATGAGTCAACAACTGAATCATTTTTGGTTTCTATTTTTATTTCCCTGAAGAAATGTTACGAGAAATTCAACAAAGTTGATACTTAAATGAAACAGAATACATTTCCAGGATTTAGATTATCCTTAAATTCTACAAAATCCTCAATTTGATTAATATACCATCGCTGTGAGACCTCCGTTCCTTGATTACTCTGTCCATGCAATTTTCTGCGCACAAAGGCTCGCCTTCTTTTTAGAAATTTCCTGTCACCAGACGCTTAAGATATGTTTACAACCATTTTCTCGATCTGAAACACAGCAGGTCTTTCATGGCAGTGTGTGAAAACGTTATCAAAGCTCCGTCCATGAATTTATCAAAGTAAAGTGGTGCTGCTGAAATGAAGGATTATGCCTTAAAACCGATCCGGAGCAAAAGCTCTGGATGGCCGAGCCAGCTCTACAGATCTCATCCAAGTCCTCCTGTCCCCGGGGGGCCGAAAACAATCAAATCCATCCCACATCACATAAACAAGCCTCCCTCCGAGGGACAGTATTCAAAAGCACAAATACAACTGGGCCATGAAGAAAGAAAACAAAGAGCGCTAAAGAAAATCAATGGGCTTAAATGAAGCTGGAATGCTTCAGCGAGGTATTTAGCGCACAGTCGGTCAGGGTGTCTGAGCCGCGATGCCTCATGCAGAGGAATGGCTATATTGAGGTAACGCTTGTGATTACACACTCCAGTTGGAATCTAGTTGAAAGAAGTACTGGGGTGTGTGGACTAGTTTTAACATCTGTGAGAAATATCTGCTGAAAGCACACAGAGCACCTGAGCACTATAGGCATGCTCTCCTTAGGCATGATCTTGGCTCAACATGTGAAACAGATACTATAATTGTATATCCACGTGACGAGCAAAACTTTGAACTACTCATAATATTTTCAGAACAGACTTGAAATTTAAATAAAACTTCAAACCAGTGTAGTAATAAATGCTGATAAGGAACTTGAGCTCATACTAGGTAAACATGCTGTACCATTACTGATCTGAACTACTGTAGAACTCAAACTAGCACTAGTACTGTCTTTGAACTAGTACATGGTATTGTTCATTGTAAAAAATAATACTATCTTTTATTTTAATTCTGTACTCATTCTAGCTTCAACTACTCGTAGCACTAGTAGAATATTTGAAATAGTATTGATTTTTCATAAGAAGTTAAGTACTATCTATGATCTAGAACATTTTAAATAAATACTCCTTCTAGCACTAATAGTAAGCCTTTGAACAAGTACTCACTACTGGACTTGCACGTTGCAATCTAGCACTAGATCTGGCTCTGCACTAATCCTAGTGCTCATTCTAGTGCTAGTCCTGACTTCAAACTAGATACTAGCACTAGAAATGACCTGAATTAGTATGTCTACAAAATTCGTTTTGAACCGTCGCACATGCAATGCTGACTTTGAACTAGTACCCAAACTAGCACTAGAACTGACTGTGAATTAGTACATCTACTAGCCCTAATACTGAATTATATTCCGCACTCTTTGTCTTTGTAATAGTACTGACTTTTTACTAAACCTACTATCTTCATTATTTAATCAACAAATCTGTCATGAAAACAAGTTTTTATTACAGCCAGCATTTAAATTTCAACAACACAATTATATCAATAAAAGGTTGATATAAAACCACCTTATATGCAGTTTAAATGTTTATATACAACTCATTTTTTATTTGAGAACTGATTATTAAATAAATTTGATTAATTATTTGGTTACTAATTAAACTTAATTTAAATTTATTTGGCTAATGAAAATATACATTTTTCGGTTTTGATAAAAAAATTATAATTTCGGTGCTTCTACTCATACCAGCTATAACCTTGAATTAGTATGCCTGCTAGCTCTAATACTGACTAAACTAGTACACGCAATAGAAACAAAACTCTCACATTCTAGTACCAATCCTGACTTTGATTTAGCAGTCATTCTAGCATTACTACTGATTTGAATTAGTACCCACACTAGCACTAAAAGCGCCTTTGAATTGGTACACATACTAGTATAACTAGTAATGACTACTGACTGGAACTGGTACTCAAACTAGTACTGACTTTTAACAAGTACTCACATATGCACTATATTTGCTGGCCTAGAACAGATTTCTCTGATATTCAAAACCAGTTTTCCTCAGTAATTTCCAGAAAAATCCGTTTCCCTTTTCATATCGTCCTAAAATGGAAACTCCTTGTATAAACAAAACCGAAAAGGTGCTGATCCATCGCTGCCTTTAAAGCCTTGATCTAAAAACAAGCCTTTAATGTAAAATAAGAATATAGCCTTAATTACCATTAATGCATGTGAGATGCAAATACACACGTCTCATTGGGTACAGTGAAGTGCTCTAACTAGGCCACACAGGGAGTATACACGGGCAGATTACAGCGCACACGGAGTTTAGCAGATATTTTCGTACCCTATTTGTTTCATGTGAAGCCTGATGAGGCTCCTGAGCTGAGCTCTCCGCTGTAGAGGCAACCAGTGAACACATGGCCTCCTGGGGAGCCGTGTGCCACCGCTCCAAACTCACTCATCATTAACTGCTTGCAAATATATAGAACAAGAATACTTTCTCTTTCAGGGTCACTGTATATGGGGCAGGATTATGCTAAATCTCCCCAGAAAAGCAGTGGAACAAGAATCAATATAAACACGCAGCAGTCCAAAAAACCAGATAATTCCTGTTCCTCCCAGCATGTTAAAAAAGATACCACCCACTGACCAGTGCGTTTGTGTGGAGTCCAGCTTAAAAAAAGGATGAATCACACCCACACACATCGTTTCCCATGGCACCTCTGTTCTGCATCATGACTCAATTTGTCTCTCTGTGTGCATGCAACACCTGAGCCGGCTCCAGCACGCCTACACTGATTCAGATGTCTCCAGGGACCCGACTCGCGCATGCCCTCCCTCGCTCCCGAGACCCTTGACCATCTGCCCCCCGGACTCATCTGCCAGACACAGCCTCACCTGCAGACTGACATCTAACCGGAGAGAGCGCAAGAGTGAGCGCACACTCTCTCAGCACTGTGGGTTCAGGAAATATATTTCCATTCATTTTCTCTATTTTAGAAAATCATTTAATAAAGAGTGCAAAACTATAAATATAGGTGGGTTGCCTGAAGGGCATGTCGACTAGTTTGTTGACTAATCTTAACCAGAAGCATTTTTGGTCATTTTAACTTGAAGCACAGAAAACAACAACAAATCAGTCCCTAATTAAAGCACCACCACCACACCACTGTCTGTCGATGGATGGATGGATGGATGGATGGATGAATGGATGGATGAGACAGAGAGAGAGAGAGAGAAAGAGAGAGAGGAGAGAGAGGAGAGAGAGAGAGAGTGAGAGAGAGAGAGAGAGAGAAAGAGAGAGAGAGGAGAGAGAGAGAGAGAGAGAGAGAGAGAGAAAGAGAGAGAGAGAGAGAGAGAGAGAGAGAGAGAGAGAGAAAGAGAGAAAGAGAGAGAGAGAGAGAGAGAGAGAGAGAGAGAGAGAGAGAGAGAGAGAGAGAGAGAGAGAGAGAGAGAGAGAGAGAGAGAGAGAGAGAGAAAGAGACTAGCATTCAAAAGTTTGGGTTCAGTAAGTTAACAGAAGAAAATACTATTTTTAATCAAACAAGGATGCATTATATTGATCAAAAGTGACAGTAAAGACATTTATAATGTTACAAAAGATTTCTATTTCAAATAAATGCTGTTTATTTTAACTTAGATTCATTATTTTCAGGGTTCTTTGATTAATATAATTTCCACAAAAATATTAAGCGGCACAACTGTTTTCAATCAGCATTAGCATGATATGCATAATCAGCATGATTTCTGAAAGATCATGTTAAATTGTATTCAAATAGAAAATAATTATTTTAAATTGTATTAACAATTCATAATATTGAACTTAATATTTAAAAAAACAAATCTGACCCCATACTTTTGAACGGTATATATACATGTGTGTGTGTGTGTCCAATTCCATGTAAAATAAGCTGAAATCACATTGACTTATGGTTTCATACATTTTCACTTTCACCATTTTAAATTTCATAGTCCTTGAGCTCTATAATGCAGGAGATATGATGAGCAGATGAGAAGTAGAAGGTAGATTGACAAGATGCTAATGGATGGACCTTTATTGTAATTTCTACATTCTTTAAAACTTGAATTGTCTCTGTACAGCTGTCATAGGGTTGTCTGTAATTGTACAGCTTGTGTGTGTGTACGCAACAGGTCCTTCTTTAATGGATCCACTACTAATGGAGCATGAAGGCAGCAGAGAAAGCCAATAAAAATCAATTTCCCACAGCTGTAATTATGGTACTCTCTTGGTTAATTACTCTGGTCTTGCCATTACAAAGTGCTACTAATGTGTCGTTGAAGACCTCAAGCTGTAGCATTACCAAAAACACCATCGCACAGAAGAAACTAGCTACACGACCCCAGCTGTCAGGAGAGTTGGGTTTATTTGCTACAAAAACAACGACTACCATCATATTCAGGTTTACAACCTAAGAAAAGCTGAAAGCTTCCAACCCCATGAGATCCTCCGCCATATCCGCCGCTCGGCAGAACAGACAAGCTCAAATATTCCTCTTAAACCACAGTGACAATCACAATCCAAAGATTACATTTTTTCTTTCCCTTTTCACCGATCCTCAGCCGTCCTCGACTTTGACACAGCACACACTGCAGAGAGGAACGTTTCTTTACATGTAGCAAGTCTGACTATTGTGCTATATTGTGTGATACAAGATTTTGACACGAGACAAAAAAAACAAAACAATGCAATGCAAATTAAACAGTGAAGTTGAACGACATGACGTGGCTTGTTGCATGCTGTGAGCGGATAAATGTGTGTGTGAGAATGTGTGTGTGTGGGCTGCATCTCACCGTCCACGCATGCTGGTCGGGCCCGTGTGGTGCCAGCGATCTGTCCTCTCCGGCAGGCACAGCGGGCTGTCTGCCTGGCGATAGTGCGCTTGGGTTGACTGCTGTCTCTATTCAACATCACTATCTCACATGTGCCTACTGCCAACTGACCTGTGGAGGACACACAAACAGACACATGCATTTCAGAAAGCATGGCTTTGAAAATAAGGATATCAATAATCTTGTTATAACTTGTTAAAACTTCAACATAAAGGTTTAATATCCCTTAAAATTACCCTATCTTTGAGTGCACTGTTATGTACAAGTCTGAGAGTCATTGCCAAAGCAATCATGGAGGGAAATACACATGGACAACTTTCAGTGAAATAGAACAAAACATTTAAAGGAACAGTACACCCCAAAAAAGGAACACTGTCATTGGTTTCGTGTGCAAGTCATTTCAAACTTGTGTAACTTTCTTTCATCTGCGGAACACAAAGGCATTTGTAAATCAATTTAATGAAAGTGAACAAGAACCGTAAAAGTGGTTTATTTGACTTGTGTACTATAAAGGTGGTTCATTTGACTCAACAACTATCTAAATCTCCTTTAGTCATACAATAGTTCTGTATGAGAAATTTTGTGAATCAAACATTATGTTGAGTCTTTGGGATATTTTAAAGTCCCCCTGTGGTGAAAATCATGAAAATGTGGTGAAAGTTTTTATTATTGTTTATATGTGGTGTTTTTAATGTGCTTTAAGACAAACCATGTGCAAATTCATAAGTCAACACCATTGCTAAGTATTTTCACCTTAAAACTGCAGTGAAAAAAAGACGGTTTGAAATCGCTGGTGTTTCTGACATCACAAACTACCTTGTTCATTTACATCGAACTAGCAGGGGAGTCTCGAGAGATGCCAGGTTATCCCGGTATATTTTTTTTGTTGATATAAAAAATCGGGTAGATTTAGCAATATAGTGGGTGTATGATGTATATTACGATGTTATGATGAACTGTATGCCTTTCTCCACTGACGTTCTGAGTTGTTCAAAGCGTTTCTGATGATTGTTAGAAGGCAACTGTCTGACTCTGAGATACCGACCGGGAACATAGTTTGTGTAACATTAGCAACACATTATTAGCTGTTTAATAACATAGTCAAGCAAAAGGCTAATCATTAATTACGTTATGTGTCCGACGTTGTTAAGAGCGATACCATTGTGCAGCGTTTACCTCAGTAAGTTGGCCGAGTGAATCTGTGAGGTGTGTGAGTGGAGGCGGGGATAATATCATATTCATGCAGCCGCGTATACTAAATGAAACAAGGGAGTAGTTACATTCAAGCTATTTTAAGGCATGAAGAATTTTTAAAATGCCATTTTGGTGATCAAAGATGAGTTTTAAGGGATACAATTATTGACTACAGGGAGGCTTTAAATGAATTGGTAGATCAAGCTCACAAAAATGGTCTGAATGATTCATGAATAAGACTGATTCGGTTCTCTAGTTCAACTCAGTGACTCGGTCTCAGAGGATACACCCAGTTTAACACTAAGAAACAACTTTAATTTTGACTGTGTGCATCACACAAAGCTGTGGACCACTGACTGGACCCCTTTTATGGTGCTTTCTTGTTATTTTTTTAGCACGATCATCTCACAGTGTGTTGGCTGGTATGACCTACGTCTACTGACTAGCCAATGAAAACGCAAAATGAAATGACGCTAAAACTTAAAGTTACTTACCTCAAGCTCCATTTACAAAATTGATATGTCAAGTTGGCCTCTTTTCCCTAGCCATGACCATGTCCGTATTCTCCTCTTTCACTCCCTCCTCTTTTTTTTCAGCACACATAAAAACCACAATTGCTAAAGTGCAATTCATCATGCTCTATTTGTTTACCACTAGCACATCATCGTACAGTCTACATACATGTCGTACCCAAGTTCATTAGATCAATGTCGTACAGTGTGATTTGTAATGATCTTATAAGATTCCCAAAATCGCACAGTCTGTAGCAGGCATTACACAAATACTAGATCTCTCCAAAAATATCAAGACAACCAATTTACTAGACATGAAATAAACCAGAATAGGGTAGCATAGCATCCGAGAAAGGTAAAACTCATTTTCTCATTTTGGTTTCTCATGTCTTCACAAGAAGACCATTCTTGTTACCATTTTAAAATGTCAATCTTTATAAATGGTAGCTTTTTACTTCTCTTAAGGTGTTCATTGTTGTTCAAGGCTTTTATAAAGCAAAATCTCTCTCTCTCATGTCTTCAGAGACCACTTTCCCCTCGACACTTTCTCTGACAAGCGTAAATGCTTGGCTGAGTATTTTTGACACTTTTAGTGTGCTGGCAAAGCTTACAACTTCTATTCAAGGTACCACAATGACCAGCAAGCTTCGCAGAAAAAGAACGAAAAGTTTAAAAAGTCTGGCTAGGCATGAGCTTTCTCATACATAATCATAGTCATAATTCATGTCAGAAAGAAAAGTCTTCCTCAGTCCTTAACTTCCTGTCTTTGCTTTTTCTTTGTGTTTGATCAAAAAGGAAAAGTGGCCGGGTACAACTCTATGAACCCGGCTGTTAAAAATGATAATAAAGCAGATTTACAATATTAATTAATCTTATACCGCTGAAGAGCCAACAGAGATGTGATGAAAGGGGATTTTTATATGTGTAATAGAACTCGGGAACAGTGATGAATCACCACTGACTCCAGCTTTAAGATTCCTTTTCACAGAGAGCTCATCTCAAGGGCGCAATAATTCACTCCGATCAGACCGAACGGAGAGCCAATCAGATCTCATCGTCCAAAAAAACCCGAAGCAAAATGGCTAACTATTGTCTCCAAAATGCAGCGACACTGCATCAGGACAACTTTAATCAAGGCTTGACGAAAGACAACCCAAAAAGAAATCAGAAAACTCTATTCATGCATCATATTCTCTGATCGTCAACGCGTAAGCCTTGATTTTAGCTTTAAGCGGCTGCTGATTGCAGGGCTGAGCGGCTTATTGCTTTTCATCATATTTTACACCCTCCCCATCCTAACATGCACAAAAACAGCAAACCCACCCTCCCGTGGCATTTGCACTTGACCCACTGAAATGCAAAGACAGCAGTGTAGAGCTGATGGCCGCTACTGCTTGGTCAACAGTCGGTACAGACTGAGCAGATTAAGACAGACATGCTGAACCCAAAACTTGTACTCTCTACAGGACGACCAATTGATTTCACAGTCCAGCGCCCTGAACAATTACTGTTTCAAAACAAGGTGAAGGTCAGCCAAGCACGAGTAGACACCTGCCTTTCATGGAAGAA
Organism: Tiaroga cobitis; assembly: GCA_030578255.1. Taxonomy (NCBI): domain Eukaryota; kingdom Metazoa; phylum Chordata; class Actinopteri; order Cypriniformes; family Leuciscidae; genus Tiaroga; species Tiaroga cobitis. The sequence continues at coordinate 36,248,948 of CM060598.1, read as the reverse complement.
TCCAGAGGAATTGAACACAATGTGCAATGGACAGACAGTCAACCCCATTCCTACAGTGAAAACGCTTGATATTTTTTAAAACACTGGGAGCTGTTAATATAACTAGATTTGTGCATTTTCCAAAGGACATGTGGTTACCTAATAAGTGACTAAAAACACTGCATTGGGAACTAATTTTCAGCCCATTCTCGCTTATGTACCAAAAAGTTTTCTCTTGCAACAAACACAACACGAAAGATTACACATCAAGAGCAAAACTTACATGCAATTTCAGGCCGAACATGTCAGATGCAAAGTCTATTGAAATTGTTTTAACCTTGAAGGCGATGGGGGCATCTTGTTGAGTGGCGATGAGAAATCCCAGCAGACATCATTATTGTAAAGACTATGGAGAATGCTGAAGGTCACCTCTCTCTGTCTCGCTCGCTCTCTCGCTCTGATCAGCCTCCTCCAAAAGAGAGCCACAACCTCTTTCCATAACGGCCCACATTAATCCTCCACAGCTCAGAATTTAGATAAGAGAATTAACCCCTCCTTCAGTTCTCTGATGCTTCTCTGTTTGCCCCATTTCATTTTGTTTCATTTCATACCGAGGTGTTTCTTTAAGTACGGGTGCTATTGGCTCTGTTAGAAAATAAATTCGTACTTTACACACTTGGACTAGTTAATTTGATTTGTCTGCCAACAGCAAATATACATGCATTACAGACTGATTCTGGTATTTGTCATTTCTGAAAGCCATAAACATGAACTTGACGAAATTAGAGCTTGATTGGAAATTAAGTGCAATAAAAATATTTGATACAAGTTATTTTTTTACCTTGATTTTGTTCACATATCACGTTTCATATTTTATTTCAATGATGCTCTACACTCACGTCTGAAAACCACAAACACTAACTTTAAAAAAATAATTAGAGGCAAAATTGACAATAGACAATAGTGTAAAAATTAATTAATATAAAACTGTTAGTGTTTATTCGACTCTGTCTTTTGACTGTCCTGTTTCATATATGAATAATTATATCAATAATTATATGAAACAATTTTATCATTTAAATATAAAGGTTCAAATTACTCTCAATCAGCATTTAATAAGCATTTTGGAAAATGAAGACATTTTAAACATTTTCCAAGAGAGAGTGACCTTCATATGACAAACAGGGAAAAAAAGGTTAATTTCATTTTTTTAAATTAATTTTAACAAAAACCAACCCCTGGGACATAAATGTGCCCGTAATTGAAGAAACACCCACAAAACGACACACACATCCACGAAAACAGCTGGCCAGGAACATCCATGGCATGTAAAAAACAACGTTCTGTCCATGTTTAACAGCCAGAGGATGAATGGGTATGGATGGAGATAAGCCACAGAAAACAGGATGGAAAGAAAGAGAGAAAGCAAAAGAGCCAGAGGGTTTGACACGCCAAACGCTTGACAGCCATTCCATCACAGGTTGTTAAGTTAATTGATATGACAGGAGATTTTTTTGCCTGTTTAGTCCAGACACGACAGAGCGAATCAAACGATAAGGATCTACATGCACCTGGACACAGAGCAGAGACCGGGTCACCAAACTCTATACTTCTCTATACTCTCCCAGAGGAAGTAGATTCAGGTCCGCAGTGTCACTTTCAGCCCGAAGATGTAGGTACAACTGCAAGGGAACATGAAGCTCAAAGCTAGTGCGGTTCAAAACACCAACTCCTCTCCAAACACAACACCACAGGACAGCTGACAGGAAGATGACATTCGTTTCTTTCTAGAGTTTGCAGCAAAAGATAAGGGTTAGACAAAACATTTCACAGCAAACTCTCACTGGGTTTCGATCACTTGAATCAGTGGGAGTGTTAAAAGTTTAACACACGATGCGAGTGAATAAATGTCATGAATCTAGTCAAGAACATGTTAACATGTTATATTTCAAACCAAATTCAAAAGAAAAAAGATTTTATATATTCTGAATAAAGAAAACATTTAATTATTTTTTTCATTAAGATTTTTTTGCATTGCAACATTTTAATGATAATTATGCACATTTATTTATCAATTGTCATTACTGTTATGCAAAATAACAATAACAATACAAGCGGTTTGGAGAATAGGTGAATGGATGGTAAAAATAATGATGATAAATAATAATAATCAGATTAACTGAACATTCTGAACATAATGTGAACATTTTACTTTGAAGTTTTTCGTAATTCTTTTTGTGTTCTCATTACTGTAACAGTAAGTTTCACGTGTGCTATAGTATCAAAATACAATAATACAATATTTTATAGGGGTGTAACAATACATCGATATGGATCGATCCATCGATCAAACGTCTAACGATACGATGCATCGATGCCACACATCAAATATCGATATACGGTACCTTTATTTTGACACTCTCCACATCCTCACGGAACTTTTCTCCTCTGAAAAAATGTACATTTCTATTAATTAATTAATAACCAATATTGAGTGTTCACGGGATGAACCGAGTAATTGGTTGTAATGTTAATGTAGCTCAAGTTAACCCGATTAACTGATCCAAACATTCATAATCAATTATAACAAGTTATGATTGATTATTAATATTTCATAGAGCTAGTTTGCTACATGGGAGAGGGTTTGCAATTTTCTAAGTGTTTAATTAAACTTTCATGTTATATATTTTTGGATGCATTTGTGAGTTAATAAACGTAACTGGTTGTGTACACTTGGCAAGTGTATCAATTTCGATTGATAGAATCGAATAGAATCGTAATCGTATTGCAGAGTTTTTTGAGGTATCAGCAAATATCATATCGCTGGCTGAAGAATCGACATCGTATCGTATCGTGATGAACTGTCCGATTTACACCCCTAATATTTTATATTAAAATCAGCATAGAGGCAGTGCAATAAAGTATAAAAACATTTAGGAATTTAGGGCAAAATGTCTGCCCTAATGTGTAATGAAATAAATTGTATTTTGAAATCCATTTAATTTTCTCCCGCGAACACAAAAAGAGATGTTAGTTAGCCGTTTGCTTTTTTTTTTCACGACAAGTAAGATATTCAGAAAATAACTTACATTTCAGTCCATTCCTCACACAAAGCTATTGTATTGTTTTTCGTCTCTGAAAACTTTGTTTTATGGTGCTTGTTTCCATCCTTTTTAGATCCTGATCCCAATCCCCTTTCATCACAAGGAAGAGAGCAGTCCAGACACTGTGTTAAACATCCTCTTTGGTGTGCCACAAATGACATGAAAGAAACAGTGAATGCAAGTAAAATGTACTATTCTCTTTCTCTGTGGTGGAATATGATGCTCTTGACAGGTATCGTGAGATTCACACAAATACATCTCTTCAGTCCACAGACAGCCAAGCTAATCCTTTGTTACTGTACGAGTGGAAAGGAGTGCAGCTTGAGCCGCAATTTCAAAATTGCCTGTCTGTAGAGTTTGTCTTTGCTGTTAACAGTTGTGTTCAGCAATAGAGACGGCCATAACCTCCTTCATTGTGAACGGAAGAGCTAATTAACCCATACTAACCCTCTAAGAACCTGTTTAAACATCTATGTCATTTACTATCAGCCTCAAGTGAAATGAGGATGGCTACAACAAAAATTTAACAAGTTCAACAAGCCAGGGAACAAAGGTCCCACACTTCACACAACATCTGACAAAATTAAACTCAGACGGCATTTCACAGCAGTGAAGTTAAATACTGCAGAACATCATATCATTCATCTTCGTATTAGACACTCCAGAATTCCTCTCAGCTAAAAGAGAGAGAGAGAGAACAGCGAACTAGAGCAGGGTGGCATTTGACATAAATTAAACTCATAAATACCCAGGAGCGAAAAATGATTAAAAATGGGTGCCACAATGTGCACAATTGATTGTGCCTTACTTTGAGTTTTCCATAAACATCCGTTCAGTTCTACGGCTTCATTACCTACAGAGGTACAAGTTGTTTCTCGTCACTAAATTTATGACACGGACCATCATTAACATCTGGCATGCTGGGAGCTGGTGCCCTTTGTTGAGGAAGAAATCGCATTTTGCAAATTGTCCTGCTGGAAAGGACATATCTGTCCTGCCCACCTACACAGCATTATGACAATGGCATTTAGAGAGAGTGCAAAAATAACCAGAAATACAAACCTTATGGTTCAGCCAAGTAATCCCAGAAGACAAATTTATTGCTCAGAGGTTGCTCGTTCACAGCTCAGTTATCTTTTATTAGGTATCAATTGTCTCTCCTACAGACGTTTCTCCTACAGGGTTGTGCACCATTAAATAAAACAGACAGACTGATGGATGGATGGATGGATGGGTGGATGGGTGGGTGGGTGGATGGCTGGATGGGTGGGTGGATGGGTGGATGGATGGGTGGATGGGTGGGTGGATGGATGGGTGGACGGTTGGATGGATGGGTGGGTGGGTGGATGGGTGGATGGATGGATGGATGGGTGGGTGGGTGGGTGGATGGATGGATGGGTGGGTGGATGGATGGGTGGATGGGTGGGTGAGTGGATGGATGGGTGGGTGGGTGGATGGATGGGTGGATGGATGGGTGAATGGATGGATGGATGGATGGGTGGGTGGGTGGATGGATGGATGGATGGATGGGTGAATGGATGGGTGGATGGATGGATGGGTGGGTGGATGGATGGGTGGATGGATGGGTGGGTGGGTGGATGGATGGATGGATGGATGGATGGATGGATGGATGGATGGATGGATGGATGGATGGATGGATGGATGGATGGATGGGTGGGTGGGTGGATGGATGGGTGGATGGGTGGGTGGATGGGTGGATGGGTGGATGGGTGGATGGATGGGTGGGTGGGTGGGTGGGTGGATGGATGGGTGGGTGGGTGGGTGGATGGGTGGGTGGATAGATTGATAAAAGCATTGTTCAATTTGGTCTTGGAAAGATTTGATGTGATGTATGAGTTCATATTAAAAATCACTTCTGAGACACTGTTGAGAACTCTAGAAAAACAAATACAAGACTATTGGATTCTTTCTTTCGAGCAGAATGTGCTGAGAACTTCTGCCGCATTATAATTAGAAACATCCCTTTCCACCCACTGATACCCAAGCTTAACGTTGGAAGCCGAAAGGTGTCGGCGGTGGCATGGCGAAAAGTCCGCAGAGGGAACACTGACATTTCCAAATGTATTGTTAAATAAACTGGCAGCGCTGATGTTGGTGACAGCTCATCCATCTGTCTGTTCTCTGGCCCGGAGTGCACACCCACAGCCAAGCGCACTTTGATTTCCTGTCTGTGCCATGACGAATGGTGGCGCTTTGTGGGGGAGCTGTCAGGGCAGAATTCACAGCCACTCGGAGAGACCCACACATTTCTTTGTTACCGAACCCCCAAAAGGGCCTGACAGACCAAAGCACGTGTTGCAGGTAACGGGCCTGTCTTAAAAAGCACACAGTAGCCCTTTTATTACATCACTCTCTTGTACTGTAAATCCATTTCCTAAGCCAAACAACCTCCATCTGTCTCTCAGCCATAGACAAGTTTACTAATATGAATTATTCTCGTCTGTAAAGGGATTTTTGGATAACAGTCAGGGAACAACATCTTCTACAAATCATGCCATTTTAAATCATTGCTGGTGGTTTTCATAGGTGGTTATGAAATTTCACCTGCCAAGAATCAACAGATGAATTACCCTCCTTGAGTGCACGTCCAGAAAATACCTCATGACATTGTCAGATGAGCTTTTTTGTCCTGTGTTGACATTTTTATTGAAACAGGAAGTTTAGGGAACACTTTATTTCAATAGTCCACGTTAGACATTCTACTAGTACTAACTGTAAGTAACTTTGCAAATACATGTCAACTAGCAGTCATTACAGTTTTAGTAGACTGTCTGCTTAATATCTTTATTTTGATGCTCCCTAACAGACATTCTAGAAGTAACGTTTCAAGCAATGTCAACTTATTCTACTTAACCTAACCCTAAACTAAAAGTCTACAAATACTCGAATGAGAGTTAGTTGACTTGTAGTTGCAAATTAGTAAGAGTTTGTTAACTTGTAGTTGCAAAGTTACTTACAGTTACTAAAATGTCTTAAATGGACTATTGAAAAAAAGTGTAACCGAAGTTGAGATGGGACATATCGCAAAATTAGCCAATAGGGTTTAGGCCTTGTCCACAAGGACACGGGTATTTTTAGAACCGTGACTTTTTTACGCGGTTCGGCCGTTCGTCCACACGGAAGCGCAGTATCAGGACACTGAAACCGAACATTTTTGAAAACCCCTGCCAGGGTGAGGATTTTCAGAAACGCCGGTTACAGTGTTGTCGTGTAGACAGTAAAACCGGGGTTTTTGCCTTGCGACGTCAGAGTGTGCGCCCAGGCTGCGCCGTTAGGCCGTTATCCGCCTACCGGAACCTGTAATAACTTTTTGTTAGGCTTCTGATGGGCCAACGTGGCTTTACGGTCAGGGTTATATCGCCGCCTGCTGGTGTGGCATGCTCTTGACAGCGTTTGATAGCGTGTTTTTGCGTTTTCATGTGGACGGGATTTTTTTTTTAAACGCAGGAGGAAAAACTTCCAGTTATAAAAATACCAGTGTCCGTGTGGACAAGGCCTTAGCTGTCACTACAATTAACAATTTTTCAATAATACTGGGGAGGGACAATCTGACCGGACAAAAATCTGTTTAGTGCAGGAAATGATTTGTGGCCCGTTCTCCGGGAAGAGAAAGACTGTAACGTTTAAATCTACAAAAAAAGTCAACATTTTGGAGAACATTAAAATAGATGCCCTAAAAGTTAAGGAACCTAAAAGCCACAATTCAGTTAAATTCACAATTCAGATTTTGATTTCATAGGGTCTGTAAAGGTTTACAAAAAGGTTGTATGCTTAAAAAAAAGGAAATTAAAACATTTGCATCAACTGAAATAAAATAAAAACTAACATAGATGGGACATTTTTAATTAAACTTAAACAGTCTAGTGGCATGTAAAAACTTTGGTATGAAGCCCTAAAATACAACAAAAAAACAAAAAAATACTAGCAAAAACTAACAATGAGTAAACTAAATGAAAGAGACCAATTGAAAAAAAAAAACTTTAAAACAAAATTTCTAAAACCGAATAGCCCTGTGGCGCCCACAGCAAAGTAGGCATTCACTATTGTAGATGTTTCACCGGTGACCTATTTTTCTCACAAGGTTCTTAACAGCATCCCAGTGTCTGTCTGTTGCAAGGTGGCTAATATAGAACGATCAGAGGCATATATGGCTCAGGTGATTGGCTCAGAAAATCTTTCTGGAACTGAAGCAAAGGCAGCAGCATCCAGGCTACATACACCAGCAGAGCAACGGCCTTTCAGATGTATGGGAATGCTGGATGGCTCACCAGGTTTATTAGAACTCCTTGAAATCAACCTAAGAGCGGCATACAGTTGTCTCTGCATATTAAGCTAGAAATGAGAAAGTGCTTTAACATCAGAAAAATGTCCCACATCACCTTTAACCAAACCGAGCAGTATCTCTGATGTGCAGGGAAGCATTAGGAGCACTTGATTGATAAAGAGAGAAGTCAGTCGGTGACATGAGCTCGTGTCCTAACAGCCTGTATGCAGAATCTCATATAAAAAAGCAGCTGAATCAAATCTGCACAGGCATTAGTTTGAACGCTCAGTGGTGCGGGAGCCGGGAGGTGCTCAATGAAACCTTTCTTTCTACAATATTTAACAAACGACTAATCTCTTGCGCTGAGCTTACTGGGGAAATTCCAGAATTGAAGAAGAGAGAATTTTTAATTGGACTCCTGGCAATTGATTTTAATCTTGTAAATCTCTCATCTCGTCACTGTCCCTCTCTTTACGCCGGGCATCAGTGATGAAAACGCTCTGTACATTATCGGTGATGTCATCACAGCAGCTCTGTTGTGATTGTGGATGACAGCTCTGGCCTGGGAGGACGGCATAATTAAATCACGACTATAACACACACGCTGCTGGGCTGGCTCACAAAGACACACACACATCTCTGTATCACTTACATCTTACCACAATTAAAGTAGTATAATAATGTGCATCTCTACGCTGGATCTTTTAAAAGGCCATTAAAAGGACAAGAGCGATGAGGGTTTTTCATCACATGCCTATGGTGCTTGAAGGGTCAAGGCCTCATTCGAAGCCACATGCTTTCATCTGTAAACGACTCGGAGCCAAACCGCGACAGAGGTCGATGGTCACACACATTGATCGATCAATATCTCACACAGAACTTCAGTAGGGTCACGGATATCATTATCGAAATGAAAGGCCACCACACTATAGCATCACAGCAATCAAAAGTTGTGATTTCATCCAGCTATTGAACAAAATCATGTCGCTTAAATGGACAGTTCACCCAGAAATGAAAATTCTGTCATTACTTACTCACCCTTATGTCATTCTAAACATGTACGAACTATATAACGTATATGATGTAGGCCTATATAAAATTATATAAAGAAATATGCAAAGAAATTCTTCAATGCAATGTAAGTCAATTATTTTTGACTTAATTAGAATTAATTTGTTTCTCTTTTTAGTAAATCATGGCCACATTGTATTAATTCATTCCCTTGATATGTTAAATCAAACCGAGGGAAACAAATAAGTTCAATGTGGCCATGATTTACTAAAACGAGGGAACAAATTAATAAGTCGTGGGAACAAACTCTTAACTTGTGGCCACAATGTATTTAAATGAGAGAATGAATTCTTAATTTGTGGCTACGATATATATATATATATATATATATATATATATATATATATATATATATATATATATATATATATATATATATATATATATATTGTCTGCATGTCATGAGCAGGGTTCCGTAGAAGGTAAACTAAATTAAACATGAAAATGGCATTAGATAGCCACACCACCAGACTGTGCTAAAAAAAATATGCACTTTTTATACTAGTGCATAAACTTTGGCATAACACAAAATAATATATTGTAAATATTTTTGTCCACAGTAAAAGTTAATGGGACTAAAACAACATAAAAAAAATACTGCAGGAAGAAAAGAATCCAATAGTTTTGTACTTGTTTTTGATGTCTGTCTGTCTATCACAAAAACATTACAAAGACTTCATGCCAGAAATATCCTCTCATCTTGCCTGTAAAACACAAACGTAAAATTATTCATTGACTGATTTATCAGCCTCTGTAGCTGGACGTGATGCAAACATTTCAGGCCCTCTGGTATTTCTAGTTTCCTCTTGGTGGTCCGAAGAACATAATGTATTTTAGCAAAGGATTTTCCCCTCCCTAGATTGAGCTAGAGGCCACGAATCCCAAATAAAGCTCAGCCATTAACTGAGAGGATCTAGAAGGGATGTTTGATCCCTCAAACAAGACACCAGTTTCCACCTAGTAACGTTTAGTGCTCTGAATGTCTCAGTTAAACGTGAGGATTTAAGCATCAGGGTGCCCATAAATCTGCAGTATTACCGTGCTAAGACGCCACCGTGAGATGAAGTGTTAATGTCTATTATATCTTTTATTATATTCTATCTTAACTCAACCCCCCTGACAAAAACCATTCACTGACAGCCATCTGCAAAACTTCCACATCAGCACACAAACGCTGTGCCATGTCTGACATGCCTCCCAGTGCCTTTTTAGGCCAGTTCTTTAATCAAATGAGTCACATTCTTACCCCTGACTCAAATCATGACTGTCCTCTTCATTACCTCTAGAACACACAGAGAAACGCTAGACAGGCATGCACACACAAGCAACAAAACATGTGTGTGATGCATAACAGTAGGCATCGATGCGAATGCATGCACACAAAAGCAGTGGTCCCTGAACAAATCATTCACAGCATTAGAAGACAAGAACTTCATGACCCATGACGCCATGAGCTTCACGGTACAAATATTCTGACATACACGATACAGCCCTAATAGCCATTCAAAGGAAAGGAAATTCACAAATGAGGTCTCAACTGCTTCTCACAGAGAGATCTCTACAATGACACAAATTGTAGCTACTCCGATTTCTCAAGTCTGCCGTCAGAGATCTTAAAAATTCCTCATTAAATTCTTTACATTTGTGGTCCACATTTTTTTTTTGTACCTATACAATCTTACTGCATGTCTTAAATTTGATTTCTTCAAATGAATTTTAGGAGAAACCTCTGAGACTAAGTTACAGTAAATGAGATCTCCAATAAATCCCCTGAGCTATGAACGAGCAACCCCTAAGCAATACAATTTTCCTCTGGGTTGTGAAGCATGCCCTCCATATTATGCTATAGATTTCCATAATAATGTCACAAGCTCTCCAGGGTCTCTCAGAGGAGTTGTTTCTGTCCTACACCCTATGTTTTTCCCCTGGGTGTTAAGGCACTGAAGCTTGTCTCTGAGAAATCTGACTTGTGTTTTTTAAGCAACTTTATAAGGACAGAATCAGAGGTGAGCCTATACACATAGAAAAATATGAGGTTATTTGGTTACCCCGTTACCATAGTGAAAGTCATGTATAGGGATGCTCAACACTTGCCTTCTTTCAGGATGTGGGTGTAGATCATCCACAGCATGAGCAGGCAGCAGAGAGACGCGCCTCCGCCGGCACAGAGCGCCCGCATCCCCGACTGCATCCTCACTACGACCCGCAGAAAACACTCCCGGACCCAGCCTAAAGCAAGTTCAAAGCAAACTCGGCTACTTCCATAGATTTTCACGGGTATGTGGCCGGGATGCGGAGACAGTTAATCCGATGTGAATTTACGCGCAGTGGTTTCCATTTTACGCATCTCATAAAACACATTCAAATATTTAATTTGAAGGGAGGGGCATTAAAAAGTAATTATTTAATTGTTATTTGATCAATTAAAAATGTAACAATATAATATGTATTATGGTCGAAAATCAAAGCAAATAAAATTGATGGAGAACTCATTCAAGCAAAGTAAAATGAGTCATAATATGGTCCGTTGGAAACTGCGCGAATTCTCTGCGGTCTGGAGAAGTATCCACACAGGGTGAAATGGTCAGTGGTACCAGTCCAGTGGTAACAGGTCCAGATACGGATGATGACTGTAGATGAGCTCGAGAGGGAGGTTCGTTTTTTGGGTCTTCACAAAAGCGTCTTCTTCAATGTCACTCCGACGTTCCCAAACCCGTCCGTGCAGTCATATCATACAGAATCTGCCCTGTGGAGTTACAGAGAACAGCAGTGAAGCATTTCGCGCACATTCTCCGTGATTCGTGGCTGGATTTAGAGCTGAGTTCTCCCTCCTCCAGCACGCGCGCGCACACACAAACACACGCGCGCGCGCACACACACATATGTGGTGAGAAGGGATGGGGACCGTAAGAAATTTAACTATTCCTGTTCCTTAACGTTTCGTTGAGTACTTTTAATGAAGAAGTGTTGGACAATAAGAAATGTAACAAAACTGTTCAGTTTGTGGTCCTGAAACTTATTTTCAAACCAAATAGCCTATCCTTCTGGAATTTCCTATGGGCTTAAAATGTATACGATTTGGGAGTAGCCTAAGGTTAAGTTCTGCCTTTAACAAATAATTTCACGTTTTGTACTTCACCAATTACCTAAGATGGGCTACTAGTGGCTTAAGTGTCATAAGGACTCATTTAAATATTCGTTCGTGAATCGCACTATACTTGTCGCGCTGGATGCGTCTAGATTCAGTGAAAAGAACCGGCTCTTTAGAGTCGCTCCCTCGGGAATCGAACTATAGCTGGTCGCGTCGTCTGGATTCGAGTCACTAAAAAGAATCGGTTCATTCGAGTCACTCCTTCGGGACTGCAGATAGGTCTATCTTAAACTTAGCTGAATGGCTGGTTCATTCCACGAAATGCGTGCTTTCCATTTTGAAAATGAATTTTTTGAACTAGCCTACATTTTCTTTTTTAAAAGAAAGAATTTTGCCAATCTATATCAGAAAAAGCTAAATTCTTAAGTCTTAAGCTAAATTAAAAAATGTTCATATATTTACATAGCCGTTTAAAAAAACAAAAACAAGTTGACAGTTGATTTAGTGACAGCTGTCCTACTACAGGGAAGATAATGTTATGCTAATATTTCTATAGCTTTCTACACATTTGAAATATCCAGTTTTCAAATATCAGTTGTTTACTGTTCATGGTAACAGGTTGACCTTCAGATCATTTCCTGACAAAAACAAACTAACAAGGGATACAAAAGAAAAGACACTTAATTGTCAATTGTTAATAAAATAAATTACAATAGCACTTTTTTTCATAGTCATTGTTAACACAAAACACACCTTTTGTGAAATGACCCAGCAATATTTACAAAATCTTGTAACACAGTATAGGGTAGTGACTGGAATTGCAACCACAAAAGAGTCTAATATGAAATATGTATATGAATACCAGACAGGATTAGATACAAAAAATAAATAAATGGAATGACTTCTTTTATATTAGTGAATATATGCATAAAATATCAGCCCATAAAAACACTTCTAATGCAATATGCATAGAGTAGTGAGCATTAACCAAACAGGATGATTTAAACAACAGCATTTCCATTGGCTTTATTAAACAGGATCACAATCCATCAAACTTATCAGAATAAAAAAGGAATAAGTATATGATTATGTAATAAGGGTTTAAAAATTGTGTTATAAGCAACCATCCCACAAATAAGCATTACAAAGGAAAGATCATACATCATAAAGAGATTAACAGACACATACCTCAGGTGATTCATAGCAATATTGTACAAGCTGGAGTGATTGACATGAGAATGCTGCACAAAACACACCACAAAAAATGTCAAATGGAGTCAAGTTCTTTTTTTCATTGCAAATTCTACTGTGCTCTCAGTGTGTTGTTTTTCCCTCTCTCTCTCTCTCTCTCTCTCTCTCTCTCTCTCTCTCTCTCTCTCTCTCTCTCTCTCTCTCTCTCTCTCTCTCTCCTTCCCAAAATCTGCACGTCATTCCCTGGGAGATAAGACCAGGTACAGTGCTTCATCTCCATATTTTGGTATTCTGTACTGCACTGTGCTGGTGTAAAATCCATTCGCATCTTTCAACATTCACGCCAAACCACCATTAGACATGTTTTTCTCTTTTTGCTAATGGCATGAAAAAAAATTCCCCATCCGTTGCCAGCAATGTGAAAGAAAAAGAAACAAAACATTATTATTTACTCACCCTGTCTTTCCGAACCAGTATGACTGACTTCCTTTCATGGATCACAAAAGATGATATCTTGAAAAATGTTGCTCTTTTCCTTTCAAAGAATGACAAAAAGACACCATATAAGTATATACGACTTGTAGGATATACATTTTCTCCTCTTTTGGACTCTTTTATTATGCTTCTGTCCTTTTTGGAGCTTGGCGGCCCCTGGTATCCGTATACGGAGCCCCCTAAAGGGACATTAAGAAAAAAATTAAGTTGGGAGGAAAAAATATTTGCCAAAGCTTTTGCATTCTCTCGCAAATGTTTTGCGCAAAGAACACAGAAGTTTTTGCGAGGGAACGCAAGAGGTTTTGCGAGCAAACGCAAAGTCAGGGGAATGCAAAACATTTGTGAGAGAATGCAAAAGCACTGACGACTTATTTTCCCTCCAATTTTCCCTTTTTTTCCCCCACCCCCACCCTAAACACACAACTTCCCCCACAACCATTTCCCCTTAGGGGCTCCATACCTGAAGGTTTTTGGAAGTGGAAAAAACATTTTCGTGTGGGGAAAAAAAGCAGTTTTAACATGAGTCAAAACATTATCTTTTACAGCTTTACAATAGTATGAGTGAGAACATGATAACAAAATCTTTATTTTTTCGGTAAACTTTTCTTTAAAGGGATAGTTCACCAACTCTCACTCTCATGCCATCCCAGATGTTTATGACTTTCTTTCGTCAGATGAACACAAACAAAAATTTCTAGGACAAAAATCCATCTCTGTGAGTCCATATGAATGCCACTGAATGGCGCTTGAGAAACCACACACAGCGATCGTGACGGTAATCTATACCGTAGTGGATGAATCAATGTCTTCTGAAGGCAAACTATATGTGTGTGTAAGAAAAATGCATATATTTGTAACTTAAATAATTGATTCTGGTCTACTGCCATTCACAAGAGGGCTGCGGTGACAAGTGCAATGTGAAGCTTGTGAGAAAAGTGGTGGCACTCTGTGCTTCTGCTATACTTCTCGTGCGGACTTCACAAAGCATGTTTATGTCAAGCTGAGCCTGTAAACGTGCCTATCGCTTCACTTCAGAAGACATTGATTCACCCCTGGGGGTGCATGGACTACAGTCGCGATAGCTTTTTCATGTGTCAACCAAGCAGCAGCCATTCACTTGCATTATGTGGAGATAAAATAAAAAAATGTGTTTATCTGAAGAAAGAAAGTCATATATATCGGGGATGGCATGATGGCGAGTAAATGAGAGAATTTTAATTATTGGGTGAACAATCCCTTCAAGTACACTGAAAAACTTACTAATCATGCATCTTAAATGTCCATGAAGCCTTTTTCAGGAGTCATTTCTGCATCGATTTGACCTCTTCTACATGCAGTCTTCTTTAGGATGGGCTACAGAACAGTAAACAACAGATGACACCAAAGCCATATTTTAGAGAGCATCTGAGCTCAGAAACGTGACTAGAAGCCCTTAAAAAGCAGTAATCTTAAACCAGCACCACTCACTTCCTCTCAGAAAAGAAAGCATCCCAGAGAAAATGTAACAAAACGCTCTCTTTTGACCCAAACCTTGAAACATACCGTGCAAATATATCTAAATGCATTATCACACATCAACGCAAATCTAATTTCATATATTGTATTCTAGCCCTCTGTATGTGTGTGTGGCGCTTTGAAGTCAGTACACACGGGCCATCTGTGCGGCCAATAAAGTCCCTGTTTGTGGAGCACGCTGTCAGATTTAGCGCCCTGCTGATGCCTCTCCATCTTCTAAATGACCGTCGTTAAAAACTCCCCACTCATACAGAACCATATCAATAATTCAGACCCAGACCCTACAGCCACCAGCCTCATTTGCGGGCTGAGGGGACACGCTCACGCCATCAGGGTCCCATGGAAAATGTTCACAGTGAACGCGGACGTAATTATCTGATGTTGATGACAACTTTACCAATGATCTCACAAAGGTGACGCGGGTTATTCTTCAGGACGAGAGAGCGTGACAGCACAGGAAGACCTTTGGCACCAAAGTCTATTAAAAAAGACCCTCTGTCATCAGCCCCCGGGCCGTTCATCCTTCATTTTAATGGTCTGAGAGTTGAAGTGCCTTCTTTAGCTATGTCACCACTCTGTCGCTCGGAGAGAACTGAGCCGATCCGGTGTCTCTACGGCAGATGTCTGCATACCCATCCAAATAGAATCACAGCATTTCATCCATGCAGAGGCAGCATATGGTTAGTGTTCGTGCGGTTAACTTTTCTTTTTTCATTATTAGCATCCTCTACCTCACGCCTTGAAAGAAATACCACAATTTGGCTGTCCGTGGAACCTCATTACTCTTGCAAGAGTGCGGTAAGAACAGGCCTGACTCCACGGCAATCAATATTTACAACTGTGGCCGTGCCTTTGCACCTATTGTTTCAGTTTTATCACTTTCTGCCGTTCTGGTCCTCAGTTATGGTTTTGCGGAACTGTGCTGCCACAACAAAATCTGTATGCTGACATTTTCTGCCAATTTGTAAGAAGTGGGAATAAATGCAATCCAATTACTGTATAAAAAACAATTATGTAGAAGTGCATAATGGATGCTATTAGTCCCTTCTGCAATGAATATATGAATATAGTATATGTTAATGTCAGCCACACTAGTGATTCTCAACAAGGGGTACTGTATGTGTTCCCTGGGTACTTGGAGAGATTTCACTTTTGTTAAACCTATAAAACAAAAATTATGGCTTTAAAATAAAAATATTAGGGCTGTCAAAAGTAGTAAGCACTGTTAATCTCTTTGCAATTAACTGCTTAATGTTCAGGTGAATTTTTAGGGGAAAATGCAAAGTAGCATTATTATGTTTTAAATAAATGCATGAAAAATGGTTTACCACAGATACCTTTTCTTTCTTTATCTACCTATATATTAATAATAATAATACATTAATAAATATTATATAATCATGATTAATCAATTTGACAGCACTGATTTAAATATAATAATATAATAGCTTTACTGATAAAGCTGTGTGCATAAGACAAAATTAGGAAACTATGAGCAACACAATTGTTAAGTTTACTCATTGTGTGCTTATGTTGAATGTTCATTCCACTCATATTTGAGAAACAAATAAACTTTAGGGTCAAATCTATGAAACTTGACATCAGCCCAGCACAAAAATAGGTTAAGATGCAAATTGCTTTTGATTAGCGAGATTCTGTTTTGGCCATCTGTGTTTGCAATGATAAGAATGATAATTTAGGGTTTATAACACATTCATATTACTTTATGAGAAAGGTCTGTGACTCACTCAGAATTATTACTTTCATAAAGGGATGATAATATGACAACAGGATCTCATGATCTGTAATTAGGAGGCATCCAGACTGTCAGTACAGACAAACAACAGAACAAAGCTTCAAAGGTCAAATCAATATGATCAAATAAAGCTCAAATTACTGGATGTTGTTATAAAGTCATCAATAATATATATATATATATATTTTTAATAAGCAACTAACCTACATGCCAACACATTTAGACACACAAAATCCCATTTAAAGAAAAAAATGTTTTACTGCAGTCACTTCCTCATTTGGATGAAGCTGTGACTTACAATGCAATAACTTCTGTGGCCTTCCTCCTTACAAATAATGCTGAGAAGAATAAAAACAAACAGAAATGCTGGAAAACTAAGTGCACGATAAATAGAAAGGTCCATTTTAAGAGCCAAAAGGAATATAACAAATTTCAGATGTTAAAAAAACGTTATACTTTACATCTTTATTCTATCACGCTATTCTATCAGATGAGATTTTAGTTAATGAATAAAGTGCATTTTGAGGATGGCATTATGGGCAATCACTTGTGTTTCTTATCTCACGCCTGTTAATGACAGTGTTCGTTAAAACAGCAAAATTGCCCCTGTCAAGTGCTTCTTTCATTGGAAATGAGCTCTTTATCGGAACCTGCAGCCAGAGGAAACATCATACATCAGCCTCTCTGCTTTATCGTATTTTCAATTCTTCCCTCTAATGGAGTTATCTGCAATTTCTCCGCTATCAGCCCGAACAGTGGAACCGAGCTGGTTTGAGGAATGTGGTTTGATTTGCATTGTTTAATAGCTTTTTTTCTTCTTACACTTCCAATGATTAGTGAACGTACATTGCGGACAATGGCCGACCAATCATTAATCATCT
Source organism: Tiaroga cobitis (assembly GCA_030578255.1). NCBI lineage: Eukaryota > Metazoa > Chordata > Actinopteri > Cypriniformes > Leuciscidae > Tiaroga > Tiaroga cobitis. The sequence goes on along the minus strand of CM060598.1, from coordinate 36,231,580 downwards.
TGTGCCTCGTTATTGCGGAAGTGTTGGGAGTGAATAATCTGGGAGTGAATAATTACAGCTGCATTAATAGCAGTAAATAGGAAGTTCTTTACAGAAGAAAGAAACACTCGACACATCAAACGCTCCAGAACGTGAGATCTTCTCATTAAAATGTAGCGATTCAGTCGTCTGTGATAATAACTGATACATGGCCAAATCTCTCCCTTATTTTCTCGAAATCACAGGGGGTGAAAAGAGCCGTGTGGCCGGCTCTCAAGGTCACATGGTGCTATTGGAGTTGAGATGAAGTTTTATTTAGTCTAGTCTGGAAAAAAAATATCAGTTTATATATAGGTAATGAAATGATCAAAAAGCCATTATTGTGATACACCTCAATGACCAGGCCTTATATTTACTAAACTCTAATGTCAAGCTCCGAAGAATACCTTTCGTCCCAAACAATGAAAAATATACAGTTTCTTTCTTCTTCAGTACAACCATGGGGAGAGCTCAAAGCCGTACGAAGAACACAATTTAAACTGGAAAATAGCAGCCAGTGTACATGAAGATTTACATAGGCTCAGAAATGTAATGATGTGAGTCTGGGATGTGTAATATGGTTTAAATTATATTAATATTGTTTGGGGCATAATACTCTTCAAATAGGTCACATAAATTAAATAAAATATTTTCTTTACATTTTGCACAACACAACACAACACAACATAACAGAAATAGCACATAATAAAACAAACATTTTTTTGTACACAAATTCTTTAAATAGATACAGTTAAATACTACAGGGCATAATAAAATATGAATACATTTTTGTAGCCTAAAATTCTTCAAATAATCTAATTAAATACGGCTTAGCAAAGTATTTCAGTACATTTCAATAATATAGTATAATTAATATAATATAACATAACATAATACCAAAACTGATTTGTAAAACAGTATGTACATGGTAGAAATCAACATTTGAGCAATTTTGTAGTTATTTTTTAATATCTTGCCTTAATTGCTTTTTCAAACAGGACTCACCTACTGCTTCTGCCTCGATTGTTATGTTGAAAATGCAATACAGCAAAAGTTCTCTTGAGGATGTAAATGTTCTAAAGAAAAATGATGAAAAATGCACAATATTTATTATCGCGAAAACAACCTGGTAAATACATTTTACACTTCTGATGCATACAGTATACCTGCTGATTCCACAGCCACCTCCAAAACGGCACAACAGGTTTCCGTGTCTTTGTTTTAAATTGAATTGCTGTTATCAGAAGGTCTGGTTGTAGGAACCTCTTGTTTACTTTACTTTAATGGTTTTAAGGCCTGAAGCGGCGCACTAAATGCATTGCTTTCCGGAATCTGCTGGAACAACAGATTTTGGATGAAGGTTTTTAAACAACAATACACAACAACAACGACCTTCGAAGGAATCGGGAGTTTAGCAACTCAAACATTATAAACACAATGTTCCACCTCTGAGGAAAACCATGAATACAACAGTAGACGAAATGATTTCTGTGTGAGACCACACACATTTAAATGCTAATGTATTTCAGGTAAACCTGTTTCCACTCTCTCTCCCTCCGCGTCTATTCCCTTACATCTTTATGTTTTAAATGTTATAAAACAAGCTGATCCAGATCCATACTCCTACACAACGTGGAGCATCCAACATCGGCCCTGCACAAATGTTCTGTGTGATTCTGTGGTATTTCTATTCCAACGTGGCCACTGAAATAGCATCGAGGGTCTTTGTAGGGGAAACAAGAGCTAGCTTCCTCCAGACGACATCAAACCCACATTTCATCTTCTCTAGACTTCACCTCCAATGAAAAACATATGCAGCTGAAAATATATGTTGAAATGCTAATGCTGCTTGCAATCTGTTATTGCTCTAAGCAACAGTTATCATTGGTGATAAACGCTGCTGGTGATGAGCAAGTCCAAAGCATAAGACCAAGCTTCTATTCTATAATGTAATAATACTCTTTTTTATATATATTTCCAGTATAACAAAGAAAAATTGGAACTGAAAATAAGCAGTGGAATGGACATGAATAAAACCTGATGATTGCGTGCAATGATCTGAGATATTCTTAAAAAAAAAAAAACCATCTTGTGCTTTAATGGAAGCAAGAAAATCTTATTTCCCATTATCAATATCAAAAATTTGTATTAGAATTTTCACTCTTGAAAATAAAGGTTCGAAAAGGGGGTTTTCACAGAGATGCCATAGAAGAACATTTTGTTGGTTCCCCAAAGAATCTTTCAGTGATCAGTTCTGAAAAGAAGCATTTTTCTTAGAGCGAAGAACATTTTAATAATCTAAAAATCTTTTTTCCACTATAAAGAACCTTTTGAGCAATGGAATGGTTCAGTGGATGTTCATGAAATCATCAATGTCAATAAAGAACATGTATTTTTAAATAAACATGTTTAAAAATCCCAAACTTTGGAAGCCAAAAGTTTTGTGATATTTTGAATCCCAGATTTTCAATGTGGTTTTAGCTGTTTTTTGAAACCCACTATTTGCTGTATACAAAATATAAAATGCTGTAAAAATTCTAACTGTACCCATCACAGAAAACTGTATGCATTTTTACATTTTCAAAACCCCAATTAGCATGATTTAGAAGCACTTTTCCTCATGGGGACCAAAAAAGGACAAGATTTTGGAAATGGCCATCTTTCTGGGGACATTCTGTCACCATAAGGTAGGGTTTACACACCCCCACCCACCCCCCAAACACACACACACACACGAGGTGCGGTCAGACTTCTTCATTGTGTCAGCAGTCAGTTCCTAGATCCAACAGTTAAAGACATACGGCATAAAACTGGAATAAATGACCATCAACTCTACTCACACGTGAGCTGAGCATCTATGAAAGAGAAAGAAAAGAGCAGAAAACACAGAGCGTTTGCACTGAGATATTCATGTGCGCCAGACAGGAAATTAAAAGAGCTCTTAATCAACTCTGCTTTGAGATCTTTGTATTCTTCAATGCAATGCATATCTGAAAATAATACATCACTGTTACACAAATGTTTTTTGTAAAATAGAAAAGGTTATTGTTTGCTTCATACGAAGTACACTTGGCGGCATACTGTATCTAACACTCTCAAAGTGAAACCAATGAATCATGAAATCAGTTTCACCCTCTTGACTCACATTCCTGGTTTTGTCATAATTCATCAGAAAAAAAAAAAACGTAATAGCCATCTCTACCTCTGATTAAACTTTCCTGTTCAGCTGATATTTTAATAGACAAATAGCTATCCTTCAGATTTTTTTGTTTTTGAAAAGTCTCTTATGCTCTAGGCTGCATTTATTTGATCAAAGGTGCGTGACAAAATGAATATTGTGAAATATTATTGCAATTTAAAATAACTTTTTTCTATTTGAATATATTTTAAAATGTAATTTATTCCTGTGTTATACTACAGGGCTGTTGAATGCTTGATTCTGATTGGTTGAGAAGGTTCTAAGGTGTGCAATTATTTAAACGCACGGCTAAAGTAGTTCCAGGCAGGTTTGACCGCATTACAGTTCCATATCACTGCGCGTAGTTAACTGTAATAACGGAAAATAGGATATACAACTCATAACAAGAAAAAACTTGCGCCCCCATGCATGCGCTTATCTGCAATTTTCGATGTCTAACTTCACAATCAATGGACACATACAGTTTAATTTTAATAAATAAAGTATGTAGTCCTATCTATAATAGGCTAAATAGAAAATTAAACTGAATAGGCTATATAAATAAATTGATAGTCCTGCTGCACGGGTTTTCGTAATTATTCCAGATAATATAACAAATAAATAATTATTGATAGGCCTACGTACTTGTTAAAAGGGCTTTGTGGGTTTCATTTATTAGGTTATCTACTGTCAATTATAGAAAACAATAATGAACGAATTAATTAAAACGAATTTAATTAATAAATAAATAATAATATTGACGTATGCTTTTCTGTCTCATTATTGCAATCTCTCTCTCTCTCTCTCTCTCTCTCTCTCTCTCTCTCTCTCTCTCTCTCTCTCTCTCTCTCTCTCTCTCTCTCTCTCTCTAATAGCTGCATAAATAACTGTATAAAGCCGGGACACACTTACTAAGGCCAGTCATAAATGTAATTTGATACTTATGACTGATCATGCCCAAACGCGTGTTCAGCGCGTTCAGTCTGTGTTCACAGTCTGTGTTCACAGTTGGTGTTTTAGACCTGCTACAGTCGATGGAAACAGTCGGTCTTCGAATGTTTCAGCGAGTCGTAAGTGTGTCCCCCGTCATTAGTCTGCTATCAGTTGCTCAAACCTCCGTTACTAACTCTAAAATGACGTTTTGGAATTAGCAACGGAGGCATGGGATTAGATGCGTAAGAAATTAGTCCTACATACAAGAGCGTTTTAATGACAAAAACTTGACAAACGTCTTGAAATGCATCATCTGAACAATGTTTTGAGGTGTGGTAACTGTAGTATAAGCGGAATAATTGACTTCAGGCCGTTGAATTATTAGAAAAATAATGCACACCCGAGGTGGTAATGCGGTCGCGAAGCGGAGTGGCTGTTACACCTCGGGTGTGCATTATTTTTCTAATAATTCAACGGCCTGAAGTTCAACGGACTTTTATTGTATTTTTGGATAGGTCCCGAGTGCCTGACAACTGTGAGGGGGGTGAATTTTTTTCTAACTCGTTAGTTTAGGTCGTATTTAGATATAAAATGTATGCCAAATAAGGGCGTGGTTAACTTTGATTGACAGCTTGATTGACAGCTGATAACGGGCTGCACCGAGTAGACAACACAACACATCATACCACCTCTGTATCCTTTTTGAACATTTGTATTGAAATATCGTACATAAAATGGGTTGCTCTGCTATAAACTGCACTAACCGACACTGTAGGACACATTTTTTCCGGTATAAGTGACTTTCCACTACTATTTCACGTAGTTAGCATTATTTAGCATCATTGTTTGTGGCCAGTGGCACTGTAACAGTTAGCATTAAATCGCCTCAGATAAGTTAGCGTCCGAGGTACTAGGGTTGCCAACCGTTCCGTATAATACAGTAACTTTTATAGTCATGCTGCTGACAAGGCACGTATAACACCTTCATTGATTCATTATTTGTGTAGATAAGGAGTGTGCATTTTTTGGTTCATTAAACTAAAGGACAATTTCGTTATTTTACACTTAAATCCCTGTTTTAAGATCGTTTCTGATGAAATAGAACGTTTAAGATTAAAATTTGGAAACATGATACGTATAATACGGAATCGTCCTGTATTTGACACATAAAAGTCGTGCTCCGTATTGAACTGATACGGAACGCACTTGTTGGCAAAATGATCATGATAGCCTTTATATATCTATGTGGTTGTTCAGTCTTGTATATTGATTAGGCCAACTTTGCTATTCTATAAATATATAGGCCTAATACGTTGTATTATAATATGCTATAATGTATGATAGAATACAATATTCACCAAAAGTCATCATTTCAGGCCCGCGCCCTCAGATCACTTGGACGTGACGGTTACAAGAGGTAAAAACGATATAAACACTGTTTGTTTTCTCACACAAACCGCTCGTTTTGTGTCTTAGGCCATCAATGTGAACTTACATTTACGAGTCATTAAATCATGTTTAATTTGGACTTCTCTGTGCATGCTCTTTGAGGTGGTGACCATAGACCTGCATTATATGACTGACAGACAAGAACGGTTTGACCTAAAAATATCAAAATTGAAACTACAGCGGAAACAAAGACACCTATATCTTGGATGCCCTTGAGGTAAGCTAAACATACCAAAAATTTATTTCAAAGTGAACTATCCCTTTAAACATCATAACATATCAAGTGTGGTCTCAGCGCTCTCAGAAGACACTAGCAGTCTATTTTTCTCTCTCTTAAACATACACATACGCACACACACATTCCTGCACAGACTGGTCTCTATGGATACCTCCCAAAGTAAACGGTTTGGTCTCTACGTCTAACACGCACAGACAGCCTTAAAATTGCTTAGTGCTGCTCACGGAAGGAGTTCAAGCGTGCACTGATCTGTGGAGAAAAGCACATATACTGTCCTCGTTTCACCTACAGATCATCATGCACGATGCTAACGGAGGAAGAATCACCCACGTTCAGCAATGCATGTTTGCCATTGTGTGTTGCTAGTGGTTTTGCTCAAATTATACTTTGTAAATGTAAAAACATTGTGGGAAGATTCTCACAAAACCCAAAGAAAGGACAAAAAAAAAAAAAGAGAAAATTATATATATATATATATATATTTGCTTTCTTTAAGATCATAATTATTTGCATTGACAATATTTTCATGACGATTAAGAACATTACCCTATTGCAAAGAAAAATTATAATTATTCCAAATAATTTGTAAATATATAATATTATTAATTGCAATAAATTACTTTATTCATATTATGAAAATAAATAATATTAACATTTGTTTGCATTGTGATTTCAACAATAGCACATTACCCTAATGCAAAGAACAAAATTGATGAGCTAAATTTGTAAATATATATATATATATATATATATATATATATATATATATATATATATATATATATTAATAAAGAAATTTATATAGATTAATTTTAACAAATATATATATATATATATATATATATATATATATATATATATATATATATATATATATATGATATAAAATATTATAATATATTAATATAACACATTTACAAATTATTAGGGCCCGAGCATTATTAGGACATTATTAGGTTTATTCAGTATTATATTTTTCTTCTTTCATTAATTTCCTTTCATTAATCACACTTGTCACAAGGCAAACAATTGTTAATAGCCTATTGTTGTTGTTGTTAATATTACTAATAATATTTTTGTCTTTCTTTTTTGCTGATTTTCCAACTATTACAGTATTTTACTGTAATACAGTAAAAATACACAATTACAGTGATAAGAATCTAATGGGATTAATCAAGAAAATAGCAATTAAAAATATATAATTGAAAAAAAAAATGCCCTGATTCATTGCACGAATCATAAAAGGAAATAAAAAATAATAATCTAAATTTTCTTCATGAAAATTCATTCATAAAGGTAATTTATAACAGTAATTAAATGCAAGCAAAAATGCTATATTCTTGAGCAGACAGCATTAAATCTACACCATATTTATGATGTAAAAATATAGGCTAATAAGGGTTTTCATGGTGTGTGCTATTAACTTTGACTGTTGTCTGAAGCCCTGGGATAGACATTTCATGTTTGGAGTAATTCACAGCACAGAAACAGACACAGTTCTTGCATAATGCAGTCCAATAATCTCATGCATTTGCCTTGTTGTTTGCAGTGAACGTTCCCCTGAGTGACACCTCAACATCGCTCTGTAGGAGAATTTACAAACATCCATCTTTTGAACAAAGATTAACACTGAAACTGTACCACCACATCTGAAGAATCTACCCTCACACAGTCAGGCCTGTCTAGTCCAAACCATTGCCCCTAAAAACTGCAGGTCAGTCTGGAGAGCAGAGCACATAAAAGATGCAGCGCAGAGCTTGTGTGGAATTGTCAGATTGTCAGCCGGTGGAGCGAGCGAGAGAACGCTCGGCTGTCTCTGTCGTTTTCACTAATGCAGCTTCACCCTGACAGCGGAAGGAATGTTCCCCGGCTCACGGCCAACTCAAAACGCAGGTAGCACGGAGCAAAACATCCATTTTTCATTGGGATGTTTTCCCAGGAAGCCAGAAGACGCTCTTTACAAATCTGCCCCTACCGGGAAACCGTGCGTTTTGCGAGTGGCCTGTGCGGACAGAATCAAATTTGAATACAAATTGATTTTGGTTTTCGGACAGACCGTTCTGAGGGTAGATAAAAAGTGTGATATAGACAGAGTTTGGTCTCAGAGCAATTTTCATCCACTATAAATGCACTCGGGCTAGCTTTCCGACATCGCCTCATATTTAAAACATAGGTTAAAGTTGGTACAAGCTGTTAGCCTGGAACCTCGGCACTTATGGTGAATGTCGCGCTCGTCGCTCTCGAACAAGCGCTCCTGGGAGCGTCCTGCGGTGTGATACATTGCTGCTTTCCAACGGCTGCCTTTGAGATACTGTTTTAAGTAAAGCTTTGGCTCTGTTAGAGCAATGCCGATAAGAGATGGCTATCACGCCGCTCTCCGTGAATGATGAATACACACCATCGGAACCTCACATGTAGGCTACTCGGTTCTCCAAGCTCTGCGCACACAAGGCAAAGCCCTAACCACACACATCAAACCCTCCTCCAAATATTGTTCATCTCAATTCAGTATAAAGCAGATTATCACCCCGGTGCCTATAGAGCTTTGCAGAACTGTGGGGGAAAAGGCATCTGTTGCCAGAACAGGGTAAAAAATAAGGGTTTCAGATATTTAAATGACTGAAATAATGTTAATATAGTGAAGTATAGTATTAAAATGTGTTTTGTACCTTTATAATAGGCTACACTGACAAACATCAAAAACACAGCTGGTAATGAGAAAGCCACATGTTCACTTCATAGGTTGATCCCTAGAAAAGTCTAAAAACTCTGAACATCATCTGGGACGGGACTATGTGCTTGTCTAATCAATCACAGTGTTTGGTGCCACAAGTGGCACGTCACCTTTAAATTTTAATATAATATAATTTTTTTAATTATATTAATATTTTTTTGGGCCTAAATTTCTTCAAATAGATCCAATAAATAAAAACTACTATATATATATATATACAATTTTTGTATAATATATAGTTATATAATATGATGCAATGTAATCAAAAATATTAATATAATTGTAATAATTTATGTGCCTAACATTCTTCAAATAAGTCAAATATATAGAATATACTGTTGGGAAATCTTTTCTTACATTTATTTATAATATATAATGCAATGTAATGTAATGAAATATAAATGATTAAAATTGTATTAATACTTTGGGGGCCTAACATTCTTCAAATTGTATAATATATCCAGTATAATGTAATCTGAAGTGTCACACGGAATTCTGCAAATGGAAAATTATGTTTTGACGTTCTTTTTCTCTTCCAAAAACTGTACATTTAACATGTCCTGTTAGATTTATTCGTTTTTCACCATACAGGCGAAACTCGAAAAATTAGAATATCGTGCAAAAGTTAATTTATTTCAGTAGACAACTTAAAAGGTGAAACTAATACATTATAGACTCATTACTTGCAAAGTGAGATATTTCAAGCCTTTATTTGTTTAATTTAAACCCCAAATTCAAAATTAGAATATTGTGAAAAGTTTTTCATAGCTGTAAGCCATAATCATCAAAATTACAACAAATAAAGGCTTGAAATATCTCACTTTGCAAGTTATGAGTCTATATATTAGTTTCACCTTTTAAGTTGAATTACTGCAATAAATGGAAATAAATGAACTTTTGCACGATATTCTAATTTTTCGAGTTTCACCAGTATATAGCTATAGGGAACTTGGCATTAACACATTTTTGTATTATGCTATAGCATGTTTACAGTTTTTACCATTTAAAATCATTTAACTTTAGATTGTGCACCTCTTCTTGCAATCTGCAGGTTTTACCTCTCTCATTAACTTGCATTCCCCTCATGTGTTGCTCTCTGGGGAACGCTGCCTCATCGGGAAGAGACAGAAACTGTGTCTTCCACTTTTGAGAAGTGCTACCTGTACAGACTTTGGTTTCGCAATAGTATGCCTATTCGAGACACCCTTCCCCTTTGTCTGCTCTCTGGGCTCGTGCTTCTTTTGTTCTGGAAAGTTCTTCGCATTCACATCGGGCTTGTGAGTGATAGCACTGCGAGACGCCCTCGGTTGCAACAGACCCGAACATGTCCCTGGAACGACAGCGAGGACTGATTAGCGACTACCGTGTGATGTTTATACTTTCCTGAGACTTTTAGTCTACTGTTTTATTTTTCCTTTTTATTATTCCAAGCTTAACGGTCTTAAAAAACCCAAAATCGAGTTGCAGAGAAATGAAAAAGGAGTCTATGATCAAATCTCACCATTATCCTCCTCTGACAGGGCGAATACCAGCTCACAAAATGAATAGTGTGGGGTTGCTAAGCAACGTGCAGATTCTGACGATAACCACGGACTGTAACATGAAGAGAGAACCTGAAGTCTGATCACATGACTGTGACCGGAGCACGAAATCATAAAGTGCTGCTATCGACTACTAAATTATGTGGACAGGAGCCTTACGACGGATTTTAAACAATCTTGTTTGTCAGCAAGGTTTTGCTCGCTGGATGCCGCATACTGATTGGCCACTTAAAGCAGCTGGAAATTACATAGAGCAGAAACCACAAAAGGAGCATTGTGTGGGAGAATTCAGTTTACGGTCTGGTAGGTCAGAATCAGACACTTTAAATCCTTCCTATTAATTATTTTGGTCTTTTTGCCACTTGGTGGAAGATTTGACTGAGAAAGAAGTTGCAAGCCAGATTCAAACTTGTGGCACCAAGGCTCAATGTATCAGAGGGTGACTGTGATTTTGGTAATTGGTAGTGTCAAACTGCTTTCCTACCAATCGTAAATATTTTGTGTGTATGTTTTGAACAGGAATGAGTTTGTTAGCACTTTACATTAAGGTTGAATAAAGGTTCAATATAATGTAATAAAATTTAATGTATTTTACATTTTTTACATTACTTAAAAGGGATAGTTTACCCCAAAAATCTGTCATTATTTATGTGGTTTCAAAGCTGTACGACTTTCATTTCTTCTATCACACACAAAAAAAGATAAACTGACACTAATATCTCTGTCAATATACTATGAAGGTCAATGGGTAAAATGTTTGCAGTGTTGGGCAGTTACTTTTAAAAGTAACGAGTTACAATATTGCATTACTCCCTAAAGAAGTAATTGCGTTACTTGGTTACTTTTTATAGAAAGTAATGCATTGCATTAGTTTTGCATTTTTTCACACCTGTTTTTTTTTTTCAAACTTGCTTGTTTGATTAAAGTTGTTAAAACAACTTGAGGGTGTAAACATCCATGTAACTGAGTAAACATCACAAAAATTGATGTTGCCTGTTGCCTGTTCGTTCACATCTCAGAGTTTGACTCGTGCATGCATGAATCATTTCGCGGCGACTCCAGTCTCTGATTCATGTTTTCATTCATGCGTCTAGCGTTTTGGCTGCTACAAAATAGATTTATCATACAGTATTCATCCACTACCAGCTTTAGCACAGCTCACTGAATTCTGAGAGTGCAAAACTGTGCCATTAGTAAGTTGCTTTCAGAGCCTAGTATCTTCCTAGTAGGGAATCCTGACTGTAAGCATCACAAACCCACAAGTCAATGAGCTGGTAAAACTCTCACAGGACTCAATGACCCAGTGCACAGTAAATACACTGAGTGGCCATGCTATCATGGATATAGTCACAACTGAAAAGTGTAGGCTACATCACCCTGCAGCCCAAGACTGGTTGCCCACTGAAGCTAAGCAGGGTTGAGTCTGGTTAGTACCTGGATGGGAGACCTCCTGAGAAAACCAGGTTGCTGCTGGAAGAGGTGTTAGTGAGGCCAGTAGGGGGCGCTCACCCTGTGGTCTGTGTGGGTCCTAACGTCCCAGTATAGTGACGGGGACACTATACTGAAAAAGAGCACCGTCCTTCGGATGAGACGTTAAACCGAGGTCCTGACTCTCTGTGGTCATTAAAAATCCCAGGATGTTCTTCGAAAAAGAGTAGGGGTGTAACCCCGGCATCCTGGCCAAATTTGCCCCTTGGCCTCTGTCTATCATGGCCTCCTAATCACCCCTATATACTAATTGGCTTCATCACTCTGTCTCCTCTCCACCAGTAAGCTGGTGTGTGGTGGGCGTTCTGGCGCAATATGGCTGCCGTCGCATCATCCAGGTGGATGCTGCACATTGGTGGTGGTTGAGGAGATTCCCCCTTCCATATGTGAAGCGCTTTGAGGTCCCAGAAAAAGCGCTATATAAATGTAACGAATTATTATTATTATTATTTTTTTAGTGTAGGCTACTACTAACAAAAGATCACTAAACAAAGATACGCAAAAATATATATATATACACTACCGTTCAAAAACTTTGAGAAATGTATACTTTTATGAAGCAAAGATGCTTTAAATTGATCAAATAACTAAAGAAATTTATGATGTTACAAAAAATATTAAGCAAAATAAAAATCTGTTTTAAACATTGATGATGATAAGAAATGTTTCTTGAGCAGCAAATCAGTATATTAGAATGATTTCTAAAGGATCATGTGACACTGAAGACTGGAGTAATGATGCTGAAAAATCAGCTTTGCATTAGAGGATTAAATTACATTTTAAAATATATTCAAATAGAAAACAGTTATTTTAAATTGTAATAATATTTCACAATATTACTGTTTTACTGTAGTTTTCATCAAATAAATGCAATCTTGGTGAGCATTAGAGACTTTTTAAACTAAAAAAATCGTACAGATCCCAAACCTTTGACATACACTCACCTAAAGGATTATTAGGAACACCTGTTCAATTTCTCATTAATGCAATTATCTAATCAACCAATCACATGGCAGTTGCTTCAATGCATTTAGGGGTGTGGTCCTGGTCAAGACAATCTCCTGAACTCAAAACTGAATGTCAGAATGGGAAAGAAAGGTGATTTAAGCAATTTTGAGCGTGGCATGGTTGTTGGTGCCAGACGGGCCGGTCTGAGTATTTCACAATCTGCTCAGTTACTGGGATTTTCACGCACAACCATTTCTAGGGTTTACAAAGAATGGTGTGAAAAGGGAAAAACATCCAGTATGCGGCAGTCCTGTGGGCGAAAATGCCTTGTTGATGCTAGAGGTCAGAGGAGAATGGGCCGACTGATTCAAGCTGATAGAAGAGCAACTTTGACTGAAATAACCACTCGTTACAACCGAGGTATGCAGCAAAGCATTTGTGAAGCCACAACACGCACAACCTTGAGGCGGATGGGCTACAACAGCCGAAGACCCCACCGGGTACCACTCATCTCCACTACAAATAGGAAAAAGAGGCTACAATTTGCAAGAGGTCACCAAAATTGGACAGTTGAAGACTGGAAAAATGTTGCCTGGTCAGATGAGTCTCGATTTCTGTTGAGACATTCAGATGGTAGAGTCAGAATTTGGCGTAAACAGAATGAGAACATGGATCCATCATGCCTTGTTACCACTGTGCAGGCTGGTGGTGGTGGTGTAATGGTGTGGGGGATGTTTTCTTGGCACACTTTAGGCCCCTTAGTGCCAATTGGGCATCGTTTAAATGCCGCGGCCTACCTGAGCATTGTTTCTGACCATGTCCATCCCTTTATGGCCACCATGTACCCATCCTCTGATGGCTACTTCCAGCAGGATAATGCACCATGTCACAAAGCTCGAATAATTTCAAATTGGTTTCTTGGTTTTCTGTACTAAAATGGCCCCCACAGTCCCCAGATCTCAACCCAATAGAGCATCTTCGGGATGTAATGGAAAGGGAGCTTCGTGCCCTGGATGTGCATCCCACAAATCTCCATCAACTGCAAGATGCTATCCTATCAATATGGGCCAACATTTCTAAAGAATGCTTTCAGCACCTTGTTGAATCAATGCCACGTAGAATTAAGGCAGTTCTGAAGGCGAAGGGGGTCAAACACAGTATTAGTATGGTGTTCCTAATAATCCTTTAGGTGAGTGTATATACCAATCATCAAAATGGATCTCTGTTCAGATTAGAAGCAACAAAAATAATTTGTGTCGGATCTGTTTACATGCATACATTTCATTTTTTAGTAATCCGAATAGCAAAATTCCATTGACATACAGATCACATTCAACCACTCAACAGAGCATTTCCATTGGCTGAGACAACTTTATGGCTACTCTATTCAGTGATTTGAAATAGTAATAGAAAATCACTTTAGAGCCCATTTTTCTTAATCATAAACACATATTAATATCATTTAAGTTACATATCACATTAGTTCACCTAAATGGTCAATTTAGCTTTCAGCACAGTGTTAACTGGTTAAAAATAGCTATTTTGATGAACTACAACAAGATAACTATGTTTTTGACCAGGCACTGTGGAAAGGAAAAATGATTTTGCGTAAAACCGACTTAATTTCAACTTGCAAAACATTAATTGTGAATTATATATTAAGCATTGTGCTTTATGGGGGTTCATGTTATATCTTGCATAGGACACCAGAATTGGCACCTCCAAATTCCCAATTTAACCTCCTAGAGCCCAGTACCTGCAAGAAAGGATGCCAGAACACTCTGTCCCAGAAGCACCTACTGCAACTGCTGTCAAACACATAATCAAACCTTTATCAGATCACTGTCAGACCAGAGAGTTTGATCACAGAAAGCTCTCTGCTGTAACATTTCAGAGAAATCCTTAAAATGCAATTACTGTCCGTTTCATGCACTTCAAATAGTCAACGTTTTGATCATTAGATGCCTTCCAAAATTCAGAGCAAGAAGAAGAGAGAAAAAGAAGTGAAAAGTAGAGCGAGAGCGGAAGTAAATAAGTCATATTGTTTTCTCCCTCTGACTATTTATGAATGCATCTAATGCTCTAGGTGACAGTTTTTGGTTTAACATTTAAATAATTTTCCCATCAGAATTCCATTGGTGACAGAGAAGGATGAGACGTAAATGTGCAATGAAATTTCACCGCAGAGAACGTCCCGCCATCCTCCCCGGCGCACACACGTGCAACACACCGGGCCACAGCCCACCGACCCGAGTGCGTCTCACTGTTTTCCACGCCATAATGGAACCTTTGCTTTCTTTCCATTTACATTTGTTTGAACAGGGCACCTGGCACGGCACAGAAATCACTGCACAGCGGGGGAACTATTTGCATTGTAGCTCCATTTGCTCCGATGAATTTTTCAGAAAGATGTGACAACCTCATGCATACTGATATGATGCCTCTGTTTTGCATACGGGCTTCCTGCAAAACATGTCTTAATCTTACGTTGAGGCTAATGCACCTAAATGGACAGTTTAAGAAACTGAAGAGATGAGAGCCAATCGTTCCGAGGAAGACGTAAGACGAGGGCCGACTTAAATAAGTGTCCCCCGTCTCTCGAGGTTACAGCACAAGCTCCTCGGCTCCGGCACTCACTAAATAATGAGACAAGACAAGAACAGTAGAACTAATCTAACTGCTTTAAAGAGTGCGAGGAACTAGATGAGTGAGAGGAGAGGAGAGGTGAGACGATGCAGGGAGAGAAAGAGCAGATAAGACATAATCAGGCGTGAATACAATCTACAAAACGGAGATATAATTTGGTATTCCAGAAAGGGCTTCTGCATCAGCAGTGAGGCAAAGCAATCATCATTTGCAGGAGAATGTGCCGAGAGTTTCTTTAGATCACTGCTGCTCAAATGCATCAATCATGATCTCAGACAAACTCCAGATCATTGGCTTTGTTCAGACACACAGCAGAAACACAGGTTGCAAACAAGTAAAAGATGTTGGATTCGTATGTGGTTTGGATAAGGTTCGCATCATATTTCATGTTTTTGTTGTTGTTTTTTTATTCCTCAGAACACAAACGACAAAACAATAGGATGCAAAAGAATCAGACTCAAATCCAATTAGTTCTTTGTATGAACAGCAAAAACCTCATATTACAAACCCGATCCAAATTACACACAAAATCAGAATCTAAAATCCGTTTTTGCTGTTCACACTACGAACAATGACATAATTTAGTTGTTCATAGTTGCAGCGCATAAATAAATAAACTAAACTGAATAAATTAATAAATATGCAACAAACCAACACAAATCAATAAACGAATAAACATGAATAAATAAATAAATATGCATAAACAAACCAACACAAATAAATAAATAAATAAATAAGTCTTAACCCTAAATAAATCAATTAAAACCCAAACAAATTAAAACACGGATGAATAAATAAATAAACACGAATGCATGACTTAAGAAAAAAAATACAAACCTGGTTGGATGAATCTAAACAGATCCAAGTCACATTGTTTGGATTAGGAATGTAGAAGTCAGATTTCATGTGTTCTTCTGCTCAGATGATAAACAACTCAATGGATTTAAAGATACATATTGATTCATCTATATGATCAGTATCTACAAGTTTACTTGGCTAGCAGTGCTTGTGTTCCAATACTTGCGTAGAGCATGTTGAGCCTTAACCAATACGCCTGACCACACCGACTCAAAGTACTGAACAAGCCATCAAAAATTAAAAAATTGTATTTACATATAAAAAATAAATGAAATTATGCTACTGTCGAAACTACAAAGGTTTTATAATTTCAATTTTGGTTTAACTTCAACCATACGCTCGCTCTCAAAAACCCCGCCCTCTAAAGACATGTCAGCCAACCCGACGTCAGCAAACCAAAGAATTAAAAATAATTGACAGGCAGAGATGCAAGGTGTACTAAAAACACTTAAGGCTGCTTTAATACAAAATATTTTAAAATGTACACAAACGTTTAATAATAATAATAATCATAATAATAGTAATAATAATGTGTCGGTAGAGAGACGGAAGTATTGATGTTTAACATGTTTAGGTGTTCCATATAATTGACAACAACAGCTGCAATGAACCAGCCAAGCATTTCTCTGTCTATTACAAGTCCAATAGTCTTTAAAGAGCTCACCGCCTCACGGACTAACAAAACCCCCCTGTCTCGACACCCCCATTAAACCGGAAAATAATGACTGAGCGCAAATGGACCGAGCTCCATTCGCAACATGAATTGCATCATACCGGTAAATAGAGTGACCCGTCCTAATTAGAGGAGAGAATAACAGAATTGTTACAGTAATCTTGGCCTGTTGCTCTGCGGCGCCACTGTCATTGACTGAGAGCGGAAAAAAAAACAGGAGCGGGAACTCAAGCTAAATCTATTCATTAGCCATAGTCTCCAATGCAATCAATAACACGCCTTTCCAATTACACCGCCCGAGATCCACAGGAAATTCGTGCTGTATTTAAACCGGTTAGCAGCATGGACTGCTGCGAGAGTTCTCCACTAGACTCCCCTCGAGCCTATCAAACTAGAAACATGGAAACAGCTCTCCCCCCTTACTGGGTTCTTCTTATTTTAATGTGCTCAGAAAATGTGTTTTCATCTTCCTAATTGACCGCAGATTCAATACGGCCTCAGCTGTGATCCAAACACCACTTTTTTTCCTCCCCGGAGCTATAAAATTTCTTTATACGCACTTTAATCAATGTTTTCAGATACATCTGTGGGAAATGATCAGGATAATGAAATATAACGCAGTCTGTTTACTCCAACAGCCCAATCTCGCTACATAGATTGCCACATTCGGCTTAAGGGGCAACAAACTTAAACATCATATTCTGTTTACAAATCCCTCAATAAGCGACTATTCAAAAGTCAGCGTGCATGCTGAATAAGAACACTAAAGTGCACACTTCAGGGTGTATTTATCACATGGCACGACTCCACAAGCATTTTGCCAGAACACAAGCAAGCATTGGAATATTGGCTTGCAGATGCCACTTGGATTGATAGATACTGATCAGTGTTACAAATTGTTGAACATAAAATCAAATATAACATAAAATCAAATATAAACTTAAAAAGGTGAATGCAAATTAGAAATGTTACCTGGGAAACTAACTGAAATCAGATTAAGTGCTAAAATAGTAAAACTGAAATAGAAATAAATTAACGCTTTGTTTGCAGATGCCACTCAGAATGATAGCCAATGATCAGTGTTATTTTTGACTAAAACTATATAAAAAAAATATGAATAGTATCATGGACATGATTTAGTAAATCAAGGAAATGTATTGTTATATCGTGCACTGCACACGATTTGGAAAAATGAGGGAGTGAATTATATTGTGCACACGATTTAGTAAATCGAGGGAACGAATTATATCGTGGACACGATTTAGGAAAACATGACAACGAATTATATCATGCACATGATTTAGAAAATCGAGGGAATTAATTATTATATCGAGCACACGATTTAGTAAATCGAGGGAACGAGTCATTGTATCATGGATATGATTTAGAAAAACGAGAGAGCGAATTATATCGTGCGCACTATTTAGTAAAACGAGGGAACGAATTATATCGTGCACGCGATTTAGAAAAACGAGGGAACAAATGATTATATTGTGTGGAATGAATTATATCATACACATAATTTAGTAAAATGAGGGAACAAATCACATTGTGTGCAAGATTTAGTAAAACGAGGGAACGAATTTTTATAACGTGTTGACGTATTAGTAAGTCATGGGAACGATACGATAAACAAACATAAGATGAAAAAAAAAGTTTAAGTACTAAAATTACTACAAGTAAAATGAAATAAAATGAATTATAGATTTGTTTGCAGATGCCACTTGGATTCATAGTTAATGATAAATGTTGTTATTATTAAAGGGTTAGTTCACCCAAAAATGAAAATTCTGTCATTAATTACCCCTCATGTCATTCCAAACCCCGTAAGACATTCATTCATCTTCGGAACACAAATTAAGATATTGTTGATGAAATCCGAGACTTTTCTGATCCCTAGCAGAAACGTCATTACAACTTTCAAGGCCCAGAAAGGTAGTAAAGACATTGTTAAAATAGTCCACTTTTTGTGCACAAATATATATATAAAAATGTTTTCAGTCATTGAAATTAAGCTGAAAAAAAACAGAAAATATATACATTCGATAAAAACATTTCACTTTAAAAAAAAAATTAAATCCAAATTTTTAAATGTTGTTATGGCAACTAAAGTTGTGTCCCAAATAACGCACTATACACTATGCCACTTATACACTACTGTATGTACTCAACTGTGTAATGTATGAATTTTATAAGTTATTTTGTCATTCAACATTGGAGTCTGAAAGCCCCTCCCCCTCCACTACGTAATTAAAGGGTTAGTTCGCCCATTTAAGACATGAAGTTGTATGCAATCCTTACCAGCACTATAGTGCACACTCTGACCCACTCTGTTGTCACCCCCCTGGTCAGAGTTCTGGCCGCTGGAAGTTTTTCAATAAAGTACTCCCAGTTATTTTCCGGGGCCACAAAACTGTGCGTTTTTACGTGAAAAAATTATTTGCGTTTCAAAGCTTGATTAATTTACCACACAAAAAAACACGCCGGTCAAAATTCATACCTCAGTTTTAATCGGCGCTATTTTCTATCCATTCCTATCAATCCGCGCTGCTGTCAACGTCAACAGTGCGCACGTTTTGTGGCCAAGGAAAATAACCGGGAGTAGGCTACTTTCAGTGGTGTAGTCTAGTTTTTTGTAGTGAGTATACTGTGATATAACCCCCGTCCCCCAACCCAACATTTTTTTTTACATTATAATAATAATAATAATTTATTAAAACACTCAGAAACTCAAATGTCTTTACATTATAAGCACAAATACAAATTTACTTTTTAAAATGGTGTTGAAGAAAAAAAATTCACTGTTTAAATTAAAACATATATAAAAACTTTGTGATATTCCTTTAAAATAATGTTTAAATAGATTTGATTATTATTATTTTAAAAAGTACATCTTACTATGCAATTTCTTTCATGATTTCTTCGAGTTACTTTCTTTCTCTCTACAAACTTTTATTTTGGTGGGTTGTCATAAAGACATTTGAGTTTCTATGTGTTTTAATAAACTATTATTATTATTATTATTATTATTGGGCCTACTTGAATTATGCTCTACTGTGCAATAGTAATATATTTATGTTATATTTTCTTCAAGTTATACAAAACTTTTATTTTGACTGGTTGTCATCAAATACTTTAAAGTTTGTGAGTGTATGCCTATATGATACTAATGAATGATGATAGTTTTATCAAATGAAATGGTAAAATTCTTGTGCAGTGACTCTCATAAAAGCTCTGCGATGAAGTTCAAATGTGTCCATGTCCTCATAGACGCTAAAAACACCACGAGTGTGTGTCACTTGCGCTTCAGTGTGCGTAGAGCACACATTGAGCGCTCATTCACAGAGACACACAGACATGCAGAGTTTATTTCAATAGCAGTCTTTTCGAGTTTTGAAATTCATACACACTAGTACATATCGAGATTTGATTCATTGTACATCCCTACTTTTGATTTATTCATTCAAAAATGGCCAAATTGCGTGACATTCCGCTTTGCAGCTAATTACATTTGTGACTGGATTCCGCGATTCGATCCGTGTCGCTGCGCAAACACAGACGGCGGGGTGAATTTATGAATGAAAGTTCTGTCACAAAACGATGTTGTTTCGAATCCTCGCGCTTTTTTAAGTGGGTATGCGGAAATCCTTGACGTTTCCTAGTGGGTATACGGAAATCCTTGACATTTTTTAGTGGGTATACGGCGTATACCTGCGTATCACGTAGACTGTCTACACCACTGGCTACTTTATTGAAAAACTTCCAGCGGCCAGAACTCTGACCAGGGGGGTGACAACAGAGTGGGTCAGAGTGTATGCATAGTGCTGGTAAGGAAGGATTGCATACAACTTCATGTCTTAAATGGGCGAACTAACCCTTTAAAGCTGCAATATTCAAGTGCATGAAGTGTCCAACATTCCATACTTATTTTTTTTAGTTAATTAAGTGCATCATCCAGGGATTTAAAGTGCACTTTTTCTATTTGTAATTTTCAGTGAACACACTTCTCACACTATTGATACTACAAAACGGCACAGAATAGTGCATACGTATACAAATTGGGACGCACTAAAATTACTACAACTAAAATAAAAAAGCTAATTCAAAATATTAATGAATACTTCAATCGTATAAACAATATATATATTTTTTTAAATACTGGCAATGATAAAATAACCAACCAACACAGAAACGAGGCACATAAAAATGTAATTTCTTCACAGAACCATCATCAGACTACAAACAGCGCTCGGAATATTATTCATGTCAGTGCAATCAGTGACGGCCGGTCACCAAGGAAACGGACAACAATTCTCAGAGACATAAACTGCAAGAAGTGCCGTTTTGCATCACCCTGTGGTAGCGTGTCATTTTTCTTAAACATACACACACTTTTCCTTTCTGAAACAGTGGCGATAATGCTGTTTACATCATCTCTCACCGAACGGACAGAGACGATCACAATTATCTAGATATATCTGATGCGCTCATGAGCGCGTGCGGTGACAGCCCTATGTGTCTGCGTGTTATAAATAGCCACGTTGTAGCTGGAAGGAAAGGAGTGTAAGCGACGTGAACGTGTGCCATAACAATGCTGCTATGATGTCTTCCTGTGGAGACCTGCACCCCTGGCCCCGCCCCCCACCTGCTTTAGCTGGGTAATGAAATATGTCTGCTGTGATGTATGGCTGCTGGATAGCTCCAAATCGAAAATTGAATCACACTAACTTAATTTGCGGTCGGGGCAATCAAATTACTTGTTTTGGCCAGAGTATTTCAACCCGTGCTGGCGATGAATTCATCTTGGTGAGAGGCCTGTCAGAGAGAGGCATGTTTGCGGGTACCACCTCCAGCTGTAGAGAGAGGCGTGTGGCCCGGAGGGCAGGAGGATGCTGGCGGCCACCGTACCGAGGTTATTATCCGGCAAACGGCAGCGAGGAACATCCTGAAGCATGCCATCCAAGATCTCCTAGGAACAATATAGAAAAAGGATTGTTATGGATACTGCACTTCCATATGTTGCAGTGCACTGTAATTTTTTAGTGCCCCTCAAAGTTTTCGACATTCAAAAATGTCTGAATTTCACAGCCTAAAAAAATATCCACAAATAATACAAATTATTAAATAAATAACTAAATATTTTTTAAATAAAATGAAAAAATAATTATTCCAAAACTGGTTGATTGCTAGTCAGAATTTCCAACTTCCTAGAAAGTGCAACAGAACAGCATTTGAAGTCAGACTTTCAGTCCTTCTAGACCTCTTAATTTCAGACCTCTTACAAAGCTACATGAACATGGCAGGACCCAGGGATATGTGCACAACTAATGTTAAACACCCAGTTAGGGTTGGCAATTAGCAGGCTACCATTAGCAAGTTAGCTTTGAAAGTGAGATCCCACCCTCTCATCATAGAGTCTCCAAAGCTCCAATCTCCTTCAAAACATGTGAACTCGCACAGCCAGAGCAGAGTCTGCAAAGCGTCATGAGACGAGAGAAGCCATTAAATTACATTAATTACATAAAGCACATAACATTACAATAATAATGAACGTAAACAACTTACAAAGCTCTAGTTGTACCACCTGACTGCTGAAAATTCATTTCGCCGTTGATAGTGTGGACATAAAAACGCATAAATCCGAGTCTGAACAGCTCAGAGCAGAATGTTACAGGTTGCCATCTTGTAATCACGGTTTAGAAATGACGCGAACGCAGCATAAGTTGGTTGTTTTGGTTCATGATGAACTGTAAATGGTGGCTGCTGTTTGTTTGCGGTGCTCGGTAACTGACGCCTGTCTTCAACTCTGCATAGCCTTAAAGGGTTAGTTCACCCAAAAATGAAAATTAAGTCATTAATTACTCACCCCCATGCTGTACCAACCCCGTAAGACCTTCGTTCGTCTTCGGAACACAAATGAAGAGAGATCAAGAGATTTCCACGACGCATGCGCGAGAATTGCGATCTCCTTCAACTACTTCAGTTAAGTTCTCGCGCGTGCGCGTCGTGGAAATCTCTTGAAAGTCTCGTTTCAGGCCTACAAGGAAGAAAAGGAATAGTCGAATAAAATCGTTATTTTTGTTTTATTTCCGCACAAAAAATATTCTCGTCACTTGATAAACTTATAGTTGAGCCACTGTTGTGACATGGAATATTTAAACATTTTCTTCATTGACTTTCTGGGCCGTCAGGTTTCAATCCCTTAGGCAGCCTATGGAGGAGTGATCCAGCTGTCACATTTAATCAAAAATATCTTCATTTGTGTTCCGAAGACGAACGAAGGTCTTACGGGGTTGGTACAGCATGGGGGTGAGTAATTAATGACTTAATTTTCATTTTTGGGTGAACTAACCCTTTAAGGAACGCGCTGATGACGTGTGATGTCTATGCTGACAGGCAGGTAGGACATCGTATCATTGCATTCGGACCTAATACAATAATTGGATGAACATTTTTCGGTCCTGAGACTTCCACAGAAGATATACATGGCCACTTGTACTATTGATTGCTACAGGATGTGAAAAGAGCTTCAACCAGTATAACAAAAAGTGTTTATTAAAAATAAAAAAATGCCTACTCTACCTTTAAAGTAGGCATGAAATGCAACCATGAGCCAAAACTTCCATCACACGATATTAAAACTGTTTGCAGAGGCAGGTGTGGAAAATCTAATAAATGAGCATTTATGATAATTATCATAATGATATCTCGATTAT
Source organism: Tiaroga cobitis (assembly GCA_030578255.1). Lineage (NCBI taxonomy): Eukaryota > Metazoa > Chordata > Actinopteri > Cypriniformes > Leuciscidae > Tiaroga > Tiaroga cobitis. The sequence continues at coordinate 36,208,160 of CM060598.1, read as the reverse complement.
TTTACACCTGCAAAATAACTGCTAGCATTGCTTCATTTCATTCATCCTCAACAATTTAGTTGCTAAGAGACTTCTTTATCAACAGTGGAACCCTGCAAAGCACCGCCACTTACACCTGTATGGTTGTAAGTTGGAGATATCCAGATCCAGTAGGAATATCCCACATATGGCATCGAAAGAATGCAGCATTAGTTCTGAGAAAAACTGTAGCATCATTTGTTTGCCTATACCACTTAAAACTAACACTGTAAGGGGTCCTATTATGCCCTTTTATAAAGTCTTGATTTTGTTTTTGATTGTTCAAAAAACGCATTATTTTTCACATATTTATTTTACATTATTACAGCTCCTCTCTCCCCTCGAACACGCCGATTTTCGACGAAGCCCCTGCTTACGAAATGTGCTGTGATTGGTTACCTGGCTAAGTCTGTTGTGATTGGCACCACTGTAGCGCGTGTTCGGGAAATGTCACGCCCCTCCATAACTGCGAGTTCTTCTAGTGTAAATTTTGAGGATAGCCTTAGCCTCAATTTCAAACCAATTCGAGTCAAATTCAGACCCTGAGATGTTAAGGAGCAAGAGGACTGTGCTGAATGGATTTCATGCACAGACTTTGCAAATTTCGTAGGATGTTTCTAAGTTTTTGTAATTTTCTTATACATTATATATAGCCTATGATGTTATCAACCATTTGATCGTGATATTTATACTAGTTTAGTTTGTATTACATGTGGACTTAAATCTTTATCTTGTGCAAAAAAAGCAAGCTGACATTCTACGGAGCCCCTAAAGGGACCTTTGCAAAAAAATAAAATATACAGACTTTAACGTGCTCATGAGAAACATATCTCGCGCTCACGAGAAAACTATCTCGTGCCACAAGATACTCATTAGCACGCGATAGTCGTGTTGTAGTCCGGACTGAGTGGCAAAAGAGCTGCTGCGTGGCTGGAGTTAATAAGGGAAACTGCGAAAACGCGAGTAAAACATTATCAGTTTAAACTAAAAGTTGGACTCGATATAGTGTTCCTTACAACTTATCAAAGATCCAGTGATTCATGGATATTGACATGCAGCCAGGAATCGTGTTTCCTGACATTTATATGTGCCTGATTTCGACGCCGGGGAGATAAATTAAGAAAATTGGCCTGTATAAATACGTTTTATATAAATACAATATAGATAGGTCTAAATCCGAGTGATCACTTACATTAATGTTATACGGTATATCGTACAGCCCTAAAACTTGTATAGTTTTTTGTCAGTGTTTAAAAACATCCAATTATGCAGAATATAGTCTGTTCTGTAGCTTTTTGCAGTCTGAAAAATATACAGTAGGCCTACCTCAGATTTCTGGTCAAATCTAGTTGTACAGTCAATCGCAAAGCTCTTTCCCGTTTTAGATGTGTTTTGTGTGTTTTTCACGGCATTCACGCTGAAAACAAATGCCACTTGTGGGCGTGACCGCATTTACTCCGGCCGACGGTGACGTCATGCGCATACCCTCTATCCACCTGTTTCCGGGGGGCGCTACTGTAAAAAATAAAGTGGGTGCAACTTCCGGTCAGGCGGCGGAAGTAGCATACCAATGGTATTTTGTGTGCTATTTAGCGAAGAGGCTAGGTGTTTTTCAGATAATATTTTACTATTTAAAATAAGTCGCAAACCTTTATGAGAGATGTCGTTACGGAGCTCAGGGACAACATGTGCTGTTCGCGGTTGTACATAGGCCTATAACCGGACTAAACTAATTCAGTGGCAAATTGTATTATCCAACAATCTTGGACTAAAGATTTTAAGTGAAGGCTACTGTGAAGCAACATATTCAGAACATGAATGACACACAGTAAACATTTCATAGTATATCTAATATAATATAGGCTATATATATATTTCTCAGGTCTGTAAGGCAAGTAGACGCTGAGTTTCGGTTCATTTATGAGACGAGCTGCAGTTCAGGTGCCAGCGCCTGCGTGTCTTGATTATTGTCTGCTATATTTACCGCTACTTATTATTTATTAAATCCAGGTAAATTGTTGATGAAACATTGATTGAAATTAAGGTACAATTAATACAAAACGAAATTCTTTAAATAAAGGCTCAGTGCTTTCAAAAAGTTAAAGTTTTTTTTTTGTGTCACCCTCGTGTATTTCCCTCATATTAAATACAAAATGCATGTGCTATATATTTCTAATGTCTGGACTCCTTTATTGATATGATATGATATATGTATATAAACCAAGGTTTCAATAGCCTAAATGCATTTTCGGAGAATTTATATTTTGACTGCAAATGTCACGTCCATAATGCTGGAATCGCCCAATTTTAAATAATTTATCCTCAACTAGTTTTGTGGTGTAGGTCTGCAAATTTTATAATGTTAACTTCAAATAATACAAATAGTAAAGATATGGTAGCTATATTGGATCTGGACGGGAAGGATATCTCTGGGAGTGGGAAGGGCGTATCGTGATTCTGCCTTCCCTGACCGCGACACAGGTCCGTGGATCTGAGTATCGCGATTTCGGTTTTATTTAACATGATTCTTTTTTATTACTATTTAGGAACAAACAAGGGTCTCTGTTTAAAAAACGCAGACTCGCACCGGCAGTCCAGAGCACCGCAGCGCATATCTTCAAGTTTAGCCATAACCGAATGTCCAGTTTAACTGCCACAAGTTGATCTTGTAATAAAGAACTCATCGTGGAAAAACACGCTGTATTTTTGTATTTTCATTGCATTTGTAATTGATAAAAAGTTAAACAAATTAAATAATACATTTTAGTATAAATATGAATGATTAATCGATAGTCGAATGAATGAATGAGTGTCACGTTTCGCTTGTTTACTCCGAACCGGAAGACGCACCCACTTTTGACGCAAGGCCTCATGGGACGTAGGAAACTTGTGGATAGAGTGCCGAAGTTACGACGTCACTCTGTAGGCCAAAACGCCGAAGTGAGTTAGCATTTTAGCACTCCCGGTTCCTTCGCTCTAAAGTCTATGGGATTTTTGAATGGGTTTTTGCTAAATCGCCTGAAATAAGGTCTGTGGTGAACAAAGCCTCTAAACATTTTCACGTTTTGATCTATGACATAGAACACACAGTTATAACCTGCTTGTGGTTTTTTTTAACTTTATTGTGTCTGCTTATGTTTTTTAAAAACTTTATATAGGCTTCAAAATGTATAAATTTTGGATTAACTTGTAAAGATTATCTTGATAGAAAAAACGTGTAAGGGTCACAACTCTTTGTGAAACACAGATCTTATTTTTTGCGATTTTCCAAAAGTCTATGGGGAAAATGCATAGCTTTTCAATCGAGGGAACCCATGCGCCGCTAGCTTCCCAGTTGTCCTACAAAGTGACGTCATCACTTCGGCACTCTATAAAGCTGAGGTAAAATAAACGTTAGATGAAATACTTAATTATTTCAGTTAGTTGCCAAGACAATATTTCAAATTTGAATAAGCTTTTTAAGTTTAAATAATAAAATTACTAAAACTGAAAAAAAAACTTTTTAAAAGTTAATAAAAAATATATATATATATAATAAAATGACAAAAGCACATAACAAAAACACTAAAGCTTAAACTGAAATGAAAATGTAAAATATTAAAATAAAGCTAAAATCAAAATATTAATAAATATTATAATTTTATACAAACAATGCTAAAATAATGGCAATTTTAAAATGTTTTTAAGTGTGAAAAATAAGCATCCAAATATTTTGGGGGGAGTAGTCACATTTACATAAATGGATATATTTTAAAATATAAAATATTAATATATATATAAAATATTAATAAAAAATATTTATGCAAGTATATGAATGTGAACGAAGTCCATTTAAGGCAAGTAATTTCTCTCGGCGGCCATTTTTGAAACGGTTCTCGGGCAGCATTTTCAGTCATGAAAGTATCTCTTTGAATGGGGAAACATCAAATTCTACAAAGTTGTTCACCAAGTTTACGATTAAATTTCATATTTGAAATCACCAATGAAATCTGACAACAACTGTCTTAAAAATAGTTTCTAAAGGCTCAAATCATGACAAGAAAATACCCTGAATCTTTCAGGCTGGTGCAGCTAATGTGCATGCGCAAACATACGCGCGTCTCACAACACTGACTGTGGCTGAATCCGAAATCGCCCCCTGAACCCTCAATCACTATTTCTTATGTTAGTCCACTAATACAGTTCACTTGAAGAAATTAATAAAAAGTGAGCGAACGAATTCGGACAGGTGTTGAGCGTAGGCTACATCGGCTGTACACAATTGCTTATTACACTTATGTACACTTATTGCGGTGCAATGTGGGATAGAATGAGTGCACTAAATAATGTCCACTATGATTTCGGACACCACTACAAATGGCTGTCCCCTAAAATAATGAGGGTATAGGGGGCGATTTCAGATTCAGCCTCTTTCTATTGCAAACGGAGCTTCTAACGGCATCTGCAGTGACTTTACCAATTAGTTTAGAAGGCGGGACTAATTCCCCCATTGCCCACTGCACTTTCTCCCATTCATAGTAATATGACAGCACCGTTTTTATCTAAAGTCTTTGATGTAAATAACTCATCTAGTTTAATGGCACAGACTTTTGAAAGTAACTCTAGTGCCCCCTTGAGTACTGGAGTAACATCACAACTACAGAAGTCAAGTTCTAGCCAAGTACTATAGTCAAGTACGAGCACTAGCAATGCACTTGTTTGCATACTTGCGTAGGCCTTAGTTCACAAAAGCGCACGTGATCAAACTTCTAAAAAAGTTTTGACTAGGGTTTAGGCTTTAGAGTTTAAAACAGAGAGATATGAGCAGCACAAACTTTCCAAACTGGTGTCCAAAGAGCGTTTGAAGAAGCGCAGATGGTGGAGTGAGATGGCCACTTGTTTGCATTCCCCATCGACGCCTGCGCCGCTTGAAGAAAGAAAATCAATCAGTGTGACAGACTCATCCACCTCTCAAACACTCCAGCACACTCTCACCCGTCACATCATTTATCCAACACAACTGACAGGGCTGGCCTCTCACACACACACACACACACACACACCTGATTCCGCACTCACTCCGTTCTGTCTCTTCTCTGGAGTTTCATCCTTTTAGTGCCTCTCTCTTCAAACCATTTATCAGAACTTTATGGGTTTTTGAAAAAGAAAAAGGGAATATTTGAATCAGGCCGCGTTTGAAACTCGAGCAAGCCTGGAAAGAACACAGGACACAGAAATCACAGGAAGTGCCTGGACAATGAGGCTGTTAAATGAACACGCACGCACGCTTGTTAAAACACAAATTTAAACACAAAGACACATTCTCTCTATATTCAATAGCCTGTTTAAATATGTATTCAGGCTCCTCTTCTGCCTCTCTCATGTTTTATTGAGAGATTTGGGCCATGTGGGGGTTTGGAAGGAAACCCTCCTATTTAGGATTAAGTTTAAAACCGTAAACCCATCTAAATCCTTTCATCATGACTTCAGGCTGCATTCATAACCTCACTACACATTCATAAAGCCTGTTTGGCACCTGTCATACACTGTAAAAAAAATCCCGTTGTTTTTACGGAAATTAACTGGCAGCTGTGTTTACCAGAACTTTACCATCAAAAATACAGTATTAACTCAACTCATCACAAGCATCTTTCACAAAAAAGTTCATACTATTATATAGAAGCTGCACAGTGTTATTCGCACAAACATTAAACACCATCATGGTAACACATAAAATTAAAAAAATGCAATAAACATTAATTTAACAACATTCAATGTAACATAAAACCCTAATGTACATAACTGATTAGAAAAGAACTAAGAAAACTAAGAAGAAACATAGTTATTTCAACAAAAATAAATCAAATGTGAAGTGTCACGCAGGGAATGGTATTTTACAGTAAAATTACATTAAATGTACCGTTAGATCTATCACAGTTACCATATATAGTAAGGAAACTTTGTTAACCAATTAACAGTTTTGCACTGTAGCATTTTTATAGTATGTTCCCGTTAAAATAGACCATCAGAGAGATACGCATTAGCATGGGAGAATCTGATAACAGTTCTGCAGTAATACTCACTTTTTCAATGCATGAATGCAAATAAATGGAACTATAAAAGAAAAATGAAAATCATGTAATTTATATGACCACATATTGCTGCAATCCAGTCCCTGGTTACTTTCTTGCAGTGTTTTGGGAAACAACTTTGAAATTTTAGCTACTCATAATTGAAAACAAACTATACATTTACATTTAGTCCAGTGTTGTTTTTGTTAGCTAAAACTATTAAAAATGTTTGTTTGTTTTTTGTTAATTGAAATAAAGCTGAAATTAAATAAAATAAAAACAGAACCTTGCTTTAGCAACTAACTGAAATAAAAATTACTGAAAGTGAAAAAAAGTAAGTTAAATAGAAATACTTAAAACAACATTTAAGTAGCTATGTAGTATTTAATGGAAAAAAAGGTAGAGTAGACTTTACAGAGTGCTGGACTCTTGCATTGTCAATACAAGATCTTGAACAAAAATGACTGCACCTCTCGATGGAAATAACATCACAACATTTATTTCCATCAAGATGCATACATTTTTGTATTGACAATTTTGTATCTTGTATTAAAGGTCCCCTGACATGAAATTTTCACTTTCTGAGGTTTTTTAACATTAATATGAGTTCCCCTAGCCATATGGTCCCCCAGTGGCTAGAAATTTCAATCGGTGTAAACCGAGCTTTGGTTATCTTTCTCTGCCTTTGAAAAAATGAAAGCTCAGACGAGCTGATCTTGAATCTCCTCCGTATGACGTCATAAGGAGGAAAGGTTACCTCTCCTTTCTCTGCTTTGCCCGCCTAGAGAATTTGGCTCGCCCATGAGAAAATGAACTAGAAAGTACGAACGCGATTAGAGTTTTTCCTCTAGAGATATCATGGCTTGCAAACGAGCGAAGCATGGCAGTTGATCAGTGTTCGGATGTACAAATGAACACAAAAGTATTTTTTAGTTCCTTCATGAAGAAACAATGGTTTAATTTTATTTTCTCTGGAAATGCGCCGACACAACTTCCCTAAGTTGTGTATGGTCCAAACATTTCACCGACGACTGTTTCCTCAACTTGGGCCAATACAGAGCTGATGAACGTCTGAAAATAAATCGATCGAGCTACCAAGCAACAATTTCTAATGTGTAGCCTAACGTTAATTGTTTAAGTTCAGACAGGTAATCTTTCTCTCAAAATCCTTCAATACTGTTTATGCATCAGTAAGTCAAGCCAGTGACTAAAATATCAACTTCACATCGTTTCTTTTAGTAAGATGAAAATAATCGTATTAAAATTCTGAACAAATGATACAGAAAGATTTCTTTTTAAAGAACAATCTTTCCACACAGCGTGAGTTTATCTGGACAATTCGTTATGAAATCTATGACGCACGTTACACTGCACAACGATGCTCTTACTGTATGTACATCATCGTGTTTGCATTGGTGAAAGCATTAGAGAGAGTGCAGAAACTGCGTTGCAATGATAAGATCTTCATTCTCGCGATCAACAGACTGTCATCTGCTTGCTCAATGATCATCACGGCAACATTTTATGTGATAGGAATAGATCTAAATATTTTAAAAAGTTCTCACAATTCCTTAATCTCGATAGCTGTAATAGTAAAAACGTATAATAGCTGTAGTAAAAGTATTCGAGAGTTTCACATGTAATACGTAGCTATTTCATATGCAAGCATGTCAGCCAATCACAGCAGTGGGCGGTTCCACTGAATCCCACAGCAGACACGCCCCTTCAAACAGAGCGTTCAAATCAGAGGCTAAAATCAGGCTAGGAAAAATGCCTAAATTCTAAACGATGACTATTTTTGATCTAAAAACATACTAACATTATAAGGGCAACCCAGGAAAAATTATAAAATAATAAAATAACCGCATGTCAGGGGACCTTTCACAATGCAAGAATCCAGCACTTTGTAAAGTCTCCTCCAGCACATCCCAAAGACTTTCAATGAATTTAAGGTCAGGACTCATTCATGAGTGAAAATGATTCTTCATGCTCCCTCCCAACCATTCTTTCACAATTTGAGCCTGACGAATCTTGTCATCCTGGAATATGGCCATGATGTGTCTTCCTACATGGTTGATTAAGAAATGAAAATATACACACTCCATCAATTAAGGTTTGAAGAACTACCAAACATGTAACATGATAGAAACATAATAATCGCTGCAATAATGATCCAATCATAGACTCTTAAGCTTTTCTTTTTTTTTGAACTCCTTCCCAGCCCTTTACGAAGATTTACGGCTTTCCTTGTTTTCACTGTTATATGGTAGGCAGCGCTATGACACATCTCCTGAAAGAGTACTGAATCTCCTGATAAAAAGACATGTGAAGAAGCAGAAACAAGCGATAGCTTATGTAAGCAGATGCATATGTAAAATAATGCAATCATCAACATTAAACAGCATGTAAAAACAAAACTGCCTATATGTTAATAAATGAAATGTCGACCCAGAATGAGGTGTAGGACTGTGAAGCTTTGGAGGTGCTGATGGACTCGATCAACTCCATCTGTTTTGATCATCATTCTGAATCCGATCTGGATGTCTTTGATAAAAATCCGTTTTTCTCAGCTTTTTGCTCAAAATGTTGTGCTTTCTTTATGAAACTTGTCCAAATTCAGGCGTTGATTTAAAAAAAAAAAAGATTGCATTAAGCTAATAAAACGGTGTTTTTGTTGTTTAATTGCAGAAGCTCTGTTCTTTCTTTTGATATGTTGCATGTCCAGATGTTCAAACAACAAAATATTCTGAGGGCCATGAAAGTTTTGTGAAAACTATCAAAAAGGCTGGTGATGGCTGGTAATTAAAAAAATAAAAATAAAAAACGCTGGCGGGGGAAGAGTTAAATCCAAACAATTACTCTTTTTGGGCTGGGCAGTGTGTGTGTGTGTGTGTGTGTATGTATGCATGTACAGTATGTATGTATGTATGCATGTACAGTATGTATGTATATATGTATGTATGCATGCATGTGTGTATGTATATACACTCACCTAAAGGATTATTAGGAACACCATACTAATACTGTGTTTGACCCCCTTTCGCCTTCAGAACTGCCTTAATTCTACGTGGCATTGATTCAACAAGGTGCTGAAAGCATTCTTTAGAAATGTTGGCCCATATTGATAGGATAGCATCTTGCAGTTGATGGAGATTTGTGGGATGCACATCCAGGGCACGAAGCTCCTGTTCCACCACATCCCAAAGATGCTCTATTGGCTTGAGATCTGGTGACTGTGGGGGACATTTTAGTACAGTGAACTCATTGTCATGTTCAAGAAACCAATTTGAAATGTGACATGGTGCATTATCCTGCTGGAAGTAGCCATCAGAGGATGGGTACATGGTGGCCATAAAGGGATGGCCATGGTCAGAAACAATGCTCAGGTAGGCCGCGGCATTTAAACAATGCCCAATTGGCACTAAGGGGCCTAAAGTGTGCCAAGAAAACATCCCCCACACCATTACACCACCACCACCAGCCTGCACAGTGGTAACAAGGCATGATGGATCCATGTTCTCATTCTGTTTACGCCACATTCTGACTCTACCATCTGAATGTCTCAACAGAAATCGAGACTCATCAGACCAGGCAACATTTTTCCAGTCTTCAACTGTCCAATTTTGGTGACCTCTTGCAAATTGTAGCCTCTTTTTCCTATTTGTAGTGCAGATGAGTGGTACTTGGTGGGGTCTTCGGCTGTTGTAGCCCATCCGCCTCAAGGTTGTGCGTGTTGTGGCTTCACAAATGCTTTGCTGCATACCTCGGTTGTAACGAGTGGTTATTTCAGTCAAAGTTGCTCTTCTATCAGCTTGAATCAGTCGGCCCATTCTCCTCAGACCTCTAGCATCAACAAGGCATTTTTGCCCACAGGACTGTCGCATACTGGATGTTTTTCCCTTTTCACACCATTCTTGGTAAACCCTAGAAATGGTTGTGCGTGAAAATCCCAGTAACTGAGCAGATTGTGAAATACTCAGACCGGCCCGTCTGGCACCAACAACCATGCCACGCTCAAAATTGCTTAAATCACCTTTCTTTCCCATTCTGACATTCAGTTTGGACTTCAGGACATTCCCATTCTGACATTCAGTTTTAAGTGTGCCAAGGTCAGACTGGAAATGACCTTAGTTGAGTCACGCGACAAATGTGTAAGGGAGGCAGCCCCTGTGTTAAAAACTGGTAGAAAGTGGTCAGCAAAGAAATCTGTAGTAGAGGCAAAGGCTGACCTTCAAATTGGGGATATCGTGGGACAGGTACAGCATAGAAGAGGGGGGTTTGGGCTCAGTTTAGCTCCTCCTAAATGGCACAAGGCAGGCCCAGCTCAAAGGAGGAAGCTGGTAGTCAACGAGGTGCGAAAGCAGGAGGAGAGGATGAGGTGTATAAAGGCCATTTCCCAGGCCAAGCAGGGAGAGTGGATGAGATGGGAGAGCGTGGAACAATGCAAGATGGCCTGGCAAGACCTTTAGTCAATGGAAGAGAGTAGGATCAGTTTCCTTATTAGGTCAACATATGATGTTCTCCCATCACCGCAGAACCTAAACCTCTGGGTAGGAGAGGATCCCTCTTGTCCTTTGTGTTCATCACCTGCCACATTAAGGCACATTTTGACAGGATGTAAGGTGGCTCTTAGCCAGGGTCGGTTTACTTGGCGCCATGACCAAGTACTGCGATGTTTGGCTTTAGCATTGGAAGGCAAGCGTAGTATGACCAATAAGTTGCCGCCTGTTCTAGCAAAACATTACACGCAGAAGACAATATTCCTCCGCCCAGCAACCACCAAGAAAAGGTGTTAACACCAATTCTCGCCCAGGACAACTGGAAGCTGCTAGGGACTGGAAGATGCTGGCTGATCTTGATCAACGGCTTATTTTTCCACCTGAGATTGCCACCACTAACCTACGACCAGATATTGTTTTGTGGTCTGGATCAGCACGCATTGTTCAACTGATAGAGTAACAGGGCCATGGGAGGATGCGGTAGATGAGGCATATGAGAGGAAGAAACTGCGGTATGCTCATCTGGCCACTGAAGCAGAACAGCGAGGATGGAGAGTCCAGGTTTATCCAGTGGAAGTGGGTTGTCGAGGTTTTGTGGCACACTCTACAACCCGGTTCCTCAGAGACGTCGGATTCAGTGGCCAAGAGTTGCGTCGCACAGTTAAGAACTTGTCTGAAGGAGCAGAAAGGAGCAGCAACTGGCTGTGGTTGAGACGGAAAGATTCTAGCTGGCGGTGTACAGGCCGCCACGCTACGGTTTCGTGGAATTCTTGAAAAACTTGATGAGTCTGTTGGTTTATTTGTATAGGTTGTATAGTATTTACAGTCATTACGTTCCTGTGTATATTGCGTGAATGACGGGTGGTTGGGCAGATATTGTGTTTTGCGGTAGGTGGTATGCCATACGGAACCGTTGCCACTGAAACTCCATTAACGCATCAGTGGGGCTCGACAGCCTTAGTCAAACGGGTTGGCGCGTATGGTTGGGTTGCGGAGAGATTGTGAGATTGTGGTTAGGTCTCAGCAGCAGGAGGGATGTAGAGGTCAGTAAGCTGGGCTGAGTTGAGTGGGGGACGGAGGGGGGTGACTGGGACACTGTCGAGCCCTCTTGAGGTGTCGTGGGCAAGTTGACGAAACACTGAGGACGGAAGGTGCCCACTTGAAGACCCTAGAGATGTCCCCTACTCGGCTCAATCCAGACGGTTGTCGTGCTGGTCCACTAGGGAGACCACACTGTAGTTGCAGCCGTCGTGTGTGCTGACGCGCCAAGTTCACTGCAGCCATTAACGCCAGACAGAAGGGGAGTCACACCACCATATGGAAAGAAGCATAAATGGATGGAGAAGCATAGTTTACGGTAAAGCTGTACTGTATCTTGGCGAAAGCCGAGTACAAATCAGCATGAAGTTTTAACATCTACTCTCGTGTAATGGAAATCAATCAGGAGATTGTCTTGACCAGGACCACACCCCTAAATGCATTGAAGCAACTGCCATGTGATTGGTTGATTAGATGATTTCCATTAATGAGAAATTGAACAGGTGTTCCTAATAATCCTTTAGGTGAGTGTATACTAATATATATATATATATATATATATATATATATATAGAGAGAGAGAGAGAGAGAGAGAGAGAGAGAGAGAGCGCTTTTCTTTCTACAGTGCAGTTTAAAAAAAAAAGAAAAAAGTTTTCCATACACCCGAGGTTTAAAATCTCATATTTCATTTGTGTACATTGAAATATTTTGCACCAAAACTCAATGCCCCAATTTTAACTCCAGTAACAATGGAAAGCTAATAATATTTCACTGGCGTTAAACCCATAAACCTGGTGAAACATGTCTTGAGTCCCCACACACGTGCTAATGCAAATGAGACCATTTTGTTCCATCTTTGTCTGCTACAATGTTTGGCACACATTCACCATTTTTTGTTGTTTGACTATTATGTGCAAACTAGCACCTCTTTTAAGGTGTGCACAACATATGCTGATTACAAACTGAGAATTGTGTAGGAGGTATGAGCGTGAAATATCTCAATCCATCTGTGGAAACAAAGTAAAGAAAAACTTGCAGAAACATCCATGTAATGCTTCCAGAATGATCCTGGATACATAAGAACCTGGCAGAAAGTTGTCAGTTTCAGTGTAAATTTATATAATACACGAACACCCAACTAACCTTTCACGTGTCCTGACTGCCACAGAGCTCGTGAATATGAAGTTGTGTTCGTGATATTTATTCAAGCCTAATGTGTGTCTGATGTTTGTTGGTTGAGTTGTGCATTGCATAACACCCTCCAAATGGCACAGCATCAGAGACTTCAGGAGATATGAGATCTGCAGAGTTAAAGGGGAAAACATTATTTTATTTTAATTCATAACACTTCTAATCAACACAGGACTTACATGAGTCTCAAAGGTGACTCAGTCATTATACGGGTGTGGGTGGAGGTATTCAGATCGATATGGAGTCATACCCACCGACATGATATGTATAAGCAGACTTTTGACCGTACATACAGAATAGTGTAAGAAAATTGGAATCTGATATTTAATATTTTTGAAAGAAGTCTCTTATGATCACCAAGGTTGCATTTATTTGATCAAGAATACAACAAAAAACAGTAATATTATGAGAGGCTGGAAAAATTACAATTTAAAATGACTGTTTTCTATTTGAATATATTTAAAAATGTAAATTATTCCTGTGACGGCAAAGCATCATTACTCCAGTCTTCAGTGTCACATGATCCTTCAGAAATCATTCTAATATGCTGACTTGCTCGTCAAGACACATTTCTTATTATCATCAATGTTGGGAAAAAGTTGTGCTGGTTAATATTTTGGTGGAAACTGTGATGCAGTTTTTTTGTATGATTCTTTGATGAATAAAGTTCAAAAGAATACCATTTTTTTTTTTTTTTTTACAAAAATTGGCCATAGACCCATTTACTGACTGTCTGATGCAGATTGAGCGCAACAATGGCAAGAGCAGGTTGAAATTGTCAAATTCAATAAGACTGCCTGGCTTTATACAACTGTCAGACACATTTCATTTATTTATAAAGCACAAATAAACACAAAAGTTGACCACTGTGCTGTACAAAAAAAAAACCCAACAACACAAAAATAAAAGCAATACATCACTAAGTTTGAGTTAAAAGAGACCAAATGTTATAATGAATGAAATGCAAGGGTAAAAAGATAAGACTGTAAATTCATGTATGGACGATGCAGACCTCACAGTTAAAGGAAGACTATTCCATATTCTAGGACCGGCCATTGAAAACGCACGGTCACCTCGCAACTTCAATCCTGATCTTGGATATGACAGTGTAATACTGTCTGAAGATCGCAAGCATCTTACTGACTTATTCAGTTTAAAATATCTGACAAATAGGAAGGTGCCAGACCAATTAAAGGCTTAAAAACAAACAACAAAATTTTAAGTTCAACTCACACACTGGCAACCAATTAAGAGACACTTATATCGGAGTAATGTGTTCTCGTATACAAACCCTGGTTAAAAACCTGGCTGGGGCATTTTGGACCATTTGAAGACTTGACATGGAGGATCGGGGTAATCTAATATACAGTGAATTACAAGAGTCTAAGCGATATAAAACAAAAGCATGTGTGACTCTTTTAAGGTCTTTAAAAGATAGAAAAAGTTCTAACTTTGGACAGAAGTTTAAGATGGAAAAAACATGACTTTACTACTGAATTTATATTTTGGTCAAACTTAAGAGACTAGAAACCTTTCTAGAAACTATAAAGAACTCCCAAATTTTTCACAGTGGGTTTGATATAAGAATTTAAATGACCACAATTAATATTTGGTTTTCCTTTTCCCACGAGGACCCAAAGACAATTGCTTCAGTCTTATCTCATTTAAATGCAAAAAATTCAGAGACATCTAAGATCGTACATCAGCCAAACATGCAAGCAAGGTTTCTAGGCCTTGCTTGTCATTATGTTTTAAAAGGTAAATAAATTTGCGTGTCATCTGCATAAAAATGAAACGACACTCCATGCTTCCTAAAAATTGAACCTACTGGAAGCATGTAAAGTGAAAATAAAATGGAAACCAGAATAGACCCTTGAGGAACACCACAGGTAACACGTGCTACAGATGAAACAGAACGACCAATGCCTACTGAAAAAGTTCTATTACTAAGATCAGATCTGGACCGGCTAAGGCAGTTCTTTGAATGCCGACACACTTTTCAAGGTGTGATAAAAGAATGTCATGATCAACTGTATCAAATTCCACACTCAAATCTAAGAACACTAAAATGACTGAGTTCCCAGAATCAACGAATAATAAAATGTAATTTAATGCTCTTAGAAGTGCAGGCTGAGTACTGTGATTTTTCATAAATCCAGACTGGAATTTTTCTAGAATACTGTTTGCTGGCAAAAAGCTCAATTGCATAAAAACAGCTTCCTCTAAGATTTTTGCAATGAAAGGTAAATTTGAAATTGGCCTAAAATGCTATGAGACAGTTGTGTCCAGATTTGGCTTTTTCAAAAAAAGGTTTCACCATAGCATGTTTGCAGAAAGATGGAACAGACAGAAGGCTCTTATTTATAATTGCTAGAATCCAATCCCCAACACTATCAAGTAAAATTTAAAAAAATTGGGTAGGAACTATATCAAGAGTAGAGGTAGTAGGCTTCGGCTTAGCAACTGAATCCATTAAACCCAGCAAAGTAATCGGCTCAAATTAATTTAAAAACCTAGTGGGAATCAAAAGATCTACAGGGTCATCAATACAAGGAATAATGGACGGTCTAATTGCATCTATTTTATCCTCAAAAAATCTTAAAAAGTCTTCAGACAAAGTTGAGGATTGCAGTTTGGATTAAAAACAGAATTCAGGATATTAAATAAAGTCCTGAGATTATTTGTGCTTTTGGAAATTATCTCAGAAAAAGAGTCAGATTTGGCAGCTTTCACCACTTTTTGATACATAATTAAAGATTCTCGTAGAATTTCATAGGATAAGTTTATCCTTTGCACCTGCGTTCTGCTCTTCTGCAGGCTTGTCTTAGACTATGAGTATTGCTGTTTAGCCATGGTTCAACTTTGTTTTCATGTTTTTTTTAGTTTCATAGGGGCAATAATATCTAAAAAAACTGGTGCATGCATAATAAAACATGTTAAGAAGCCCATCCACATTTAACACATTAGCAAGATAATCCACAGAAAGGTCTAATAATTTCAGTAGTATGACAAGAAATATCAGCAGTAAACATGATAAGCTTATGATCGAAAAACTTAAACCCGTCAATATGAACATTTAAGAGACACAATGAGTTGCATTGACAATTTATTAGGTTGATACACCAAATACTTTTGACAAAGATCTAATGACTAATTGGCAGTTTAAGACACTTGTTCGATAAAGCAAACTCGATATATACGACCAGATTTAGCAAATTCTGCTTTGTTGTCTGAGTCAATTCTGAGACATTATCTGCATGTATTATTCCGATAAGAAAACCTGCACGTATTCATCCGATAAGAAAACCTGCAGATAAACTACAAAGGAAACACATTTAGGCCTACCGAATAAATCCCTCGATGCACAGCAAAAAAACTCATGTGACTTTGCCTCAGTGGATGTGATTGGATAACTTGATTAACCAGCAGACAATTTTCATTGCACAGCATCTCAAATGTTGGTTTGATCATTCTGAAATGCCTGAGCCAAAGTCAGTCATCAAAATGATTGGGTATAATGACCTCACATAAGCACCTCACATGATTGCGTTCTTAAACGCCAGGAATCTGCCTCAAGATGCAACATAACAGCGTTTTTGTGTGTTTCGGCTGCTCGCTCTGAAGCCGTGTATCCATTGCCCTTCAAATTGCGCAAATTGAAAATACACGTCATTAATACGTTTTTTGTTTTTTTTTACACTCGCATGAGGTGGTTTTTCAGGCAATTGTTGCCATGATTTTTGGAATGACTTATCGCGAGAGTAAGAAAAATGACGTTTTAGTCGCATAACATTGGTTAATGTAAACGCCGTCATTTCACAATATTTTTTTATCTACATATTTCAAAAGTTTTGTGCAAATCTGTAATGGAAATGCGGCTATTCAAAACAACAAAAAATCCCATTTTTATTTTGCGCCAGTTTCCCAGGAACTGGTTGTTCTCTTGAACACATGGAATGGAAACGTGGCTTTATTCGCAAATGTTTTATGCTATAGGCCTATTGTGGGATAGGCAGCCGTACCAATTCCTGAAGGAAACCGGTGTCAACCAATCAGATTGCAACTGCCGATTTCAGCCAGCACTTGGCATTTGAATGAGAAACCAGCTAAACCTCCCAAATGTTCCCAAGCACTAGCTAGAACACGCTCACTTGGAACATGACGACTGACTTCTTGACCTTCTGTTCAGGCTGTGTAAAGAACAGAGGACATTATTACGTTAATGGCACAGCGTCTTAATGTTCTGTTCCTTCAGACATGTTCAGTGACTACTCAAAGGCAACAATCAAACCATTATCCCTCAATCTGCAGATAAGAGACAAACACAGGTGTGTGTATAGAGAGAGAGAGAGAGAGAGAGAGAGAGAGAGAGAGAGAGAGAGAGAGAGAACGTGGGTTGAGCTGTCAGTCACTGATTAGCTACTGGATGGGAACCGGGAGGAAATGAGGATAAAGAGTGAGACTGGAACAGAAGCATCAATGACCTTTCACCTGGAGCTTTTACTCTTCCACAGAGAAAGAGAGAGCTCACTCCATCCATTATTGAATTCCTGAATCAGCTACCCTGAATAATGGCACTCCGGTTGAAAGGACCTAGAAGTAGGTTCACTTCCTCTGTCTCTCACTCTCTTTCTTCTCCCTCTTCGTTTCCATCCCTTTCAGCACACTTGAGACTGAAAATGCCACAAGTGCCTCTGGCTATACCTAATCACACGAAATCACTCACCTCTGTCTTTGTCACAGTGACCCGAGTGCTGTCACGGGCTTTGGGTGGCAGCTCTTCCATGAGTTGCTGTGATCAATATTTCAGCCGTAGAGGGAGGCCTTCTGCATGGGAGAGCGGTATCTGCCGCGCGCCTCCATCAGCCCTGACGGATGGGAGCTCCGGGGGCCGTGGAGCACCGGGGACGCTGGAGAAGTAATATTTAGACAGATCACAGTGGTCCACCTGCAAATAGGGTTGTGCATGAGAGCAAACCAAGCGGAAAGACCGAAAGATGGAGAGTGACAGGAAGCTGGAATCTAAAATGAAGCGAGAGGCTGTGTTATATTGTTAATATGGTCACGAATAAAGGAAGCAAAACAGAGTGCATTGTTTTTAACGGAAGATAAATGACCACATACTAAGGTTATACATAAACTAAAAGGACATTTTGATTTTAAAGCTATTTTTAGGGGAATACATTTTAATGTAATTTTATTTTACTATGTTTTTTATATTAGGTAATTTTACACCTTTTTTTAAACATTAATATTACCCTGCTACTATCCCAGCATACTATAAAGAGAAAGAAAATTTCAGCTCAAATTAATAGTTCATGTCCATTTTTTTTGTTTTGCTTAATAAGTAGCTGTGTCATAAGGTAATGTAAAGTTGGTCATTATCCCAAAATAAACAGGGTGATCGAAACAGTATTGTATACGCCTAAATGGGTTCATTGGCAAAAAATTCCTGATCCTATCTTGTGAAATAAATAAAAATTACAATATTAATTTGGTATTTATTACATTTTTATTATTATTATTATTATTATTATTAGATACCATTAATTAGATACTAATTAATACCATTATTATATAAATACTATTAATCTGCAAAAGTTACTGAAAGAGAAAAAGGGTTTTCTTTTCTTTCACATTCAGCTCTTTGTGTCATTTACCATTTTCTTGTTCTTTGTGATATGAAAGTAGCAGTTTGTATAGTTTCAAAGCTTTTAATTGGTGCTGTAATTTAAAACAAACTTATAACACTTTCTACTATTTCAGTGTGCTACAAAGATAAAAAATAATAAAATAATTTCAAATGAAATAAATATATTTCAGTTTTTGTTGTTGTTATTTTTTCAAACTGCTGGTCAGCTGGTCAACATCACAAAATCACAAAATAAAGCCCAACAGTTTGATCAAGGAGTTTATTTAAATAAACAACAACCGACTGACCTATCATGCGTACGAAATTAATTATATGGAAATGGCTTAACATACATATATCTCTTAAAAAGAATAGTTCATTACTGCATGGAGAAATAGTAGCCTAGGAACAACAAAACAACAATATTAATTTAAATATTTTTATTACTATTAATCTGAAAAAATTACTGAAAAATAAAGTTTTTCTCCCTCTCTTTTTAAAGTTATTTCACATCCAACTCTAACCAGTTTCTTATTATTTGTGATATGAGAGATATGAAAGTATAAGCAGTCAGATAAAAGGAACATTAACGACAGAATGCTGCAACTGACTAATCAGAATCAAGTATTGCACAGAGCCATTCAATTATTATATGTAAGCCATTTATGTCGACTCCTCCCAAAAGCCCTGTAAACCAATCAGACAGAAAGTGAGGACAATGATACACACTTTACTAAAACATTGTGGTTATTAATAATAAATGCAATTATTTTTTGCACAATTGTGTTTTTTCCCCACTCTATCCTATGCCATTCAAGGCTGTGCATCACAGTGCTTTACCACAGTTAAAGGGGTGGTATAATAGCCTACCCTTTTCACACAATGTAAAATAAGTATTTGATATCCCCAGAGTGTGTATGTGAAGTTTTAGCTCAAACACCCCACATTTATTTTTATATAGCATGTTCAAATTGTCACTTTTTGAGGGTGAGCAAAAACGCACCGTTTTTTTTTGTGTCTGTCCCTTTAAATGCAAATGAGCTGCTGCTCCCGACAGCTTGAGTCCTTTTTACCTCACACAAACATGTACTGAAAATTTCAAACTTTTAGCCTTTTATGTTCAATCCGGAGTCAGACAAAGATGGAGAGACTCAAGAAGAACTGACAAACATGTAGACAGCATTTCTGAATAGTTAGTTGATGAATTTATGTAACTTATGTGTAGTCATCTTCTAGTCATTGATTAGCATATTCTGTCTTGATAATCTATAAATCGTGTTCCAGGGGCGGGGTTTATGTAAATTTGAGGGTTTGTGATGTCACAAATATAGCCGGGAGGAATGTCATGTAGTCCCTTCCAGCCGTTTGTTGTAGTCCTTAAAAAGCAATTTCTTTAAAAGATATCTCCCTTTGCTTTGAACTTTGCAGATGTTGTTTATGCTCAAGCAGCAACATTACAGTTAGAAAAGTGAAATCATAATCACCCCTTTAAAAGAGTGATAGTTCACCCAAAAATGAAAATTCTTTCATCATTTATTCACCCACAAGGTGTTCCAAACATGAATTTCTTTCTTCTGCTGAACACAAAAGAAGACTGACTTCCATAGTATTTTCACCCCTACAATGGAAGTCAATGGGGCCCATCAACTGTTTGGTTACCCATATTCTTTAAAATAGCTTCTTTTGTGCTCAGCAGAAGAAAGAAAATGATACAGGCTGTATGATTTTCTTTCTTGGAACAACTTGAGGGTGAGTAAAGGATGACGGAATTTTATTTTTTGGGTGAACTATCACTTTAATGCCTAAAAAGCCAACCAAATCTTGCGTTGTTCTGTCACTGTGTGCAGTTGGTTGCGTGCCGTTATTCGGTTTAATTGCTCCAACATAGATCCCCCTAAAGCAGAAAGCTGCTGACATGTAAAGGCCAAACATTTCACATAATTCAAAATGACTCGTTTTAAAATCTTCCCTCGTCATTTCTCATGAGGACACGTACCGCAGAGCCCCAAAACACTTTCCCTGCCAGTCCGTCAGCACACTCTCTCTCAGTGCACTCTCTCTGTGGACTTACTTACGGCATGTCTGTGAAATCACCTTTTGTCCTTTGGTGTCTTCCCTCCCTCCCCCTGAGTGTCCTGATGTTCGACAGGACGGCTAAAAATAAACGGCACAATTAGCTGTTCTAATGTCTCATAATTCCCCCCGAAATTCGCAGCATCCTGGAATGGCCATCAACACCTTGGACGGAACGGTCAAATTGAATAATAAATGTTTAATGGCGGTTTGGTCGCAGTCAGTCAACAGTCAACAGACTGTGGCTGTGGGCAGGGAGACGACGAGGTCATTAACCCCGCCATTTGCTTAACAAGCGCTAATTACAGCTGACATTTCCATAGGGCGCTTCCGAGCGTCAGCTGCCTGGACTCATCAAGAGGACACGGTCATTCTTCTCACACTCACACACACACACACACACACACACACACACACACAATAACGAAATTAAAACAGAGTACCAACAGTTTAATAGAATCCAAAAATCAAACATACAGCAGAAAACTCCCACATTTCCTCTTTTCTTTAAGGCTAAAAGCAGAGTGGACTACAAAAGCACTAATTAAGCAATAAGAACCCAATGACTCGAGGATTTTGGCATTTAACGCGGAGGGGAAAACAACACAAATAAAAGAACAACATATCTGGCATCAGGACGCACCATGAAGCTGCTACAGACTCATTTGCATTGCAAACTGTGAGCACAATCATGATGCTATGAGCTGCATAAACCACAGTAGGCGACTGTTCTTCCACATCTACATTATCATAAAACAGCACAAAAAAAACACACACAAAAAAAACTCTCTCTCCACAAGAAGTACTAATACAAGAAGCACCCTTTCTATTTGCAGACCAAAGGCAAATATTTGATCCTAAAATTATAAGAGTACATTTTGAATAAATCAAAAAAAAGAACGAAAGCTTATCTTTCAAACACAGCCCCGATGGATGGAACGGATAAATGAAAGGAGGAATGATGCCAAGCGGAGAGCCCAAAATGGAGAGATGGAAAAAGCATTGGAAGGCGACAAATAACTTAAGACGTAGAGGACATGTCTATAAATAGACACGGTGGCCGTACCGGCAGGGCACACACGTTTTCTTTTCTATAAAAGAAAGGGAAAGCTATGAAAAAACATTAATTCTATTAACCACAGTCAAAATCAAAAGGCCAGAAATAAGTAAAAACAAAACAAATATATGAATTCATGAACAACACGAGTAAGGCCATGTTTACACCTGGTATTAAGATGCGTTTTGGTCAATCGGATCAAAAGTAAATGAGGGAGACACATTCCCGTTTATGCCTGGTCTCTTTTGTCCACTTTCAACCACTTCTGTCCTGATTTCTTCGACCAGTTCGAGGGGAGGGTCTATGGGTGCGTAAACGCGTGGGCTTTTTCAGATCTTTTGATCTAATGGACGAAATAAGCTCGAGCAATTTACATATAAATGCGACCGGAGACGACGGAAAAACATATTGAGAGCAGTAGCTTCGTTTCTGCTCTGACAGCTGAAAGACCACGTCAAACAGTGTGTGCGTGTGTGTGTGTGTGTTTGTGTGTGTGTGTGTTAGGAATCAGGAATGGTGAGAAAACATTGTGCTAGGTAATTTTTTTGTCTTCAAACCTTGGGTCTTCAGCCAACAGTTTAAATGTCTGCCTAGCGCGCTTCCAATAATGTTTACACATTAGTTCAGTAGGCTTAGAGTAGACAGTCTTTTGTGGCTGTTCGAACACATGAGCATTTACACTACGAAAGCAATCCTGTCGAATGCGTTCTCGACTATCTCTGGAAGTGGACAAGCTCAGAATGTTTTAGACTCCGTCTCCTCCTTTATTTAGCTTCGTCCACTTGTGATCGGATTGACGAAAACACTTCTTAATACCAGGTGTAAACGGGCCCGAGATTCACGATAAGATAATACTCGTCATTTGTACCATAAGCAGATGAAATCATCAAAAAACAGTGGGTTAATGTGTACTTGCAAAAACAAAGGTATGAATGCACATGCAGGAAAAGGCAATAGATGTAATACAATCAGATGTGTCTGAGAAACTGTTTAAAACATTCATGATGAAAATGCCCATAATTGTAAAAGTCAACATGAAATGGCATTTCAAAACCAAAATGGCAACAATAGTTAAGTGGAACATAATATTCCAGAACAAAATGCAGGGTGGACATTAATATTTTATCCATCAGGAATTGATTGGATGATAGAAAGTGAGCGTTACATACTGTACCAGAATGAAGCTGAATGCAAGTTTGCAAGTGTACTGTGAAGGACTAGTGCGTGTCTGAAACATCATCTGCATCATCATACGAGATCCTAAACTGCCGCAGAATCATATCCTCCTTCTTAAATAAAGCCATTGTATTGGCTGAGACAGCTTTATGGGTTCTCTAATAGAAATGAAAGAAACTTGCTTTTACAGTGTACACTACTGTTCAAAAGGGCATTAATACTTTTATGCAGCAAGGATTAATTAAGTTAATCAAAAATTACAGTGAAGACATTTTTAAAGTTACAAAGATTTCTATTTCAAATCAATGCTAATCTATTATACTTTCTATTCATTGACTAATCCTGAAAAAAATGTATCATGGCTTTCACAAAATTATTAAGCAGCACAACTGTTTTCAACAAAGATAATATTAATAATAAATGTTTCTTAATCACCAGATCAGCATATTATAATAATTTCTAAAGGATCATGTGACACTGAAGTAATGAGTAATGATGCTGAAAATTCAGCTTTGCATCACAGGAAAGACAAACAAACAGTTTGTAAATTGTGATATATATAGTTTTTATCAAATAAAGTTTGATCAAATAAATGCAGCCTGGCTAAGCATAAAAGACTTCTTTCAAAAACATTAAAAACAAATCTTACCAACCCCAAAACCTTTGAACTGCAGTGTACAGTACTCACCACAGCAATAACTGATTAAGAAAAACTTTTTTTTTTTTTTGATTAGCTAGAGCAAGACAAAACACGTTACACTTTTGATAAGGCATTGAGAAAGGGTGACAAGTCTCTGTGCAAGAGCCAGACATGGAGGCTGATGGTCATACGGTTATTGGTTAACTAACAGACACAAGTTTCAGAGGCAGTGATGAAGATTATGAAGGCCAAATCACTAATGAATCGCAGGCAATAAGACCAGCAATATGTATTAAGGAAGTAAATGGTGTCCATTTTGATTTCACGTTGACTTAACAAATCTTCAGACTTTCATAACATTCAAAAGACTAAAAACGGGAGCTAATCTGTAAATTCACTCAGTGCATCTCATGAATAATTACCGCCTCATCTCCTCACCAGGGTCAGCAATCTCAACCCTTGACAATAAGTCACCCTTTCATTAGCGCACTTTAAAGGGGTGACGAGCAAACTAATTATCTCTGGAGTGAGTATCAGCTCATTAAAGTATGCAAAGACATAAACCTAAAGACATACACTGAAAGAAAAAATTACATTCCAGTTCACTTCAAAATAAGAGTCCAGCATTGCAAATGCGTCGTCAAAAATAGATTGTAACAGCAAGATACGGCGCAGGTGGTTTCAAATGTCACTGACGGATGAACAAGGACAGCGAGTCGACAAAATGTACATTATTCAAGCGTTTAACATCAGCAAACTCAAAATCCTCCACAGCGCTGAGCTAGAAGTTCAACAGCATCACTTGTAACTGATCCTGACACCTTCCTCTAATCAATACCATCCACTCGCTTCAATAATTAAAGCAGAAAGACACTTATTTAATTTATTATTCAGATTATCCATGCAGGGTGTTGGTCCAAGTTATACGAAATGATTATAGGTTTTAATGAAAATATTTGCTTTTGATAAGTCAGAGAAAATCATTTCGCATTACACGCCCGTTTATAAAGATCACACATCTACTTTGGAAAGATTCAGAACTTGAACAATTAATCACCAATCAAAACGAATCAGCCGGAGTTAATAAATATACCGAGAGGTGAAACAAGGGTTCAAAGGGAAAAGGGAGATAATCAGATCATCTACATCTGATTAGCATAAGCATCTGCATAATTTGGTTGCCCGGGGAGATTAAATGGACGTGCGAATGGTAGATGCCTTTTCACAGTGCTTTGAGACTTCATCTACTGTTCTTCAACAGTATTTAAGATTATGATTTGTGCAGCTTGAAGCGTGTCCGCCAGGTATTACCCAGCCACGCTCCAGTACCACACCGAGACGGACTGAAGGGTTTTGGTTTTCTCTAAGTCAGTAGGGTTCTTTCAACACGACTCCAGTCCTGTGGTCTCATATGCTGACCTCACATCACACTGATTCATTCTTTATAAAGCCACATTAATATTTCACTGCAGTTTGATTCAGCCGTCTTCGCTGAAACGTTACCTCAGTAGTAGTCGTCGAACGCTTATACTAAAGCTCTAAAAGTACCAATTTTCTAAGAAATAATTGTGCAAGAGCTTCATACGAATACAAAGCCACTTTAAAAGATTAGATTCTAACGTTTGATTGTTAATATACAGTCTTACGATTCTAATAAGACATAAAAACCCAAAACAAAACCCAAACACATCCTCCGGAGGTTGCATATTGATTCTTCGAATCCGTAATGCTTGGCTGAGTCTCTTGAGAAATGACCCTTTACGGCTGCCATAGTTTCATGTATTGCAGAGCTTCAATAACACCGTCTCCGAGTGATTTAAACGGGAATCGACCCGTGTACCTGCGTGTGGTACAATCAATGTCGCAATGAGCAAAAGGTCAGAGGAGATCACATTATGCTCTAATAACACAAAGCAAGAGCACATCACAGGGGGGAAAAAAAAGATCTGCCACAAAAATAAAACCGAAAGAGATGGTTTCTTCACATCTGAGGTAACAAATGGAGGAAGCCTTCGGAGAAACAATGCCAGTATGTCATGTCCTTCTGTTTTTACTCTGATACGCTTCACATAAGCGCTTTCTTTTCCTCAGCGCTTGGCATCTCGTTGTCAGTTATCTTCTGAAGTCCTCTGCAGGCAAATTGAACTGTCAGACATCAAGATTGCAGTTTTTTCCTCAAAATATCTGTTTTGTTCGTGGTTGTTTACGCCGTCTCATTCTTTATTGTGAATTGGAACAGACGATGACACAAATTTGACGTCATTGGCGAAAATTGGTGAGCTCTAACTTCACTGTGTCAGATTCAACCGAGCGAAGAAGTGTAGTTGTTAGGTCAGATCATCGTCTGGGTTTGCGGAGTCTCGTTGTGGTCTGGTTACGGGTTCTCATCTCTTGTAGTGGCTCGGAGCGTCAGCGAACATGTATTTGAGTCTGTAGGCCTCTGCCAGTAGTAAACCCACCTCTTCGTTGCCCCAGTGTATTGTGGGAAGGTTCTGCAGGAGAATTAGCAGGCTCTGAAAAGACATAAAAACACATTCTTTAAAACCGGATCATTTAAAGAGCTCCGTCAATCTGCTGGCTGCAGCCTTCCACCTCAAAAATGCTGTTTCCTGTCTATCATCTATTCTTAGAAATGCATTTTTACTGTTCTCAACTGGAAATGCTTGTAATCACGGCATGATTACAATGTTAGGATATCATGATTCATGATTGGTGCTGCTCTTAGGTCACTGCTTGTGTGTGTAGCGTGTGTGTGTGTGCGTGTATGTGGGTATTCCACCACCTACAGCTGCTGTAAGTGCACAAGAACAGATCTATCATAATCAGCTTCACTCTGTGTAAGATCAGATCTCGGGTTCTTCGGTCTGGTAATTTTAGCACAGTAGCATACAAGCAGAAAATCATTGATTTTAAAGTTGCAAACTGCCTTTGAGCTTTGGGATAAAAAAATAAAATAATGGTGCTCATCACAACAGCCTATATCTATATATATTGACTGAATAGTACGGCATGAATATAAACAAAGTTAACTGATCAAAGATGTTTGACGTGGTTAAATTGACTTAAAAGGATTACGGCATTAACCAACAATGGTTTCATTTTTTTTTTTTTGATTTGCAAAAACACAGATGTCTTTGTTCAATTCTCAGGCACAATAATCCTGTAAACAGAAGCTCATTTATCAGTAAATAATGGAGAAACACCTCAGTAATGTATTTATAAATCAAATCCAGATGGGACATTTGGGGTCTTTGAATGAGTAAACTAATAACCATCAAAGCTCAACAAGTCTGAAATATCACCTACAAGTGAAAGTCGCCCTCAATGTGCAATCTTATGTACGGTTAAAGCACCAGAAGACTATAGCAAACATCAACGTCTCTGATGTTTGGTGAGGAAAAAAAAAATGAGTGGGGTAAGACTACAGTGAAAATTTGGGATCCAGAATCTAATTTAAACTAAATTAAATAAAGTATTGTTATATACACACATATATATATTATATATATATATAATATATATTATATATATATATTATATATTATATATATATATATATATATATATATATATATATATATATATATATATATATATATATATATATATATATATATATATATATATATATATATATAAATATATAAATCTACTATAAAATGTAAATATCTAATAATAAACATTAAAATATTGGTATAAAAGATTCTTATTAATAATAACAATAATACAAATATTTTAGAATAAACAGGGTTTCTGCAGGGTTTAGTCAGTCAAATTTAAAACATTTTAAGACCTTTTTATGACCATTATGATTTAAATGTATGACCTAAACGAATTACGAAAACTTCCTTTCAAAAGTTTTTTTTTAATTGATTTTCATTAAAAGTAATGTTTCATTATTTAAAGGTTCCATTTTCTTAGGAAAAGGGAGCCTTCAGTTTGTTAATCTTAAGTATCAATAACACACATCGATAATTATCACGATAAAAGTCAAATCTTTATTTCTTTCAAGTTTAAAGGCAGATTTGTGCTCCTAACTGAAAGTTGTAGAAACCAGAGCATTAATTGTGGTTTTAAACTACTCTGGCAAGTGTTTGTCATGATATGTTCTGACAATACAAACAGGTGAACATTTCACAAATCTGACGTAGAACATTCAAACATTTGTCATTTTTCCTTAACAAAATTAATATCTTTATTGGAAAATTTTTTAGTTTCTGCATGTGCAGAATCCCCCATGGATTATTGTTTCAAGTCTTGAAACAGGTTTGTGTTGCCTGACTTTGATGGCACGTTTCTTCATGAAATGTATGAAAAACAGTATAGCCTAAATACATTAAATACTTAATATTCCATTAGTCCTTTAATACATTGTCTATATTAATAATATAATACACTTCAATATCTATATCCCACATTTCATGGTGCAGTTAATATACTAGGCTAACGTTACAGTAAATCCATGGTAAATTATGGGAATTTGTAGAAGGAAAAGCCTTCTGACTGTATAGTTGCGGACTGCGTTTCTACTGTTCGTCAGCGCTGTTTCATCTGCCTTTAAACTGGTTTAAATCACTGAGACATTTGTGTTCTTCGCTGAACTCAAGCGCTTCTCACTGGATCTCGTGAGCGAGACCGATTAGAGTAAACGCCTCTGCTCTGTGAGCTCGCGCTGCCGTTTGGACTTTGAGCCGAGCGGATAAACAGTCCGGGAGGCGCGCGCGGTTCAAACGAGTTTCGTTCAAATGAGTTTCACATAAACATTATCGAACTCTTGATATCGTTTTATAGAGAAAAAATTATATCGCGATGATGAATGAATGAGCATATCAATTTCAGACGTGGCTAAATGTAATTTATGACCTTGTATGGAAAATCCGGACGTTTTTATGACTTTTTATGGCCTAAAATTCTTATTAAATTTAAGACGTTTTATTACTTTTTATGACTACGCGGAAACCCTGAATAAAATTTCAATATGAATATTTATGTTATTTATATATTATTATTTAAAATCAAGTAAGGAAATCTGTGATAGCGATCATGGGGAAATTCTCAAAATATTTTAGACTAAACTATTTATCTTAATAAAATATCTTAATTTATTGTTGCTATTATTATAACTATATTTAATTTTAATTAAGATTAATAATTTTTGTCTTAAATATTTTAAGAATTTTCATATGATCGCATCACAGATTTTCTCAACAACAACATTAAATATAAATATTATTATTAATATTTATAGAAGTTTTTCAAATTCAAATGAGCAAATTTGTGAAAGCGACCATGTGAACACGATCATCAGTCCATAGATGATTAAATGTGATTATTTTAAACCATTGACAGCCCGAGTATAAACTGAAGCTCAAATAGCTGTTCATCAAACCCTTCTCTACCCGACCTGACAATGAGGCAAATAATAAACGAGAGAATCAGAGACGGAGCCGAGGCGAAGAGATCCTTCGAAAGAGAGCGTGAAAGAGAGAGAATGGGGGCAAATAACAGAATGTTCTCGTTTCGCGGGCGCTGAGGTGTGGGTGAATCCGCTGGTCTGTGAAATTCGGTTACAGCAGAGGCCTCTCCACCGGAGGGCCAATTATTCCGATAGTCTCGGGATAAGTGACGGCCGGGACGCTTTCAAGTGATGCATGCATGTGTGGGAAGACATGCAGACACTCACATGTAAACGACCTAAGCTCATTCAAGGAGCCCAGCGGCCGTGACATGCACGAAACACGGAAACATATCGGTACCTGAAAGTCCAGCATGGAGAGGATCTCTTTACGCCATTTGATGAGGAAGGCGGCGCACACGTAGAGGTGGAAATGTGAGAATCCCTCTGACTCCGCCTGAGGATCAAGAGCAGATACAGGGCAGAATGCACATGCTTGCATAAGTAAGCAGTCATTAAGCAGATGATTATGCAAAGTGACATACAGCACACTTATTAGAGAGACAACCCCTGGGGTTAAGTGGCTTTCTCAAAGGGCAAAATAATGATTGCTCGAGGTTTGCTCCTCGCAGGGATTGAACCAGCAACCTTCCAGTTACCAGTCTTGAGCTTTAAAGCAATAGTTCATCCAAAATTAAAAATTTTGTCATCATTTATTCATCCTCGTGTTGGTTGTCTTTGGCTTGCTGGCTGTGGGATTTATGACTTCACGAAGCTGCTTTGAAAAACTAAATGGACATCATCAAATCTTCACAAGTTCTGTGTTCCCCGTAACAACAGCAGTTTATGAAAAAAACAACAACATGAAAGTGCCACTAAAGTATGTGCTATATTTAGAGCCTTTGTTTGAATTCATACTGTACAGGGCTCCAGACCGATGTAGCACCGGTGCCACTAAGACTGAAATTTAAGTAATTATTCATCATATTTTGAGAACCAATGATATCAAACCAGGCCATTTCTGAACATGAACGTAAAAGAGATTTGAAAGCTATGAAGAGGAAGGTTTTCAACAAAAAAAATTATTCGAAAATTTAGTCTGTACCTCACAAGCGTTATTGTTAACTAGAACTATTATTATTATTATTTATAAATAATATAAATATTAGATGGAAAACTTAAAAACCTAGAAATAAATTTAAGTACTAAAATGACAAACTAAAATGGAATAAATTAAAGCTAAACTAATTAAAAAAAAAAAAATTTTAAATCTAAAATTAAAATGAAGAGACGATATAAAAATAAAAACTAATTTAAAATATTAATAAATGGTATATAAATAATATAATAGTATATAAATAATACTAAAAGAACAGCCATTTGAGCCACTTTTAGGGTGTTTTTGCATTTTTTGACACTGACAGACAGGGTCGGTTTAAATGGTTGATGACGTACAGACGAGATCTGCGTGAGGATTTTTCCGTCTTCATTTGAACCGGATTTGCTGCTGCTCCAGAGAAGAAATAAAAAGAACCGCTTACTTCCATGAGGAGTAATATGAGTTTTAAAATATAATTCATTCAGCTACAGTCGAGTGCCTACACACAGAGCTCCTAATGTAGTTTTAACCATCTATCTAATTTATTGGACTGGGAATTAGGTCGCGTTAGTTATTCCCAACATATCTAAAGACACCACTCATTCCAGCTCTCCGCTCCTCATTCGTCCTCTTCTCTCCCCAGCATCCCCCTCTACTTGTGTTGTGTACAGTGTGGTACGTTCAGTCACTTGAGAGGCAGCGAGCGGTTATAAATAGCTTTGTTTGCTTTTGTTTCTGTTTGTCCCTCTTGAAGTGAGAAGAAATGGGGGAAAGAGGGAGGAGAATGAGGAGAAGGAGGAAAAAGTTGGATTTTTATCAAGACAAAGAAATTGCAAGAACTAGAAGCGATTCTAGGAGTTCAGTTTATCAGTTATCAAATTATGAGTTGTGTTGGTCTGACAGGTATGAAAGCAAGGCTGCGAGGGATAGACTTACCGTGTTTTCAATGGCATCCACAGTAAAAAGCTCTATAAAGCTTCTCGATCACTTATAATTTTCAACAGCTCATGTTGTCTGTGATTTCTTTTGTCTACTGAAATTTCTCAGAAAGATATTTTTACAGTGTTTTGTCAGCAGAACAATCCAGAAACACATTAAATAACAGTACAACCCACTGAAGAGGTGTATGTCTATCACTCACAGCCTCGCTTTCATTCCGTTAAAAATCAAAGGTCTATATGCTGATTTGCTGCTCGGGTAACATTTATTATTATCAATGTTGTAAACAGTTGCGCTGCTTAATATTTGTTTCTTTGATGAATATAGAGTTGAAAAGAACAGCATTTATTGGATATCGAAATCTTTTGTAACATTATACATGTCTTTACTTTTGATCCCAAACCTATTGACCCCAAACTTTATAACCGTAATTTGCCAGTTAGTATATTGTTTCTCCTTTTTCACTCTGATTAGTGGACCAAAACTAAGCGCAAGTACCATAGTATCACCAATTGACACAGTTGCTGTAGGGGATTGCTGTTGCTGTACTTGTTTGTTTGTAGGGGATAAGAGAGAGACAGTAAGAATGGCTCAAGAGACAAAGAGAGACAGGAGAGATAGGGAGCCTCAAGATGAGTGAAGACTAAGCAACAAAAGCAAAAGAAAGAAGTGTTTGTGATTAAGTCTCTTTCCTAGGAACGCATCCGTGTTCGCTCCTCCACCTCTCAACAAAACCCATCTTACTAATGGAGGGGGCGGGTCCCGTAAGATGCAGATGCTTTAGAACACCAGTCAGACCTTAACATGACTTTCCTTTTTGTCTTCACAGCTCTTTCTCTCCCCTTCTTCATTTTGTTCACCCACATCTTTTTCTTTCTGGCCTGAGCTCTTTGTGCACCTCTAATTGATCTTGAGGAGTGAGTCTTTGTGCCAAACGTGCAATTACAGGAGGGACCTGATAAAGGAGCCCAGGAGAAGTTGAGACCCTTCTCTGCCTTTAACCTCATATGAGTGGATAAAACCCTCTCATCTAATTAACTTACTCTGGTCCGCCAAACATGCAACATGTGTCAATTAACCATTAACCAGGAACATATTATTCAGTGTTATCGGAAAAGCCCAAACTGCCATTTTAACAATGGTAGTTCATTACAAAATTACAAAAAAAAGTCTAATTAATACTAGATGGCAACAAGAAATCAAAATGTACCCAAATCTGCTTTCATCAAGACAGGTTATCCAAAAGAAAGAAAAAAAGTTTTGAAGCAGTTGTGATGTCACGATTAATGATGGCTGAGCTCATGAATATAAATTGAATCTTGCAGATGGTGCTACATAACCTGGACTGCCCTCTCATGTAATCTCATTAACATTCATGAGCAAGTTCTGTAAAGTTGCGCTAAAGTTTGCTTTATAGGCACCCCTTGTCAATGTAGCATCGTTCTGCTTTATATTTTCCATGACATTTTTGAAAGAGATCTACAAATTCCCAATATATATTGATATGGAGATCTCTCACTGCCCGGCCAAAAAAAAAGGTCACTGTTTGGATTTAAATAGGCAAAAGCTTAAGAGTGTATCTGGATCATTATGGCAGTGATTTTTATGTTTCTAGCATGTGATATGTTTGGCGACAGTTCTTTAAACCCTGTGTGTATATTTTCATTTCTCAAACAACCATGTAGAAAGACAAATCATGGCTATATTCCAGGATGACAATGTCAAAAATTCATCAGGCTCAAATTGTGAAAGAATGGTTGGGAAGGAGCATGAAGAAACATTTTCACTCATGAATGAGACCTTAAATTCATTAAAAGTCTTTGGGTTGTGCTGGAGGAGACTTTACAAAGTGCTGGACTCTTGCATTGTCAATAGAAGATCTTGACAAAAATTGATGCACATCTTTATGGAAATAATATTTATTTTTACAGCATTTTATGTTATTTTTTTATAACATTAACAGTTTTATTTATTTATGAAACAGATGATCTGCATGTCTCTCTTTGATTTATCATTACATTTGAAGGAGGCAGGGCAGGATAGTGATGGTTTAAGCGTAGTTTAACCTTGAAAACACATGTATCATGGCTCGGTTTCTCTTTGCGTTTTAAGCTGGCCTCATTTACCCCTTTTCCACCAAAGCATTTTGAGAGCCGGTTCGGAGCCGGTGCCTACTCGCGAACCAGTTCTTTGTGTTTCGACAGCCAAAGAACCGGTGTTCTGACGATTCATGCTACCCATCGAGATTATTATGCGCATGTGCAGACACACAGTTTTTTTAACAAAAGGTACATTTTCATGTGTTATAATGTCATTTCCCTTTAAAAAATGCTAACTACCATATGAATATTTGTACGGTCAGCCAGCTGAACAAGAATAACTTAAAGTTTCAGTTACTAAGGAAAGGTGTGCTTTGACAAGTCAAAGATGAATATTTGATGATAATTTTTAGTACTTTTCACACCGTTTTAAAAATAAAAACAGCAGTCTACAGTATACAGTAGCTACTCATAACTTAGAATTGTATTATAATTGTATTTCATATAATATTAATCGACATTCTGTGATCGATTCACGCTACGATAGCATTTTTCGACAAGGCAGCACAAATCGTCAGAACACCGGCTCTCGGCCAGGAAAATTGGTTCCAAAGTGGCACCAACTCTTTGCTGGACTCGAACGTTCTTTTACCACCTCATGCTCACGTCGGGGGCTGGGGGCGGGGTTATTGTGACCAACAACACGACGGGAAAGGTTGTGACCGCCAAAGCTAAAAACACAGCGCTAGTAAAAAGATAGTACAACGATTGAAGAAAGATGGATTCTAAAGCGAAACAGTGGTCGGTGAAGGAAACAAACTGTTTGTTAGACACATGGCGACGTACACAGTGATGTAACGACGTCGTTCGCTGGGCTCTCTAGTCAGTGGAAAATCAAACAGGTTCTGAGAAGGTTCGCAAGTTGAACCAGTACCAGTTCCGAACCAGTTCTTTTTTGGTAGAAACGAGGTAATTGACACATTTCCCCTTCTCTACCTTGTAACGGCCCTTAGAGCAGTTACTATGGTTTCAAGCTGTAGTTTCACAATCATGCTCCAGAGGGCTCTCCAGACTACTCCTCCTCTGGATAAAAGGCAGGGAGAAGTAGAGTTGGAGCATGTTTGGTTGGAGAGAAGCATGGGTTGAGAAACTGTTGTTTTAAGCTCATCCAAGTAAGTGTTTTGTTCATTTTGTGTTGTTAACATTGTATTTGGTGGGTTACGTCTTATTTGGGTCATTTCATGTGATTATGTTTGGTGCTAATATTAGCCTGTATGTTTCTATTTAGAAGGACTTCTCATACATCCCTCATCCACATCTTTATCTTCCTTATTCTACTGGGTTGAGACATCTTCCATCCTATGCTGTACTGTTTCTTGTGTGGATTTTACGGAGTTATACCAATATCATCATTGGATAAATGAATCAACTGATAACAGGGATGTTTGAGTGCTGCAAGGACACCGTTATTGCAACGTACCCTAAACTGAAGCCTGAATTGATTAAAGCTAGAATTTGAAATGATCTACTGGACTGTTTGCTCCTTTCTTGTTTAGCAAAACCCCTATCTTCACCTGCACCATTCTCAAAGACCTCTAAAGGAAAGCCATTTCTTGGACAATGACCAGATAAGCTTGGTTTCTTATATCTTTATTCACCATGACAACAGAGAAAACATACATGCAACTATCTTCATATGTTGACTCTCTGTTTTGATGGTTTTGTGTGGAATATTTGATATAAACACTTCTGCAACTACTTCTGTGTTTGGACTTATGGTTTGAGTGTTTCTGAGTCTGGTTAAAGACATTATAGTCAATAGAGTCCTCCCTTATAAATTTATGTGATTTGCCCTTCTGAGAGTTCTCAGTTGGACGGTTACAACCTCAGCAAGGTGGGTCAATGCCACCTTTACTGCTCGCCCCAACCCTGACCCCACTGTGAAAATGCCTGAGGAAATAAGTAAAGAAAAAAAGATGCAGGAATTGAGAAAGAACAGATGGAAAATAACTGGAGGAAAACTGTGCTTGTCAAGCAGAGCTTAAAGGTACACTGTAATTCTTAAGATTTTACACATGCGGTTAAGAAAATTGTCAAAATATGTTAAAGAGGACCTATTATGATTTTTTACATTTTCAACTTTCAACTGTTTGAGCATGGAAAATGTCAGCAGGGTTACAAAGTCATTCCACAGATTCACACACATTCACAGAGTTATTCTCTATCAGTAAGCACTGTTTCTGAACTTCCTGAAATGCCTTCATTGCAGTCTTGAGTTTTTTTCCAGGAACGAACACGTCACAATATTCCTTATTTAAATAATTCCCACCCAAGACATATGCAAAAAAGGGGGGAAAGGCCTAGACTTGCGTTAGTAATGTGTTGAAACTCGCGGTTGTGGTTAAGGTGACATTTCGGGAACATTCTTGAAGTGGTGGACCAATCACAGCACACTGGTCCAGCCGACCAATCTTTTCAGAAGGAGGGGCTTTATAGAGACAGGAATTAAACAGAGCTTTACTGACAGACTGGGAAATGAGGTGCTGCAACAACGTAAAATATATGAAATATATTTTATTTTAAATCTATTTTTTAAATGTTTTCTAAACATTTAAGCAAGAAAAGCTATTCTATTAGACCCCAAAAACAAAATCAAGACTTTGTAAAAACATAATAGGTCTTCTTTAAAGGTATGTGTCGTCTTTAAGGTTGTTTAAAGGGGCTGATGATCAAACATGGCTATCAACAATGTTTGGCAACAACGCTGATTCAAAACGTACAGAAGCAAATGACATGCAAATGGTTCACCACTCGCCATTCCCTCTCCTGGATTGTACTTGTCACCTGACAACTATTCCCCCTTTATCGGATAAAACCCACCTTGTGGGAATGGATCTACGTCAAAAAGCCATGCATGAGAGATGGATCGGCAGATAGGCGGAGGCAGACGTAAAAGGACAAAGAAATGAGCAAGGAGATATATCAAAAGGAAGTCTCAGAGAGGACACGAAGACAGGACACGAAAGGAAATCAGTGGAAGGAAACTCTTCAAAGGAATATTAATGAATGACAGGAATATGAGTAGTTCACACCTTTGTGATTTTAACATGAAAAAAAAAAATGTATGAGCAGCATATGGTGTTCAAGGACGTCACCCATAACCTCTGAAGCGTTTAAAAAAATTACTTGAAGACCAGCAATCATTCATGGGAGTCTGCATTATTCCCGCAAACCCTGTTACAGGAGGTGACATAGGGGTGACTAGGGATGTAAAAAGTAGGGCTGTCAAAATGAACACGTCAATGCATGCGATTGTTTTCCGCACCAGCTTCGAGTTCTCATGAAGGGGCTCTCACAGTGAAGGATGAGAGAGGACCAGGCTTGGACTATTTTATGTTGTGTTTTTGTTTGTGTATGCGGCAGTCGTCCATGAGGGGCTGCCGCTTTACTTTCATTTTGTGTTTGTTTATTTTATGATAATTAAATTGTGAAATGCTCGCCGGTTCCCGCCTCCTACAAACCTCGCTACAAACGTAAAGAGTTGCGAGAAAATAGGATGTGCGTCAGATCAGCGGCATATGCGTCAGGTCTTAGTGACAGCAGCCTAATAAACCTGCTGCTGTGATGTCTTTCATTAATGTTAATTAAAGAACAAAAGAAAAAGAGAAAATCACGCATTGCTCTTGACTGAATAACTTTTGTTTTCTTTTTAATATTCTACTACTGTCCCTCCAGTTTAGGGGTGTAGGAACTTGAATATTTATCATCATTCATATTTAACATATTAATAATAATAATAATTCACATTTCTATTCCTACACTGAAGTATGTATTGTAATCTTAATTTTAATAAATATTAATTAGGTGGCATAATGAGTTGTTGCCTAAAAAGTTCCGGCAAATTATACATTTCTAGACGAAAGCAAAAATGGTATTATACCAAAGTAACCGAACTGAAAAACTAATTCTCAGCACAAATATGTACACCCACTACTAATGGTTTAAGTTTTGGGCTGGTAACCAAAATTTGTAGGTTCAAACATGTAAGTGATGTCACCACTGTTTTTGATCAAGACGCTTAACCCCAGGCCACTCCAAGTCACTCGGGAAAAAATGATCAGATAAAAAGGCACACAGATATAGAAGCACAAGTAAAGGCTTTTCTGACATGTTTTCATCCTAAATGTCTTGCTGGTTTGGTGCAGCAGTACCTGGTATGTGTCCCACAAGCGTATGGTACAGCGCAGCGGCAGCTCCCTCATCAGAAGATTATTCATCCAGCGGAAAGCAAACTGCAGATACTCCACCTCACACTTCTGAAAGTGAACGTGGACATCCTCTGTGGGTGTAGAAAAGAAAGCACAGGGGATTTAGATCCATTTGCTGGTAGTTTCTGCAAAGTGCTGCACTGGGAGTAGCTTTTGTAACCCATCTATGGACCCCCATTGTTTAAAGAAGCCCTCTGGCCCTGAACTAAGATCACCACTATTGTTGAATTCTCCCCCCACCGGTTTCACTGAATTAACATTATAGACCCCTAACGTGTGTGTAATTATATTCGATTGAATGAGAGAGAGAGAGAGAGAGAGAGAGAGAGAGAGAGAGAGAGAGAGAGAGAGAGAGAGAGAGAGAGAGAGAGAGAGAGAGAAAAGGAAAAGGAGGCCTGGTGCTTAGCTCATTGAGAGAGGGATTTTTCTGATAAGCTCTCGTTCGGCCTTTGAACAGAATAAGAATGGCTTTCGAAAGCGGACATATTGACTCAAGTCCTGATAGATATTGATGGAGAAAATGTGACAGCTCTCTGAAAGTGCAGAGAACTGAAGTCGGACCTGTCATAAGAAAAATGAAAACCCTTTCAGCAAAGAATATCATTTAAAAAAAAAAAGGTTTAAATAATGAATGATCTTTCGCAATGTTACTTAAGGGTTGCATCATAATGGATTCAGTTAATGGAGTGAGTCATTGGTGTGAGGTTTGAACATTATCACTAATTCTCTTGCAATCCCAACAAAAGGTTTGTTCATAATGAATCTGATTCTAGTAAACAAGACGAAAGTATAAAGCCTTTGCAAACTATTCCTTGCAGCACAAACATTTAAACCATTTGATTTAGTAATTTTTGAAGAACTCTTTAAAAATGTTTTTTTTGCCAGTCGTCATACTTTTCCAGAAAACCGTAAAAAAAAGGGCCATCACATATTGATCCGTTGATATGTCTTTCAAAACCACTGTCCTCATACTGAATAGAGATACAGACAAAAAGTCTATTATATTTTTACATTTGCAAAGTGAAAATGTGCGGTGAAGAAAAAACAACAACAGCAAATGCAACAGGCAGCATCCCATTATTATTTTAGCCATTAAAATGGTTAAATTAGAGCAAAAAATGGGGTTTTGAGGAATATATATATATATATATATATATATATATATATATATATATATATATATATATATATATATATATATATATATATATATGCATGCACACAGTTTGTATGTGTGTGTGGCACGCATCTGACTTCTCTCCTTTAAACCACTAGACTGCACAAAAGTTAACCTCAGCACTTTTTTTTTTTACAACCGCATTTGACTATGGACGTGGGAATTTGGCTGATCCTTGAGGCGTTCGCGGACAGCAAAGCAAAGTTGATTCTGCGCTACTTTGATCTACCATTTAATGTTTTATGAAATGTGATTTATGTAGCAAATGAGAATCGATAAAATTATCGATATTTTGAGACAAAGGTCTTGTTAATGTTTGTTCAAGGTAGTTAAAGCAACCGTTTTTCACTGAAGAATATGTAAAAGTAAGGTAGTTGGAGTAAAAGGCACAATAATTAACATGATAATAAATAGCTGGCTGACTTTTTCATTTGTTAACATGACAAAGCTGGATAGTCAGCTCTCCTGGGCTGATCAGATTGATCACATTGTGTCAAAAATGGCTAAAGGCATTGCTTTTTCCAGGAGATGTTCAGTATATTGTCCACCAGTAGTTATGAAAACAGTTGTCCAGTCTTTAGTTATGTCACATCTGTCCAGTAATCTGGTCCAGTGCTGCACAGGGACATCTGAAAAAATGACAAATCGTTCAGAATAGAGCCGCAAGAGTAGCCCTTGGTTGCTCTTTTCGCTCTAGTGTGGCTAAAATGCACACCTGTTTGGGCTGGCTAAAGGTGGAGGACAAACTTAATATAAGTCTTCTCTGTTATATGCACAATGCTCTATTTAAAAACAATCCAAAATCTTTTGTAGAGAAGTTGGTTTTTAGTGGGTATTGTCACGGACATGTTACGCGTCAGGTGAGCTCAGGTGTGTTAGTGGTTCCATCTGCAAGGTCCAATTGTATGGCAAGAACAGTATTAGTTAGATCATCATCTGCTTGGAATAAACTGGATTTAAAAACAAGGCATATATCCAACATATGTAATTTTAAGAAGACTCTAAAACAGATTACAATTAATAGTATTACATCAGTTAATTTGTGACTGTTTATAGGTACTGATATTGTCAAATGCTGTATGAGTGTGAATGTGTATATGTGGATAAATGTATACATGCGGTAATATTATATGAATGTTATATTTATGCATGTTATATCTGTGTATTTTAACTGTACATATGTTTTAGTACTTTTATGGGCCCCAGGAAGACTAGCAACCACATTGTGGAAGCTAATGGGGACCCAAATAAATAAATAAATAAAATGGTTAGATTCACATGGTCAATATCATATATTATGCTGGGTGTCCACCATGAAAATTAAAAATATGATGTTAATCATATAATTAAATTTCATTTCTATTGTTACTACTGTAGAGCTATATTAAAATTATTATGGGATCTCATTCAATGCTTTCAGAATCTTGCTTCTGTATTTTTAAAATGAACAAATTAATGAGTATATTAATTGAACAAAAATAAATTATTTTATTCATCAAAATAAACGGAAAATAGCACAAACTTTGCTTAAATGTTTTGAATGAGTATTAACTTAGATATTATTCAAAACATATTACTAATTTGTGCCTTTTGCCCCACCTTTGGCCCCGTTGTACCCTAGTATTTAAAAAAATTGTTAATTTTTGTTAGACACTTATTTTTACACTAATTTCTGCTTTATTAAAATAACTAATAGCTGTCAAGCACATTTAATACCAGCCTTAAGGACTGCTAAATATACTCAATAACATGTGATAAATTATATGTTGCTTAACATGTTAGACGGAAGGCGAACGGTTACCATTTATTCAGAACCAGCATGTTATTATTCACACATGACTAGTTATGAGCAGAATCTAAGCTTACTTGTCATTTTCCTCATTCAGTGTAAAGAAAAAAAACTTGGGCACATCTACAAAGTACTTGCTAGTGTGTTTCCCTGACTATCTAGCCATGTGAAAGTGCTATTTGTTTTTCCTTCGCTCGGTCCACTCCATTCGTCTCTGATCTCAACTCACTTCCATTTGCCTTCACACCCTAATCGCAGGGGCTTATGGGGAATTGATTTCTCTCCTGTGCTCCCCGGCGAGACTGTGGGGTCTGCTATTGCTCACGGTGCTTGTGGATGCTGATTGATGGGAAAGAGGCACGCGGCGGCTCTCACCAAGAGTTTCAGTGTGGGCTGTTCAGCTTATCACACCAAACACACTAAACAGGGGAGTAAGGCATCCAGATGGTATAAACACTCTGACAGAAAAAAAAAAACAGAGGCGGACTAGTGGCATAACGGAAACGTGTGATTCCAAGAAACAGAAACGGCCAACACCTTGGGAAAACAAGTCTTTTCCAAGGCGATGAACAAGATCGCACCCTGGAAGAAAAACAACACCTTGTTGTTTTGAGCATTTTGCACTGCTATTTATGGCTAAAAAAAAAAAAAAGTTCACCTCGTTCTGGAGGGCAAAGGGCAAAATAGATGGGATCGTTTAAGGGACTCCAGACACTGCCATTTTGTTCTGGCAGTCATGACATGTTATTTGCGCTGAAGCTTGTGAGGGCATTTGTCTCAAAAACCACACGATTGGGCCTGAAGTAGATGACTGCAAGTTTAATGTCAAAATTGAACAATAGAGTGTGATTTCTATCTTTCAAGCAGCTTCAAAGGTAACCTGCTTGTAACCCTAGGTACAACCACACCAGGACCAACTGCCTCGAACGATGCTAAACAACCATTTAAAGCAAACATTATAATTTTGTAATCATTTACTCATTCTCATGTCATTGAAAATTCTGTCTTCCGTAGGAATGCAAAATGAGAAATATGAAAGAATAATCATGCAGCTCTTTTTACACAATGAAAGGATACAGTGATTAAATTAATTAAATTATAATTTAGATTTTTTTTTGTAGTTTCTGAGATTTAGTTTAAAAGAAAAAATTCTCATTTTAATTTTTGCGTGAACTATTTCTTTAATTCTACGCAGAGTGAAAGGAATCGGTAGATAATGTGTTTGT
This sequence comes from Tiaroga cobitis, assembly GCA_030578255.1. Lineage (NCBI taxonomy): Eukaryota > Metazoa > Chordata > Actinopteri > Cypriniformes > Leuciscidae > Tiaroga > Tiaroga cobitis. Next base: position 36,166,854 of record CM060598.1, on the reverse strand, counting down.
GAGCATGATCTTACCATCTATTCTGCTGACGAGCTCTTCCAGCGCCTTCACTTTAATCTGAATGCCAGGCTGGGCGAACGTGTAGTTGTCCTGATGGACAAAAACAAAGGTAGTATTAAGAACATGGAATAATTATTTTGTCATCTCATTAAGGCTCTTTCAAATGACTTGTCTCAGCGCTTCAATCGCTTAAAGCAAGCATCATGTGCCACTTCGACCTACATATGAAAATCATTGTGGATAGTGTTATGGAAAGGTCATTTTTATTCTACGTGGTGATTCTTTTAATAAAAACCTGTTAAAAATTAAATTAATTTTACGCTTTTAAAGGCCCTTTTTTTGAACAATTTAATAGAAATAAATAAAATGATAAAATAGCAAAAAGAAAAGAAATCTACAATAATAACTGAAATATTTAGGATTTATAAACGGCTTGTGAAAACACATTTAGAATATTCATCAGGCTAATTGTGCGATAATGTCAGCATCAGATTGTGATAATATAATATAATATAACAAAGGGTCTGTCAGAGATCTGTGGCTTGTTACCAGCTGATAAACTGAGGGAAACGAGGGTGCTATAGCATCATAGTTATTGTTATTTATAACTAATGTAGTTTTCAGCCTCTGTTCCTCTTCCCTTGTGGGTCATTAAGGGCCAGTGGCCATCTGCTGTGCTGCGTGAGGCTCGTGTTCAAGCCCAGGGGGGGTGACTGCATGGGAAGACACATTCTGTGTTCTGATCCATGCGCGTGTTCTGCCCTTCAGCTCGGCTCCACTCAGCCAATGAACACAACACAGAGCGGCCCACGGGACAACCTGACTGTGGCCTGCATCTGACCCTTGCTCCCGCCTGCAGATGAGTGCCCTGACACGCTCGTCTCTCTCTAACAGAGGGCCTTTCTCAAGGGAATGCCAGCCAAGGATCTGAATCCCCCTAGCTTAAACGTCCTAGCTTCAACTTCCTCTCCAAGTATTTCATGTCTCTCTCCCCCAGACGGGTAAGTGTCTTATCCTCTGGGGCTTAAGCACAACAAAGCCTGTGCCTTTTTTTTTGGGCCGTCAGAGTCTTTTTTATTGCATTGTATTCCACTGGTCTCTGGCTTTTGGAAAAGAGCAAAAGGACAGGATGACCACTACAGGGTTTAGTTTAAATAAAAAGACACAGAAGCGATACTGTCCTAAGAGAGCTACAGATTGACCAAGAATCCCTGAAGAAATGATCATTACCATCTTAATTGCAGTAGCTTGGCTGATGCATGATGGAGGTACGTGATTTGAATTTTGCTTTTTAAAAATAAAATATGCTATAAAATAGTTATTAATAATAATAACAATAACAATTATTATAATTAGAAATGTTATTAAAGTGCCCCTATTATGGATTTTTGAAAAATGACCTTTCATGTAGTGTGTAACATAGCTCTAAGTGAATGAAAAGTTTTTGCAAAGTTTTAAATCTGAAAGTGCAGCGTATATAAAGTTATTGTCTTTCAAAAGTGAGTCGACTGAGTCAATGAAGTGAATCGTTTTTCAAACGAGTCATACGCTGTTTCGTTGTGACGTCAAGACGAAACATTCGCATATTGTTTATATGCTAATATCCCACTTATTGCACGTGCAGACACCAGGGAAAACCTGAACCTCAAACCGGCAGCTGATTCCTGTGGATACTGGACAGCATCATGTTGAGAAGATGCTGTGCTCTACAATGTAACGTAAAGGCAGTTTTTTTTTTCACTGCCCAAGGACGAGCATGTGAAGAATCAGTGGTTAAAACTCATCTTTACCATGATACCATAGCAGTATAATCCTAAACTTTTGCGGTGTTCCCTTTATTTTACTGACGACAGCTTCTCAAATCTCGGAGTTCAATGCAGGATTCGCAGACCGCTTGCTCTTGGTGTTCAAAATACTTATTTTTGAGTTTTATATTGTGTTGGTCTCCTGCTTCTGGCTAACTCACATTATTACTGTCTTACTGAAATACTTCTGCTAAGCAGCTGTGGGCCACTATTACCTAAAACTGTGTCTATTAGTGCAGATTGTCTGTCGTTCTCACTTCTTTGAGGAAAGTTTAAGCATGGAGCAAGATTTGTTTTACCAAAGTTTATGATTCATCAGTCATTCACGCTATAGATCGGCTAATGTATGCGCTGTTATTGATACAGTTTCCACATGTTCACCGCAATAAATGGGAAAAATACTCGGTTAATAAATTAGTACAAGTAAAATAATCGGTTTGTTGATGGACATGCACTTGTTAATGCTGATGGTGAGGAACTACAGTTGCAACATCTCATAATGTACCTCGAAATGGTAAATGGACTGCATTTATATAGCGCTTTCACAGACCCAATGGCCACCAAAGCGCTTTACAATTTGCCTCACATTCACCAATTCACTCACTCATTCATACACCGACGGCGGTGTCAGCCGTGCAAGGCGCCATCCAGCTCGTCGGGAGCAGCTGGGGTTAGGTGTCTTGCTCGTGGACACCTCGACACTTGGTCAGGTGGAACCGGGGGTTTGAACCACTAACCTTTCGGTTTGTAAACAACCTACATTAACCACTGAGCCACTGCCGCCCCACTGCCGTCGCTCGAACTTCTCAGCGTATCACTGAGAAACGTCCTGCTTGAGTTCGGGATGAATAACTAGTTCCAGTGTTTCGTTATTGGACTCACGCTCGGATTGACATGGTAAAATCGACGTCATTGTTCGCTACTGTGTTTAGTTTACAGTGTATGAAGCCTCAGGACATGCAGAGCTGATGTTGTTATGGCAATGGGGATTTTTGTTTTCGACGCGCGCTGAACACGGTAGACCAATCACAACAGACTGAGCTGTCTGGCCAATCAGAGCAGAGCAGCTCACGGAAAGGAGGGATTTAGAGAGATTGATTCATTTGACGAGTCGTTTGAGAATCATTAAAAATGTGGTGATGTGCAAATGTATATTATGAGAAAATGAAACAGTTTTTTGACCTTTGATGCTTGTAAACCTGTTGTAGGAGACTCCAAAATAACATCAGGAAACTTTAAAATATCATAATAGGGGCACTTTAAGAAATATAGAGGAATAAGAATAAGACAGACAATGGTGATATGAATTAAATTTATATATAAAATTCATAAATATATACATTTTTAACAGTAATTATGTATTATAATTAACAGTATTATATATTTATTATAATGATAAATATTAACAGTAATAACAATAAAAAATGATTCGATATATTATGAAGTTCGCCAAATTTGAATAAAGTTAAATAAAAACAGTAAAAAGGTTGTTATTAAAAAGTAATGATTATTAGGAAATAAGAACAAAGAATAATAAAGATGATGACAGAATGAATGAAATAATTTGTATATATACATTTTATTTACTAACAAAAATTGAATATTATTATTAATAGTAGTTGTATAATTATTGTTAAGAAGGAGAAGAGGGCAGAGAATAATAAGAAGAGAAGGAAAAAGAAGAGGATGACAAGGAAGAGGAAGAAGAAGAGGAAGAGGAAGAAAAAGAAGAGGAAGAAGGAGAAGAGGAAGAAGAAAATGACAAACTAGGTGAAATGAAATAGTTAGGATTTATACACTGCTTGCGCAAAGCAGAACATTTTTAAATGCCAATGTCCAAATAAAGTTACCAGAATGAATGCTACTTTTGAATAGACATTGATGGAGAAAGATGGTTATGACATCTACCATCTACCATAAACCTTGAGTGGATCAAATACCTGAATCCCATCCAGCAATTTGCTCATGCACCAAAAGCTGTCGGCTTCGATGTTTCGTTGCGTATCCAGTGGTAAGCTTGCCATTTCAAAATTTTCCACATCTTCCTCTATGAAAAAGAATACACACAAAACACACACACACACACTCACATTAATGTTGGGTCACCAGCAGATCGAACCAGCACACATGCTGCAGGTGTTCTCAGCAGTCTTTGTTTTCTTGCGGGCGAAAGCAGTTCTGGTGTGTCGTGTATCGTATGCACAGACACCACGAAGCCATTAGATCATTAGCCGGCAAACAGCGTTCTTTATTCAACACATTTATCAACTCGCCCCTCTCCCTCCCTCCCTCCCTCCGCAGGCATCCCCTCGCAGCCATGACCTTTCCCGGCTCTTTAAACAGTATGTGCTAAATGATGCTGATACACACATTATGCCCCAGAGAGCCAGACCTGGCTGGAAAAGACTTCTGTGTGCCACTCCACTCACCCACCCACCGCCCAACTAATGTAGTCCTCCATCTCTTGATCTCTCTCTCTTCCTCTTTTCTTAATAAGGATGGGAGGGGGAGGAAGAACAAGGAGCTATTTTGATGAAGCACTGAGTAAAGAGAAGGAGAGAAGAGAGAGAGAGCGCTCTAGGCATGTTTGCATGCAGCTAGCGCATCGCCAAAGCAATTCAGTCAATCACGCGACTTATTGCAGTACATGAGAGCTGAAATATAGATAAGAAGGTCAGATCCAAGGTCGAAGACACAATGAAGAATACATGCTCTCCAACGACCGTAGATACTCAACTGAAGCTGCAAATCAACACGTGCTGAAGACCATATGGACAACTGCGGCTGAGGTCTGTTGTTAGAGACAAAATCAAACCGACTGTAAACAGCATTAGGCTATACCCCTATTTACATACTTCTACTAGTAGGGACGTATGCAATATCGGCCACAATATCGGTATCGGTCGATATGTGTTTATTTTTAATGTTATCAGCCCAAATGTGGCCGATATATTAAAGCCGATAAATAATGGATCATTTCCTTCAACTGAGACACTTCAGATGCAGTGTTCGCCATGATGATTTTGAATTGATTGAAATATGATTGGAATCACTTGAAAAAAGGAAAATACAGTTAAGTGCAACATGTGCAATGCAAATATGTCATATCGGCTCCATAAAATTATAATGAGAACATTATAATTGTGTGCTTGGGACAAGGCTTTTAAATGGTAAGAGTTTTGTTTTTGTAATCAGGCTCTCACAAATTATATAAAAATTTGAATTTAGATTTATCGGCCAATATATCAGTAATCGGCTTTCAAATATAACAAATTTTTGGTTAGCGGTATCGGCTAAAATTCTCATATTGGTACATCCCCATCTACTTGACAATAAAAGTATGTACACTACTGTTCAAAAGTTTGGGGTCGGTAAGATTTTTTTTAAACAAATTATTCAGCAAGGATGCTATAAATTGAATCAAAATGGACAGTGAAGATATTTATAATGTTACAAAACATTTTGATTTCAAACAAATGCTGTTCTTTTGAAATTTCTATTCAAAGAATCCTGAAAAAATGCATCAAGGTTTTCACAAAAATATTGAACCGCACAATGGCTTTCAACATTAATAATAATTAGAAATGTTTCTTGAGCAGCAAATCAGCATTTTAGAATGATTTCTGAAAAATCCCCAAACCTTTGAATAGTAGTGTATTTGTATTTTTGGGTGTTTTTCATTTTTGGGTGAGTGCGTAATTATGCCACTAGCCTCACCAAATGCAATTGTAAAAGTGCAAAAATAATAACAGACTTATAAACTACACCTTATGTCTGTTGACCATGTACATGTTTTTATGCCATGCAAACTTAAAGGGATAGTTCACCCAAAAATGAAAATTCCGTCATCATTTACTCACCCACAAGTTGTTCCAAACCTGTATGAATATCTTTCTTCTGCTGAACACAAAAGATATTTTGAAGAATGTTTGTAACAAACAGTTGATGGGCCCCATTGACTTGGGGCCCATCAACTGTTTGGTTACCCATATTCTTCAAAATATCTTTTGTGTTCAGCAGAAGAAAGATATTCATACAGGTTTAGAACAACTTGAGGGTGAGTAAATGATGACGGAATTTTAATTTTTGGGTGAACTATCCCTTTAAGCATGTGGCTTTCTGTGATAAACATTGCTGTTGAAAAATTTGCTGATTTAAATCTTCAAAAGAACACATTATCTAACTGGATAAAGATGAGGTTGCAAATTAAAAATAACTTGTTTTAATATCCAAAGAAAACTTATAGTTTTTCAACAACAATATTATAATAGAAATTAAATAATTTGAGACATAAAAATACGCCGTTCATTTTTTTTAATTGAAAATTAGAATGAGTTAATCATGGAGTCTTGTTAATAAAAAAAATAAAAAATTTTGATTAGTTTCGCATAGGAACGGTTTTACAATTTACACAGAAATACGTGTTTAATGAATGTGGCCCATACAGTGGGGAAAATGATTTGATCCCCTGCTGATTTTGTAAGTTTGCCCACTTACAAAGAAATGAAGTGTCTTTAATTTTTATGGTAGGTTTATTTTAACAGATAGAGACAGAACATCAACCAAAAAATCCAGAAAAAAAGTTATTAATTGATTAGCATTTAATCAAGTGAAATAAGTATTTGATCCCCTACCAACCAGCAAGAATTCTGCCTCCCACAGATTGGTTATGTGCCCATGTGAAACACAGATTAGCCTTGTCGCTTTAAGGAAGTACTCCTAATGTCAGCTCATTATGTGTAGAAAAAGACGCCTGTCCACAGAACCGGTCTCTTCCATTCGAACCTCTCCACAACCGTGAGCAAGGCCAAAGAGCTGTCATAGGATGTCAGGGACAAGATTGGAGACCTGCACAAGGCTTGAATGGGCTACAAGACCATCAGCAAGAAGCTTGGTGAGAAGGGGACAACTGTTGGTGCGATTATTTGGAAATGGAACAAATACAAAATAACCATCAATCGCCCTCAGTCTGGAGCTCCATGCGAGATCTCGCCTCATTGGGTAAGGATGATCATGAGAAAAGTGAGGGATCACCCCAGAACTACACGGGAGGAGCTTGTTAATGATCTCAATGCAGTTGGGACCACAGTCACCAAGCAAACCATTGTTAACACCCTGGATTGAAATCCTATAGCGCCCGCAAGGTCCCCCTGCTCAATGGACATCTAAATGATTCAGAGAGGGTTTGGGAGAAAGTGCTGTGGTCAGATGAGACCAAAATTGAGCTCTTTGGCATCAACTCAACCTGCCATGTTTGGAGGGAGAGAAATGCTGACTATGACCCCAAGAACACCATCCCTACAGTCAAGCACGGAGGTAGAAACATTATGCTCTGGGGCTGTTTCTCAGGGTACAGGATGACTTCACCCTATTGAAGGGCTGATGGACGGGGCCATGTATCGTAAAATCTTGGACGAGAACCTCCTTCCCTCAGCCAGAACACTGAAGATGGGTCGTGGATGGGTCTTCCAGCATGACAATGACCCAAAACATACCACCAAGGCAACAAAGGAGTGGCTCAAGAAGAAGCACATTAAGGTCTTTGAGTGGCCTAGCCAGTCTCCAGACCTTAATCCTATAGAAAATCTGTGGAGGGAGCTGAAACTTTGAGTTGCTTAACGACAGCCAAGAAAACTTAAGGATTTAGAGAGGATCTGCAAAGAGGAGTGGACCAAAATCCCTCCTGAGATGTGTGCACACCTGGTGACAAACTACAAAACAACATCTTACCTCTGTGCTTGCCAACAAGGGTTTCTCCACCAAGTACAAAGTCATGTTTTACTTGGGGATCAAAAACTTTTTTTACTTACTGAAATGCAAATCAATTTATAACCTTTATACAATGTATTTTCTTTGTTTTTTTGGTTGATATTATGTCTCCATCCATTCAAATAAACCTACCATAAAAATGATAGACCCTTAATTTCTTTGTAACTGGGCAAACTTACAAAATCAGCAGGGGATCAAATAATTATTTTCCCCACTGTATATGTGAATCAGAGGGGTATGCAGGTAGAGGAATGGCAAAACCCTCTCTGCTCAAACTCTCAGAGAGGAAACTGTCAGTAAACCTCTGCATTGCAGCAGGAAGAACAGCTGATGGGGGCCGACTGAGAGCCCGGATGGGATTCGAGTAAAAAAAGACGGATGGAGAACGACAGGAAAGAGCTGGCGGGGCGGGGGGGGGGCTGGAAAAGCAAAGTAAATAGCCCTCTTTGACCACAAATGAAGCATGGAGTGCCCTGCCGGTCATGGGCCTGGCCATATGTCACTGGCCACAGCACTGGAGAGATTCCTGATCCATTTAGCCCTCCACATTTCCACATCACTCCAAAGCTTCGGACACACACACACACACACACACACAGTGCTGCTGCATAAACCGGCTTTACAGAATGCAGGAGAAATCCTGTTTGTGGCACAAAGAGAGGCTTTGCCACCTTGTTCTCTGATCCTGTGGGGAAAAGGGGGGTTATTGTGCCATGTATGCACGTGTGTGAGTATGAGAGACCGGAGAGATCATTCGATAATCATAAGTGAAGTCTGCAACTCAGGAAACAAATCATAGCTCATTCAGGTCATTCCTCCATATCTCAGTTTGAGCATTAAATGATCCATATTATGTAGCTCAGGCTCTAAAAGCGGATTGGATGAGCCATGTTCAAAGCGGTTTATGAAATATGCCGACAGACGCACACCTGGTGATCGCACATCAATTGAATTCTTTATGAAAGGAATAGTTCACCCAAAAACCATAATTTTCTCATTCCAAACTCATATTACTTTCTTTTTTCAGTGGAAAACAACAGGACTGGAACTCTTAAGCTTAAAAAAAAAGATGCAAAATCAACATAAAAGTCTAATAAAAGTTGTTAATATGACACCATATTTAAAGCCATATAAAATTGTTGATTAAATACTTAATTGAATCTTGACATCCACCCTAGTTCTACTCGGCATGTTAATGAGAGAAGTAGCAATGTCTGATTCGTAACCAATTGATGAATCAGCTGATTCAGTTAAAAAAAATGGGTCTGAATGATCCATTCACAAATCCAGACCAATCGCAATTCACTGATTTAATGATCCGGTCACAACCACTGGAGGAGAAGATTTTCTGCGAATAACTTAAATCACAAAGCTATCAAATTACTTGGAATTTAATGCATAAGTCACGGACTACTTTAATTGTGCTTTTTTCAAGCTTAAAAAGCTCCAGGTGACAATTGCATGTAAAGAATTCCATTAATCCACTGATTCATTCTTTTTCAACAGAAGAAAGAAGGTCATACAGGTTTGGAATGACAATTTTAATTTTTGGGTGAACAATACCTTTAAAGAGTCGTGCTTGACGACTATAAACAGCCTACAGTTTATGAATTATATTACTGCGATTTTATTAATGAATTACATTTATTGATGAACATTTTCAAGCCACAAAAACCTTTTCCCTCCTGTGGCTTGTTGCTCAGATTCAGCAACACGACCACCAAACCACAAACTTTTCCCACCCAGACCACCCATCTAATCCAAAATATGCACAGCGATGGAGCAAATAACGGTTCATAAAACCAGGAAGACAATAAATAATAAGGTGAGAATATCACACACCCTTCTACAGTAATAAAAAAAAGCGAATGTGTGTGTGAGGGAGAGTGAGAGAGACGGAGACAGGGCATTGATGCTTTACAGAAGAGATTTCCCCGCTGTCCTCTTTGTCTGTCAGGGTAAATGTGATGATTTACCCTTTGAGAATATTCCCTCCTCTCTTTGTCTCGTCCCTCCACTTCAAATTCTTCGGCGCATCAATACCAACACTTTAAACCGAAGGGCGCCGTGACTCTCCTTCCTGGCGGCTACTCTTTAAAACGTTACTCGCTGATATTGAGCTAAATGTGAAGCGCCAATATTCTCCTATGCTGTCTCACTCTCTCGCCTTCTCAGAGGACGGTCTCAGCAGAAAGCTAAAAAGCTCGCAAAGGAGCCCTAGAAAGCCACTGAGGCGTGCCGGCCAAGAGAAACAGCGCAGCGAAAGTTGGCAAAACGCTGCGTTTGAGAGCAGACGAAGCAGTTAGCGCCCGTGAACCCAGACGCGTTTGCCCCTCGGTCTCGACGGCGGGGGTGAAACCCGGGGCGGAGGGAGGGCGCTAACCACGCTCTTTTATCTCCCGCTGGCAGCATGTCGGGATCATGAAGTTCGTTCAGATGCATCGATCGGCGGGTCGAGCCCCCCATCGTGTGCTCGGCACCCTCGCAAGCCTCTGTAAACACTTAAATCCAGCCGATCAATGCGTCTCATTCAACCTGCGGCATTGAGTCGCTCGCTCATACACACTCAATCCCAAACGCACACACATATTCACATGGCCCGCAAACAAATTAGAGATTGAAAGGCCCTGCAGAATGGCACGAAAGCGCGGGTATGAAAAATCTGCTTTTTGCTAAATGAGCTTTGTGGAGAAACAGAGGGATGAGGAAAAGATAGAGAGAGTGGTGGGCGAGGTAGACAGCCAGAGAGAGAGAGAGAGAGAGAGAGAGAGAGAGACAGGGGAGAAAAAGAGAAATCGATTGGTGATCCAGGTAATCTGTGGGTATGTCCTGGTGTTTGCACTGGTGACATTGCAGCAGCGGCACACCAGAGAGATCAATGAGCCTCCTATTGTTCTTCTGTAATCCTTAACTATCCATAAGTAATTAACCTTCACATGAGAGGACAGGAAACAAATAAGGAAGGGAGGGGAAAGCTGCCGGGTGGAGGGAGAATAGCAATGAGGACAAGAGCTGGAGAGCCTATTTCCCTAGCTGTCTGTCTGACTTTATCTGTCTTTCTCCATCTGTACCTTTGTCTGTGTGTCTGTCTATCTACCTCTAATATAATCTAATGCATATCTATCTATCATCTACTGCTCCAAGACAACAGATAGATAGAACAGTCAAACGATACATAGAGCGATAGATAGAATATCAGACACATAGAATGATAGATCGAAAGATGGTTCTATCTGTTTATCCATCTCTCTGTCCCTGTGTTTTTTCTCTCGGTCTAATTCCTTGTCTATCAAACTGTCTCTCTCTCTCTCTCTGTCTTCTTCCCATTTCCCTTTCTTTCTGTCTGTCACTCTCTCCATCCGTCTCCCTCTTACACCATTTCTCTCTCTCGCCCACTGTCTATCTTTCAGAGTTTCTTTCAAAGAAAATTGATATTCTGTATTTTTGTGTTTGACATTTTCAACAGGATATTGTCAGTTTGTTTACACTTATACAACCATTTCCACCATCATGTGTCAGATACTGTCCTGTCTGCATCTCTCTGACTCTGACATATTAGCGGAGCAAACTGAACTGATGTGCTCAACCAAAAGGACAGATTCAGAAAGGTGAAGAATCAGTCAAGTGGACCAAGTGATCCACGTGGAAGGTTATTAAACGCTTACCTACGAATTCAGAGAGGAAGACCACAAAAAAAGGCGTGACCAGGTCGTTAATGCCCTGCACGTATCCACTAGCGGGGTGGCGGATGGCCCAGATGAACAGAATCCGCTCAAACACCTGAAAAACAAGACAATTGATTTCAATGATTCTCACAAAACATTTCTCATAAGAACTGTGATTGTTGTATAGACTTTTAGCAATTGATGCTGCTTAATTCACTCTTGACAGACCAACAGGTAAACTCATTTGGATGCTTGCATTTCCAAACGCAGCTGCATTTCAAGTGCTCTGTTCCTTGTTTATGGGTTACACAAGTGTTGTACACTTCTCTAACAAGTTAAAAACACCACAGCACCCCCTGCTGGTAAGCTTTCAATGACAAAGCTCAGCTGGCTGCAAGCAACCCATCCATCCAGAACAGTTAATATCATCAGCGGATTTACTGAAAAGTTTGTTTTTTTAAAGAATTATAACAAGACAGATTATGCATCTGGAAAAAAAATTGGCAAAAAGTTTGAGTGGAAGAGCTGAACGCTGGTAAACTTGAAAAGCTTCACAAAATAACTGAACTGCAAAAAAAAAAAAAAAAAAAAAAAAAACTGTATATTTTTACTCAAATATTTACACATACACATGTATAAATATGTTTTAAGTAGATTATCAAATCATGATTAATATTGACATTTTAAGGACTAAACCAAAAACTATGAATATAAACAAACCAAAAAAGTAAAAATATTCACTGATCCAGAACACTAAGCTTTTTCCTTGAGTGAATCTCTTGAAGCTTTTCAAGAATATGTCTTTGTCTAAATTTTGACTTGGTGTGAAATATGACCAATTAAATTCTGCAACAAGACATTATTTACATGCGAACTAGAAGAAAATGTGCTTGCTGCAAAGCATTTAAACAAAGATGTATTGTCATTTATGCCAATTTAAGAAGAGCTTGTCATATTACAGTAATTAGAATGTATTGAGAATCACCAGAGAAAAATGGGAATTAGGAAAGAAAAGATTCATTAGATGCATTATGGTAATGGTAATTTGGGGGAAATGTGTCTTAATTGTCTTGCAAACAATTGTCACAATGCAAAAAAGCGTTAATAGTCCTAAAAATAGGCGTACCTGTCTTTATTTTCTTTTGATTTCGAGGTAAAATATGACATGGTCATGATTGTGTGACTCACTCTCTTATCTATGAGATTACATTAAGTGTGTAGTGCCTGCTGTGTGACATCGGAGCGTCTGTATGACCCTGGAGGGTCTGACACAGGTGCGGTGTGCAACGATACTCAGGTGTTGGCGCCAGAGAATATCACATACCTCCTGCACCAGCGGCTGCTGGAACAAAGGAATCAAAGGGTTCGTCCTCGGGATATCGATGTGAATCTATGAAAAAGACACACACGGGTATATTCAGGTAAACTCCAATGCACACCCACACAAACCAGTTACCGACTTAGTGTCATAAGTACAGGTGACCTGGGAAAAAAATAAGAGATTAAATCAATATGCCCCAAGAGCACTAAATTGAGTTATATGTGCTTTTTCCTTTCCAGTAAATGGAGGGAAACCATCAGGGTCTAAACTGCACACGCTATTGATCTGGTTTCGTAACAAGCTACACACAAAACCTGCATGAATTCACTTTGAAAATGGACAGCACTGCGTCCAGTCGCACATACAGGTGGCGACCCCTTCTCTTTCATCTGGTTCCCTTTTATTTTCTTCCCTTTTTCCATTTCTACTTCCATCATATGTTTGACGAAATGGCTTTGTAGTAATGCAGGTCACTCGAAGGCCACCGAAGTCCAGTTTGCTCGTATTCACCGCCATTCCTCGCCCTCTCAGACTGTGACCACACTAAAAGGTCATTTAGTGTTTCTGCCCAGACAGCCAGGGGCCAGTCCAACGGTTCTGTACGACCACATAAATCCTTTTAAAGGTCTGTGTCCGATTTGTATTGCAGTAGATGAAATGAGGGGCTGGGAGCCAGCAAGCCCTGAGGAACCGGACAAGAGAGGAGAGAAGGCAGCGCATAGCAATCGACTACCAGTCCTGCACCATTAACCTGAGTTTTACAGCCCATAAGAATATTGATCTCGGCCCCCCTCCCCCATTAATAACACACAGAACAAAATCTGGGTGTATTACTTCTATAGCTTTCTGGAAGCTGGTGTAACCTTGACTCACTACAGAGACGACAGAGTTCCTCAACAAAGTGGCGTCTGGTGTAGCCTAGTGGTTGAAGGGATAGTTCACCCAAAAATCAAATCTAATATGTTTAACTTTCAAAGAAAAGATGCAAAAGTCTCCTAAATATTGTTTATACAACTTGTGCACTACATTATGAGTCTTCTGAAGTCATGTGACAGCTTTGTGTGAGGAACAGACTAAAATTTACAGTACTATTCACTGATAATCTTAATCTCTGCAAAAGCGCCTGAGAGTTGAAGAGAATGGGATCTGTTCGATTCATTAATGTATCATCCAGACCTCTAGGATGAAATATATGCAAGTATTATACACAAAGCCCCTGGGCTTACAGGAATAAAGGTTGTTTGTTCAAACTCAGCAAGGATTGATGAGTGAATTAAGATCATTGTGCCTCTGAGTAAGACACGTAACCCCAGTTTGCTCCAAGGGGGATTGTTCTAGCAATGGATTGAAGCATCTGCTAAATCACAAGTTAGAAATAATTAGCAGTGATGTGCCAAATAATATGAACTAACAATGATCAATACATTTGTTACTGTATTAGTTAATCTTTGATAACGTTAGTTAATAAAAATACAGCTGTTCATCGTTTGTTCGTGTTAGTTCACAGTGCATTAAGTAATGTTAACAAATACAACCTTTGATTTGAATAATGTATTAGTAAATGTTGGAATTCATATTAACTAAGATTAATAAATGCTGTAGAAGTATTGTTCATTCTTGGTTCATGTTAAGTAAGATAGTTAACTAATGTTAACTAATTAACCTTATTGTAAAGTGTTACCATTTTTTCTTTAAAGAAATTAATACGTTTATTCTGCAAGTATACATTATACTTTTATAATGTTACAACAGATTTCTATTTCAAATAAATGCTGTTCTTTTGAAATTTCTATTTATTCAGAATCCTGAAGAAGAAAAAAACGATCACAGTTTCCCAAAAAATAGCAGCACATCTGTTTTCAACATTGATAATAGGAAATGTTTCTTGAGCAGCAAATCATCATATTAGAATGATTTCTGAAGGATCATGTGACACTGAAGACTGGAGTAATGATGCTGAAAATTCTGCATTGCCAACAAATACACTCACCTAAAGGATTATTAGGAACACCATACTAATTCTGTGTTTGACCCCCTTCGCCTTCAGAACTGCCTTAATTCTACGTGGCATTGATTCAACAAGGTGCTGAAAGCATTCTTTAGAAATGTTGGCCCATATTGATAGGATAGCATCTTGCAGTTGATGGCGATTTGTGGGATGCACATCCAGGGCACGAAGCTCCCGTTCCACCACATCCCAAAGATGCTCTATTGGGTTGAGATCTGGTGACTGTGGGGGCCATTTTAGTACAGTGAACTCATTGTCATGTTCAAGAAACCAATTTGAAATGATTCGAGCTTTGTGACATGGTGCATTATCCTGCTGGAAGTAGCCATCAGAGGATGGGTACATGGTGGCCAAAAAGGGATGGACATGGTCAGAAACAATGCTCAGGTAGGCCGTGGCATTTAAACGATGCCCAATTGGCACTAAGGGGCCTAAAGTGTGCCAAGAAAACATCCCCCACACCATTACACCACCACCACCACCAGCCTGCACAGTGGTAACAAGGCATGATGGATCCATGTTCTCATTCTGTTTACGCCACATTCTGACTCTACCATCTGAATGTCTCAACAGAAATCGAGACTCATCAGACCAGGCAACATTTTTCCAGTCTTCAACTGTCCAATTTTGGTGACCTCTTGCAAATTGTAGCCTCTTTTTCCTATTTGTAGTGGAGATGAGTGGTACCCGGTGGGGTCTTCTGCTGTTGTAGCCCATCCGCCTCAAGGTTGTGCGTGTTGTGGCTTCACAAATGCTTTGCTGCATACCTCGGTTGTAACGAGTGGTTATTTCAGTCAAAGTTGCTCTTCTATCAGCTTGAATCAGTCGGCCCATTCTCCTCTGACCTCGAGCATCAACAAGGCATTTTCACCCATAGGACTGCCGCATACTGGATGTTTTTCCCTTTTCACACCATTCTTTGTAAACCCTAGAAATGGTTGAGCGTGAAAATCCCAGTAACTGAGCAGATTGTGAAACACTCAGACCGGCCCGTCTGGCACCAACAACCATGCCACGCTCAAAATTGCTTAAATCACCTTTCTTTCCCATTCTGACATTCAGTTTTGAGTTCAGGAGATTGTCTTGACCAGGACCACACCCCTAAATGTATTGAAGCAACTGCCATGTGATTGGTTGATTAGATAATTGCATTAATGAGAAATTGAACAGGTGTTCCTAATAATCCTTTAGGTGAGTGTATATTATAATAGAAAATGGTCATATTTCACAATACGACTGTTTTTACTGTATTTTGATCAAATGAATGCATCATTGGTGAGCATAGGAAACTTTTCAAAAACACGAAAAAAAAAAAAATCTAACAAACCAAAAACATTTAATTGTTTTTCAAAATCAACTAGTCTGTCTTAAAGGGATAGTTCACCCCAAAATGTAAAATCTGTCATCAATTACTCTTCCAAACTCTTGTAAGACTTTTTCTTCTGTGGAACATAGAAGACATTTTGAAGAATGTTGGTAACCAAACTGACTTCAACTGAACATTTGTCCATGCAATGGAAGTCAATGGGAACCAAAACCATTTGGTTACCAACATTCTTCAAAATATCTTCTTTTGTTCCGCAGAAGACAGAAAGTCATACAGGTTTGGAGTGACATGAGGGTGTGTACATGACAGAATTTTCATTTCTGGGTGAACTTCCCTTTAAGGAAGCCCTGTAAAATGAAGCTTGTTTAACTCCAATGTTCACAAGAAACAAACCAGATGTGATTTTGGGGGATGCATGGACACTAAGAGTAACCCTTTAATAGCAAAATGAACTGGTATTTCACAATAAACTTTGGAAATTAAAGACATACAGTAATGTCTGTAATCTTACAAATGTGCATTTGACAAGATCCTTTTCCACTGTAATGGACATCTTGGGAAAGGATGAAATCAGCATACACCTGTGTATGATGATACCTGGATTTAAACAAATAATCTGGGTTGCTTTCAACAAAATGTCTGAGGACAGCATGTCTGACATGCTCTCTATTAGCACAGACAATGCATTTCCTGTTTAAATGCACCAGGGTATGAGTGAACATGCTGTCTGTAGTAATTGACACAATGATGTGGTACAGAGACATTAAACATAATAATGTACACAATGAACTCCAAAATGTTTTAGCAAAACTTTTCCCAAAACACTTTTAAACATCTACATTACCTAATGTGAAGATCTCAAAAAACATTTAAATCATCGAATATTTCAATGTTCTTCAGAATAATAACAGAATTGCGTTAAATTGTCTCTTAATTATGTAACGCCGTTTCAAATATTCTGTTACTCAAGCCTGCTTTGTAAGCAACACCGTCTTCCAGTGGACTGATAAAGGTATTAATCGTGGAAATTATGCACAAATCAGAACGGTCAATTTCAACCAACTCTTCACATTTTTTATGTATTGAGGGTATGCATTGACGTCACTTTCCCGCCAGAACATGCTATTCAGCCGGACTGAGTGGCAAAAGAGCTGCTGCATGACTGGAGTTAATAGGGGAAACTGCGAAAACGTGAGTAAAACAAACGACTATCAGACAGTTTAAATAGTTTAATACAATATATAGGGAATGATTTTACCCCAAAATTCAACATATTGACAAAATGATCAAAAGTAAATCCACATTTCGCGCAGTATATCGCACAGTCCAGTTGTTTCTGGGAAATGCAGCGATCCATTTGCTTCTCTTTTCTGTAGCTTTCAGCAGTCTGTAAAAATATACCTCAGATTTCTTGTCAAATCTATTTGTGCAGTCAATCTCAATGCTTTTTCCCATTTTAGATGTGTTTTGTGTGTTTCTGGCGGCATTCTCGCTGAAAACCAATGCTGCCACTCAGTCTTTTTGCCACTCAGTGGGCGTAACCACAGTCACTTCGGCCGACGTTGACGTCACGTGCATACCCTCTATTGAGTTTTACCTGTCTGTATGTGTCTCTGTGGTTATCATCTGTTCTGGAGTGGTAATACTGCTCGATGAAGCCAAAATACTCCTCCCTCTTCCTCTGGAGAACCAGATCCCTGCGTTCCCTGTTGGCAGGAAGATAGCCCTGAGAGAATCACAGGGAGAGAGGAAATGCTAATTCAATAGTATTGAGAAAACAACTGCTTTATACATCCTTTCTCCATGTCTTCCAAGTGTATTTTGCCTTATACCAAAATATAACCTATAAATAATGCAAAACTAAATATATTAAAAACAGCAACATGTAACTTCAGTTCAATACTGCAGTACCATGTGGAAAAAAAAGTTAGATTGAAAAAAAGCTTTTCATCTTTTTTAAATCTACATATTGGATCATTTCAATGAGATGAGCTGTATTGTGCTGAAGTCAAATGATTAATAAATGCTTTTCAGAATATATCTCACTGACTTGATGCTTATGGTTTTTTTGTGCTGCTCAAATTACACTTTTCAAAAACCTTCTAACGAGAGAAGCAAATCAAGCAAGTTACATTTCATTCAAGTTCTTTTCAGATGCTTTCTTACCAAAGTGCCTTACTAAACACATTGCATGAACCACATTATCTGATAGGGTGGTTGCTAGGCGGTTGCTAGGTCATTGCGCACTGATTACAAGTCAAAATATACAAAACAAAAGTTATGGCGATATTTTTTTAACGCTTTTAAAAGGATCGCCTAAGTTGCATTTGATCAAAAACACAGTAAAAACAGTAATAATGTAAAATATTATTACAAAATTAAAATAACTTTTCTATTTGAACATATTTTAAAATGTCAATTATTCCTGTGATACAAAACTGAAGTTTCAGCATCATTACTCCAGTCTTTAGTGTCAAATGATCCTTCAGAAATCATTTTAATATGCTGATTTGGTGTTCAATAATTATTTATCATCATCATCAATGCTGTACACAGGTGTGCTGCTTAATATTTTTGTGGAAACTGTAATAAAAAAAAGATTCACGATTCTTTGAATTTAATATTCAAAAGAAAAGCATTTATTTGAAATCTTAAAATAATGGTCACTTTTGATCAATTTAATGCATCCTTGCTGAATAAAAGTATTCATTTATTTAAAATAAAATAAAAACTAACCCCAAACTTTTGACCTTTTGATGACTCAGGTCCCTCCTTCATTTTAAGTATATGGGTTTTTTATGTCTTTACCCCATTATACAGTCTTTAGTGTCAAATGATCCTTCAGAAATCATTTTAATATGCTGATTTGGTGCTCAATAATAATGATCATCAATGCTGTGAACAGGTGTGCTGCTTAATATTTTTGTGGAAACTGATACATTTTTTTTTTTCAGGATTCTTTGAATTTAAGATTCAAAAGAACAGCATTTATTTGAAATCTCAAAATAATGGTCCCTTTTGATCGATTTAATGCATCCATGCTGAATAAAAGTAAAACAAAACAAAAAACTAAAAAACTAACCCCAAACTTTTGACCTTTTGATGACTCCGGTCCCTCCTTCAATGTAAGTCTATGGGGTTTTTTATGCGTTCACCCCATTATATTTTCTGTGGGGGCGAAACGTTGCCTGTTATACTGTCCAAAGAGTACAATTTGTAATACACATTGCATAGAGTAATTGCTTCATTTTAATATTTTGGGTTAGGGATTTGAACAAACCCCTAACTCTAGGTATGAGCAATGATAATAATGATGCTTGCCTTAGCAAACACTACTAACTAAGAAGCGAATTTGAGAATAGAAAAAGCTACTCAGACCTCAAAAAGTCAAGAAAAAAAATCCAGAACTCGGGAAGAAACTTCTAATCATGTAGTTACTAAACTAACACACAGGCAGGATGCAATTTTGCTAGAATATACTTGGTAGCTACAGACGAGTCCCTAAAGAGCAGACAACAAGTGCAGGCTATTTGTAGAGCAGAAGTGGAGGCGTGGAACTGTCAGTTAGATCGTTTGTCAGGACTCTCCATCATGTTTCTGAAAATTATGTTTTTAAAGTGTCTTCCCCTCCCATTGTTTCTCAACTCTTGTTTTAATGAGCACACACAGAGTTGCCGAGTGCTTGAACACAAATGATAACATACATTCAGAATCTCACTCAATTCAGCTCACGCCTGTAGCTTCAGGCGAATAATAAGTGCACAAACTCTTGGATTCGCCCCATCATTGGCCCTTCAAAACTGTAGTAACAGCTATTGAAATTCCATGGTAAAAATCGAAATCATCTTAAAAAACGGCTTTTCAATGCGATTCTGACATAACAAACGTGGGCCTACAAAAATAAAACGCAAATGTTGCTCTTTATAATCACAATTTGAATATGAAAAGCGGAGACTAAACGCTTCCATTTGGCACCCTACCATTCGTTCAGCACGCATTCACCTCTGCATCATTGTACATATGGAATTATTTAGTCTAATCCCCCAGCAAACATTGCATGAAGCGGCAAAAGCTTGGAGGAGCTGAGCTGGGCCGGGGTGGGGATTTGCTTGTACAGCTTAGCCCAGAGGTGTGTGTTATTGACGGTGTAAGTTTGCACCAGAAACGCAAATGAGGGTTGTAAAGCATTCTCCAAACATCTGCGCACATACAGCCATAACACAGCAGCCCACACTGCCCGTCCTATGATGACAGTCACATTTCTGCTGACATTAAGTGCTCAGCAAGGCCAATATTGCAAAACAAATCAATAACACATTAAACTGAAAGTGGCACAGTTGTTTTATACCCTCGGAAAAGCATAAAAAATTATTGCGCACCCCATGCACAACTTAACCGCAAAGTTTGTGATGCTGGCTTACAGTAGATAAAAAAGATTTTTAATGCTGTAATTGAATAAGCAGTCATTTATCATTTGCTAGTATTCATTGAATTGAATATGCATTTGGCTGCATTTCAAGTACGTTTAAAACACGTTTAACAAAAAAAAATTCCCTAGGAAGAAAACAAATAGAGTCAGATATATTAATAATAATAATAACAATGCAAAAAATATTGGAAGGCATCAGAGTCGTGGACTAGTGGTTAGGGCATGTGTCGTAGTGATTATGTGAGCAAAATGAATTCAAAGATGGCTCACAACACATTTCAGTCCAATTCTTCCCTCTTTTCCACAACTTTTCTTGTCCTCTCTCCTCTGTTTTTTTTTAAATAAGAATCGTGTAATGGACAGGAAAAAGCACTAGTAAATACTTACCGATAAAAGTCTCCAGGTGACTGGCCGGACCTCACGAGGGATTCCCGACCAGCTATGTTTCCGTAACTCCTCTGTATGAACAAAAAGTATAAAGTTAATCCAAAATGACAAATACTTCAATAGCACAATGAAACTGCTGAGTTGTTTTGTAGGTAAACGACTGCTGCTAAAAATCAAGCTAAATCAAGCTGATGACACAATCATACTGCGGTTTGGACCCGAAAGTACAATGTAAAAAGAGACCTGCAGGGGCTGGAGGAGGGGGCTGGAATCAGATTAAGAGGACCAAACAATTGAACAGCCTTAATCAACAGCTAAAAGCATGCATCAAGAATATGTTCATATTCTGTGATAGAAAATCATGCCATTGACATACTCTAAATCTGTCTTCACGGTTCCAGTGACACTTAACTTACAGTTCTATTAACATAAATCAATAAACAATTATTTTTAATTAGAAAACACATTCACAGTTTTCACAGCCATGCCACCTTGATCTATGGCAACTCCAATAAGACTTAACTGCACATTGACTTTAAAAAAAATGGCTGGGAAGTTCACGATTCACAGGTGATCAAGCATTGGCTTGGGATGTTGGCATGACGTTTGAAGAGCACATTTAAGTCAAGTCACCTTAATTTATATAGTGTTTAAACATTTAACATTTCAAACATCACATTTAAACATTTATTCAACTCACACATGAGATCTGGTAAACGGAAGCGCATGTTCGCTTGACGTGTGAGAACCAATGAGGTTCATTCTCGTGTGACGCAGCACGTTTGAGCTTCAGCAAGAACCAATGAGGTTCATTCTCATGTTACGCAGCACTTTGAGCTTCAGCAAGAACCAAAGAGGTTCATTCTCGTGTGACGCAGCACGTTTGAGCTTCAGCAAGAACCAATGAGGTTCATTCTCATGTTACGCAGCACTTTGAGCTTCAGCAAGAACCAATGAGGTTCATTCTCATGTTACGCAGCACTTTGAGCATCAGCAAGAACCAATGAGGTTCATTCTCGTGTTTTGCAGCACGTTTGAGCTTCAGCAAGAACCAATGAGGTTCATTCTCGTGTTACGCAGCACTTTGAGCTTCAGCAAGAACCAATGAGGTTCATTCTCGTGTTTTGCAGCACGTTTGAGCTTCAGCAAGAACCAATGAGGTTCATTCTCGTGTTTTGCAGCACGTTTGAGCTTCTGCAAGGTTTGTTCTCACGCATCAAGGAGGCTCGGTTGAGCTTCTGTTTATGATCTTTTATGTGGATAAAAGCCTAAATTCAATCTGTTTATCATATAAAGCGATCGAGTCTCTTCAGAAAATGTGGACTAAACCGCTCAATTCATATAGATTACTTTTACGATCTCTTTATGATTTTTTTTTGTTGTTGAAGCGTCAGAGTGTCAGTTGCGTAGCTGTCTATGGAGGGACAGAAAACTCAGATTTAATAAAAAAGATCTTCATTTGTGTTCTGAAGATGAACGAAAGGCTTATGGGTTTGGAACGGTGAATAATTAATGAAAGAATTAAAATTTTTAGGTAAACTAACCCTTTAACATTAGTGTTCAGAGAACATATCCTGAAATAAGTTTATCACATCGGCTGTTTCTTGTCAAAGTAAAAACCTCAAATTATAATAGATTTATAAGACATTATAAGCCAGTGGATACATAAAATAAATGTAATTATTAAACAAGTGTTTAAAAATATTAAATTAGGTTTATCAATTTTGCTTCTCGAGTGAATTGCTTTGTTTTAAGGATTTTGCCAGTGTACTTTCTGTTGCTTCTCTTTTATGTCTATGAACAAAAAACGTAGTGATTCAGGAGCTCCGAGCTACTGAAGAAATACTCTAGACACAGTAAATAAAACCAGTTTATAATCAATGTCACAAAAATTCTTCAGACGTTTGCAAAACTTGCCATGGTACATCTTTTATGCGGTTGCGAGGGTATTCTGTGTGGTTGCTAGATGGCTTCTAACCGGCACCAAGCCAAAATAACCCCAAGGCTCTATAATAAATTCCAATCATTTACACAAACAAACCTCCTTAACATGTCACACAAAGTATCAATAAACAATTCAGGACAAGTTACATGCTAAAGTGTGACTGGTATATCCTTGCCTTTGCAAGCACCACTATCAAAGAAAGAAAAATGGTTTTGTACTTTCAGATCTTACAATAGAGCGCAAAGATAATTGTAGTTATGAAACCCAGATGAATCATCATCTTAGCCATTCTCTGTGTCTGTTCCTTTTTTTTTTTTATTGAGTGGAGCTTTTCAATTCAACTATTCTCAACTACTTACTTTGTCATTGTTATAAAGACAACATTACATTGCATGTGGATGCCATTACACCAAATACCATCGATCTGTCCAGGTGCTGAAGCCTACACTACTTTTTTAGGGGTGTTTTTGTGAACTCCCACCAAGCCCTCTGGGTCATCGTGATCAGCAAATGTAAAACTGCTTTTCACAACATCAATGAAAACTTAAGACTTAAACCTAAACATCTGGTGAGTCGCTCCTGGGTCGTTTTTGAGTTAGAACAAACATGAAACCGATATTAAAGCGCTCCTAAAATACTAATGGAATTGGACACCTGCCAACCGTCATATGATATCAGAATGATGAAAGATCTCGGAAGCCATTATGAACCCAGAATAGTGTGCAGGGAACCCCCTCCAACTATATCACAAGCACATTTTTCATACAGCGCAGTGAAAGACGTGCATAAGCATAATTTTTCCCTCCAATGACTGATGGTTCTCATTCCCCCGTGATTTCAGCCTGTCGCTCAGAAAGCTCAGAGCCTGCGGAGGCTGAAACTATAAAACAAAGAAGAGTGACTCTCTTTGATAGCATCATTATAGTCTCAGCAGCACAAACGAATGAAGGCACACGCAAAACTTGTTTTGGTTCCGCCAGCTCGCAGGTGCACTCGAAGAGACGATTGGTTGGATAACGTGGGGAGAACAGAAGGGCCTCTCAGCATGAACTCAGGAAGAGTAGGATAGCATCATGGACGGGTTTCATCCATTCTGCCATCCCACACTGTCTCACCTGGCAAAGAGATTAAACTAGAGGCTGAAAAACCAGACAGGAGAACGAGGTGCGAACACACGTGAGGGTTTTGTGGCTTTCTGTTTTGAGATGGTCTTGATGGACGGACATTAATATCTTATATTAAATTAAGTTAACAAGCAACACACAAATGACCCGCTTTTTTTTTATTTTTTTTTATCCTAAACAGTCCCTAATCTCTATCTTTTTTGTTTACTTTTAATGCAAGCAAAATTCACTAATTGTTTGTTTTAAAGCTTACCCAGGTCTGTGTTGGGGCTGGCAAGTAGCTGCTTAAATTTATCCAATCGTGTCTTCTCTCTCACTGTCATGGGAGGAGCTCCTGAGGCATTCTGGTCTGAAATGCGGGCAACTAATGGAATGATGGGACGCACAGGAAGTGACTGCTGTTTCTGCAGGGTATTGCGAGCTAAACAGGATAGAAAGATAAAAATATTAAGCATGGCAAAAGTCATAAAATATGTGTGTATGTATGCATGTTCTTCAGACATATATTTGAAGAAAATGACCATTGTTTGGCAAATAAATAAATGGCAGACAGTTACATATGTATTACCAAAATGTTATCATGTATGGTACACTTCATAAAAGCTAATTTAATTTAGTGTTAATATTAATCAGTGAGTCCACGAATGGCTTGTTAGCATTCTCAGCTTATATGGACCGCACGCCCCGTTTGTATGTTTTTATATACAGTGTGTATGTATATATATATATATATATATATATATACATATATATGTGTGTGTGTGTGTGTGTGTGTGTGTGTGTGTGTGTGTGTGTGTGTGTGTGTGTGTGTGTGTGTGTGTGTGTATATATATATATAAAAACAGTATATACACATAGGCTGAGAATACACACACACACACACACAGTATATATTATTTATATATATATATATATATATATATATATATATATATATATATATATATATATATATATATAAATATATATATATATATATATATATATTAGAGATGCACCGATTGATCGGCCGGTTTTCACGTGATCGGCCATGATCGGCGACCGGCCGGTCAGTCTGACATAATCCGATTTTATGCCGGTCAAATGCACTCGGGCGCCGCATGATTAACATCGCGCAACATCAGCATCACACGTGCACACGGAGCGCGCACATGTAGGAAACCTCGTGAATTACGGCCGTTTCACACCACAAGGTGCAGCGCGTTTTTTTTTTTTTGTTCGGCGTGCATGTTAATCAATGAGTGCATTCACACCGGGAGCCGGAGCCGCGCGTGACCAACTGTGAAGCGTGGGTTTCGGCGCCGAATGTATTTTTGCTGCGCTCAATTTATGTGAAAGCACACTTTTGATGGACAAAATAAATATGATTTCATCCAAAAAGTGCCCAAAATGCAAAGAATTTGCATGTCTGGTGTGTTTTAACAAGAACTGAAGTAGGTTAGGCTATGTCAGAAAGAAACTGAAGACTCAAAAATATTTATAGAAAATTTACCCATTTAAACTTGTTTTTATTATTATTTAATTGTTTCCCTGCACATGCTCCACTTGTCCTGTTTAGCTTGGCTGGACATGTGTCAGATGAGAGAAGAACTGCTTGAGAAATATAACTTGCCATTGATATACAACAAGTGATTGCAATAGGTCTGTGTGTGTGTGTGAGAGAGAGAGAGAGAGATAAATATCTTTATACTGCAAGGCTATATTTATTGAATTTTTATTTGTTATGTATATATTATTTTATTGCCATTACCTGTTTTCATACAGAAGTTTAGTTTGCTAAATATTTCAATTTTTTTTTTATTGGATATTGGATGTGAAAAGGAAATGGTTCTTCCATAACACTGCACTTTAGATGTGTGAGAATTTCCCATAGGAGTCATTTATATAGTTCTATTTTATAGCGATTATCTGTTCAAAAAATGTTCTATGCAAAATGTTCTATTAAAGAGAAGATAGAAAATAAATATTTGTGTGTGCTGTAAAGTGGTTTGAAAAAATAAAATCGGAATCGGCTAAAATCGGTATCGGCAGGTCAAACTCAAGGAAAAATCGGAATCGGGATCGGCCTAGAAAATTGTAATCGGTGCATCTCTAATATATATATATATATTCATCATGTCTTTAATTTTAGCCAGTTTTACAGTTTTTTTTGTCAAATTTAGTAAAAAAAATAAATAAATAAAAACTTGTTGACAAGATTGACTTGAATCATAAGCAAAACAAATTTAACTGCCACAATTTGCGCAAAAAAACAAGTAGGGTTATTTTTCAATTATGATGAGGTTAATAAGCTTCTTTAAGGTAAGGCATGGCTAAAATATTACTCGTTTTTACAACCCTTATCGAGTTGAGCCCTCAAACTGTTTAGTTGAAAGTATCTACAGCAGTCTGTGACTGGACAGTCAAAAAGTCATTTATACAGCCGTACCAGCAGTATAACAAACACCAATTAGGTAATGAAGACTTTTCAGAATACAGGCAGGACAAAAAAAAAAATTTGATACACCTTATTGATTTTACATGCATTTTACAGCTTCTTACAATAGTGTAGCTTAAAAACAACCGCTACCAGAGCATACCTGCATTCACATTCAACTGGGCGTCGCTACAGGACTTTACCACCCTGCCATTGGCTGGACCACTTTCAACATCCAGTCCATCTTGATCGGGGTTTGTGCTGATTGGTTCCTGCCTGTCTGGTAGGCGGGGCAGTGGCTCTGTGTCCTCTGGGGCTTTGAAGAGTTTGAGTCGGGGTGTCTGAGGCGTAGATCGTGATTGGACAGGGGAAGATGAGGACTGTTTGAGACTGAACATACAGTCATCCTCTTCATCATCAAGGTCCCATGCATCATTGGTGCTCCGGGCAAATTCGTGGAAAGTTGCAGGTTTTTTGGATTTGGTGTTCACACTGCTGGCCTTCGGAGTGTCTTTTAATCTATAGCAAAACAAAGAATAGCTTTTTAAAGTGGCTATATTGCACACACTCTATAATATATAGATAGGTTACAGTAAGAAAGGAAAATGCATGACAAATGAACAACAAAAATCAAAAATAAAATGTTGCAAAAGGTCTATGCAAATCTTGCACTCAATAAACATGTTTAGATGGATTCAGGCCACAACTGAAATGCACAAAAAACATGAATGAGGAGAGTAAAGGAACAAATAACTGAAAAAGATATGGCTGATTTGCATGCAGGAGACAGTCGCCAGCTAGCAGCACTTACGGACGGTGTCTCCGTGGGTCCAGAGGAGGGTGTTGTGCTCCATATACTGGCTGTAAGCTGAGAGAAAGAAAAGCTGACATTTGCTATAAAGAGTCAGAAAAAAGGGCTGGGAGATCCTGAATATTGTTAGCCTTATGACAATATCTGATATAGCCTATACTACATCTCAAAATGTATGCATTTACAATCTCATGTTGTTCCAAAACCATATGATATTCTTTCTTCCATGGAAAGAAAAAAAGCAAACTTCTGAGGAATATCCTGGCCAGTCCACTATTCTATGTAATGAAAGAGAATGAGGACTGGCAATGTCAAGCTCCAAAAAGACAAAACACCACACAAGAATAATAAAAGTTTAAATCAGAGATGCTACTTAAACATGTCTAAACGCCCTCTTCTGAGTCACAAGGAAGGATAGTAAAACTAGGTCAATGGCACGGCTATGTTCAGAACGAAATACTAGCTTACTGCATATCGCACAATATAAACTGAATACATCTAATATTTGTTTTATTTTTATGTAAAAAAGAAAAGAAAAAAGAATGCATTGTGCAACGAGTTCAAATAGTAGCATGCTAGATTGCTTTCGCATGACTTCATTATCTATACTACCATTTGAAAGTTTGGGGTCAGTACGTTTTTTTGTTTTGTTTTTAAAGAAATTAATACTTTTATACACAAGGATGTATAAAATTGAATTGATCAAAAAAGTGACTAAGACCGTTACAAAAGATTTCAATTTTTTTTAGATGCTGTTCTTTTGGATTTTCTATTCATCAAATATTCCTCAAAAAGTAATATCATGGTTCCCACAAACATTAAGCACCACAACCATTTTCAACATCGATTACAATAAGAAATGTTTCTTGAGCAGCAAATCATAATATCAGAATGATTTACTGGAGTAATGATGCTGAAAATTCAGCTTTGCATCTCATGAATTAAATTACATTTTAAAATTTATTACATAGAAAACTATTATTTTGAATTGCAATTATATTTCAAAATATTACTTTTGAATGGTAGTTAGGGTTTAATCCTAACAACAAATTTTTCAAACAAAAAAAAAAAACGTTTAATTTTCATTTTTTTTATTTATCATATCGATCTTATCTCCTAGCTGGCAATAAGGAAACTGATCACAAATCCCAACAGTTACAATGAAATTGAAGGTCAAGTAACATAAGTACACTGCATTATGAGATACAGTAGTGTGCAGTGAGTTCTATGTTGTATTCTGGACATTTTAGAAGTTGTCGTCACAGATATTCAAAGACCATGCATAGAATCAAAGGCTATAGACGGTTCACTCGTATTACTATGAATGAATAAAATGGGGAAACTGCAACATGCACGCAATATGCCGGATTACGTGCCTAAAATATACACTTTTTAAAGCCTTTTGAGCATAAGAAACAAGATTTATGATTAGTGGTGCAACAGATCACTAAACTCACGGTTCGGATCATATCGGATAAGATCATTTTTCACGTTCACAAACTTTCACCCTATGGTTAAACTAAGCGTTGGCGAATCACATGCGTGCCAAACCGTGGGGCCTGGTCTAGTAAGGATCACTGATCAACTGTGATCCGTTGCATCCTTATTTATGATGCAGGTCAAGTCAGATTGTATTGGTGATTTCAAATATAAAATTTAATTGTAAGTTTGGTTAACAGCTTTGTCCAGCACTTCAAAGCTCTAAATATTATCCAATTTTAACGTTATTTTTAATGTGATGATTTGTAAACCTAAGTTCAAAGATGTAGGAAAACTAACACTTTGTGGCAAACAATCACTTTTACTTTATTAAATTAAATAAAAAAAAATAAAAAAGACATGAAACTACCACACCACCATACCCAATAGATTAGACCTTTCCACTCCCTAATATGTGGAAAAAAGCAAGTCACAAAGTCTCATGAAAAACAAAAACATTTCTTCAAATTATGACAATTACAGTAAACAACTAAAGAGCGCTCCTTTTATAATCGCTGAAGCTGTCGGTCAGTTCAGTATGATGGTACATTAAATAAGAGTAGAATATTTACAATTTCCTTAATAAAAATGATTATTTGGTTTTTGCACGTGACCGTTGTTACTAAAAGTTCATTTGATCTGCTTATCAATTCAAGCTCAGTGCATTACTGTCAATTTTCCAATTAACAAACATTTAATCCAATTAGTAACTGCACTTTATGTGCAAAACAATAGTCATTTTATGATTAAATTAACTTTTATGACAAATTTTCCCCCATCGCTACCAAATCAGGTGCTGGCGCCACCATCTGTTGAACTTAGTGGCACTGGTGCTACTGCTCTCAAATGTTAGTCTGGAGCTCTGACTCTGAATATCCAATACATTCCCCAGCACTAGTCAGAAACACAGCGAAAACCAAAATCTGGAGAAGTAAAGGTAGTTTAAAACAATTCCTGAGCAAGAGGATAGACCTGCTAGTCCTTGGTGACAGCAGAAAATACATCTCAAATTACAAGTCAAGCACACTGCTGGGCCCTCCACATTACAACAACATATGAATCTCTACAATATTAGAGGCTATCATGAGTTACTGTGCAATATTCTGCACAATGGTGAGATAAGTCCAAAGACTGCAGTGCTAAGCTGAATTTTTACGGGCAACACAGGGCCACACGTGTGGTCATATTATTGAAAGGAAAATTAACGGTATGGTTGTTACAAGGCCCTTTTCTGTTGAAATCAACACAATACTAAATGCATTATGTGCAAATGGGACCACAGAATAATTGGCAAAAACACAATGCAGCTGAAATATGGCTCATCAATTTTTATGAGAGTACAAAATAAAAGGTAAATTACTTCCAGATATGTAAGCAAGCCACTTGCATTTGCATTAAATATTAGGCTGTGAGCAAGGAGTGTGTTTAAATAAACGAGCAGCTTGCCGGAGGGCAGCGTTATCTTAGACTTGTGGTGTTCCTTCTGCTATACACACACACATAACTGTTCCACACTAATCTACATACAAAAGCTAACATAGTGGAAAAGCTATAAATGTAATTATTCATTTCCCTTAATGGGAATTTTACTAAAGTGAATTAAACAAGTCCATAATTCAGCTATCAACAGACAGAACCAGAAGACACTTTCTGTGTCAGCACTGCTGTGCCGTACCGGTAGTACCAAGTACCGGGTAGATTCGGTGCCCGCTGATTGACGTTTCTATTTACAGAGTGTTTGTTAAAGCGTTGAGCAGTCAATCACAATCATATCTGTTGAGCGCCTGAACACAATAGCCTATCAGAGGTGCTAGTCAGTAAGTTAGTCAGAATCTGTGTCACACCACTGAAACCTTATGAGGTTGTGCTTTGTTCAACATGATCCGCACACCGTGTAAACACAATGTAAATAAGAGATTCATTGTACAGTTAAGACAGTTTTATTACAACAGGAGTTTTCAGGAGAGTGCAAAATGCAGTGAGCTTGCTCTTTAGAGATAGACAGCCTTAGCCTTATATCTTGCTTTCTGTTTATTACCCATTCACAATCTGAATACAAGTTTAGTTTTTCATGCTGCTATAAGTACACTGCAAAGTTTCTGGATTGACAACCATATTTAAATGCATGATTGAACCGGAAACTGTGATGACTGACAGTGATAACCAACGAAACGGGACACATTTTTTATTTGTAAGTACTTAACTGTTTTCTTCAAAAATGTATATAATGAGTGAGTACAGTTCCTCATGAATCCATCTTCCACCAGGCTTTTGTCTTATCCTGAATCTCTAGGGTATACCTACAATAAATGTTCAGACTATCTTAGACCGAGCGGTAGGGCTGGGCGATATGGACAACAACAAAAAATATCTCTGTATTATTTGGCTAAATGGCGCTATATGGTATATATCTCGAAGTCGGTATATTTTACTTTTTTCTCTTTGGATACAAAAATTCTTAAATTATTATTTAAAAAAAAAATGTATTTTCACATCCTGTTTAATGTTGTCCTACAAACAATGATCATATTGAAGAAAACAATTATGGTGAATGTAACCATGCATGTAGGCTGTTACTGTGTGTACAAAAAGGGTTCAAAATCACATTACAATCTAAAAAGTAGAAGTTAAATCCAATAAAAAGGAAAATAATAAGTAAAAGAACAGACTA
The DNA here is from genome assembly GCA_030578255.1 of Tiaroga cobitis. Lineage (NCBI taxonomy): Eukaryota > Metazoa > Chordata > Actinopteri > Cypriniformes > Leuciscidae > Tiaroga > Tiaroga cobitis. Next base: position 36,135,697 of record CM060598.1, on the reverse strand, counting down.
ATTATAGTTGGCTGTTTGATTACCCCATTACAATAGTCACTCACTTTACAGTTACTGCCATCATAAAAACAAACTTGTAGATTTAAAATTCTAATTATTGTCCAACAACATTTAGCAAAGCGTATTTTTTGTCCGAATTATGCTCCAATTCTATTGCGCTCCGTCTGTTTGGTTCACAGAAATCTGTGAAACTTAGCGGAGACTCCTACCGAGCGGGACGTCTGAGGAGTAGCCCTGTACCTGCGTGACTCGACATACACACAAACAGAGAGAAGTAGCTCCGGCTAAGACACAAGACACATGCAGTGTAGTTTAACCGCTATGACAAAAGTTACATACTGTACCTTTAATTCAACAGTTTTTGCTCTATGAAATTGGTACAAAGAACCGCACACTTAATACTGGTACAGACTGCAGAAATGTTGGTACCGTAACAACCCTAGCCTCTATACAACTGTGGCTCATGTTATTTGACCGAGAAGACACCAAGGTTGTCTGGAGGCATCTAGTATCAGTTTTGCATGCTCTGTCCCTTCTGTTGAATGAGATAAATGGTGAGGAAAGCGGCCACACCTCTCATCCACTGTTCCAGCAGGAACACACCCACTGTGTCCTCCAACTGCTGGAGATTCACCTGAACAAGCAACTTAAACCGTCTGGATAACAACCACGCCCAAACAATAACAGCAGGTTCATCTTTCCCATCCATCTGTTTTTAACATCATCTACATTATGATCTGCTCATAATACAGCAACTTAAACTTTCTGAAATGATGAGGTCATGAACACCAATTTTAAGAGAACCATTTAAAAATACAGCTCGACGATTCTCTGTTAATTAAAGTTTAGGAGTTTTTACTTTATTTAAAATAAAATAAAAAATATATACTGTAGTGCATACTGATTGAGAGAGCTACCAATACCATATAAATAACTTCATATAAGACATTTAAAGTTTGGGCTCAGTATGATTTTTTTTTTTTTTAAAGAAATTGGTACTTTTATTCAACAAGGACACATTAAATTGATCAAAAATGACAATGGCAATGTTACAAAAATATTTCTGTTTCAAATAAACACTTTTTAAAGTTCTTTTGAACTTTCAATTCAACAAAAAATCCTGGAAAAAAACGCATCACGGTTTTGACAAAAATATTAAGCAGCACAACTGTTTTCAACATTGATAAAAATAAGAAATGTTTCTTGAGCAACAAATCATGTGACACTGAAGACTGGATTAATGACTGTTGTATTTTTAAAGACAGTTTAAATATATTTATATTAAAATGCAAAACTTATTTTAAATTAATCTTATTTAACAATATAGGCTAACTGTTCATGGCTGTATTTTGGATCAAATAAATGATTAGTAAGAATCTTCTTTTTCAAAAAAAAAAAAAAAAAAACCCAAACATTTGAACAGTAGTGCAATAATTTTCTACTTTCTTAAACAAAAATAATACAAATTACTCAAATATCAGTTACATTATCTGGAGGCATTATTTTAAATCTATTTTTAATATCTTGTGTAACATGCCCCTGAAATTTTTCTTTTTTTACCCTAAAATATGTTGTTGTTTTTTTCCATTTAAAGTCACTTTGAATCAAAATGGACCATTCTTATTTTTTAATGGAATATTGCAGTATGTATTATAAATGATTTGTCCATGCACATATTTTTTTTAATTCATGTACCCTCATAATATTGAATCAAAACATTTCCCCCTCCCTCTTGCAGCGACGTCTCTTCTCTGATGATGTTTAATCTGGCGCGAGGGCGGGACAACCTGTCACTCACATCATGAAATCCACCAATAGCAAACCACAACCATCCAATCCATTCCTGATGACCAAAGTCACACCCTACATTTTTTCTTGTTCGAGAAGCCGTTTCACTCGGATATATGTCACAACAGGGAAGAAAACATCAGCCTATCGCAACTTCCGTTTCAAGGTGACTTTAATAAAAAAAGATTCACTATGATCATAGCATAGATTGTGTCCCCCTTCAATTCTGTAAGAGTATGTGCTCAGGAATCTGGACAAGAACAAGATCTAGGACTAAAAGTCAATGTCAAATTAACAACCTAATCAAAACCTTCTGACAATAACTTCCAGATACCGACATACTATTGAGAAGATAATAGCAAATGATCTGAATATTTCAATGAATACAACTCATGCTGTCTTAACCCTAAAACAGACAAAGTGTAACATGGGATACATATTGTTTAGTCTCTTGTAGGAGGCACGAGAAAGAATTTTTCATCCAGTACTGTTGTCAATATCATAGTTGAGTCTGTTTGGAGTATGTGGGTCACATGACTTGGTTCAAATTTTCTGTGCTCGTTTGGTCAGTTTGACCTAAAGCCAACATGTCCATCCATAGTGCTGGACATTCTGACTTTGTATAAAGTAGGCATATTAATCTTAAATTAAAAAAATTCTGATAAAATAAATAAATAAATAAAATACAATATTGTAGGAACAATATCATATTACATACCCGGATACAACTCATAAAATCCAAACTATATCAAACATTTTAAAAATTCCTTGGGATATGTTTTACTTAAGTCCAGATAATATTAAAAATGACATGGAATTATTTTTTGATGATCAATTTCCACTCCTGTTTTAGGGTTAAAGAGAAATAAACATATCTGAATATAAAGACTGAAATTAAGCTATTGGACAAAACAGACTTTAATTTTAACATGGCTAGAAATAAATATACTCCCATAAAGGCAAAGAAATGCCCCAGAAAATCAATTCCATATGCAAATATTTCTGTGACTGCAGTACGCCACAGTAGCAGCACGAACAGCAGTGAATCTCCTGCATGAGAGTTACTCTTTAGTTCCTCTTTAGCAAGATTATGTAATGGCCCAATATAAAATCTGATCTACAGGAAACTGTCCAGTCATCAAAAGCTCACATTCACGCAGAGTCAGATGAACTGATTCTGTCTGTGACCACTAAAATCCAAACAACCTGCAACGAAGCACACTCAGCAAACTGTCCAGAGTCAGACTAAACAAAAGCCCCAGCAAAGACAAAAAGGCCAAACCTGCATGCTAGCTTTAAGAGCTTTTAATTAAATAGTGTTTAGAAAACAACCAAAACTTGGCAGGAAGTTGTGTTTCCCTAACATAAATTACAATTGCAACCATTGTATAGTCAATTGATAGCATTTTACATTCAGTAATTATTATTATTATTATTATTATTATTATTATTATTAACATCATAACCAAATTATTTGGAAATCATACAGTATAAGTTTTTTTGTTTTTGATGACAATGGAGACTAAACCAAAGTAACCATAGTTTCAAAGTTCTAATAACAATAAGATATTTTGGTGACAACTGTTTACCATGGTGAACTTTTGCTATGGTTGTTGACATAAACCAACATTAACTTCGCTACGATAAGTGGTTTCATAACATGTCCAAATAATCTATAATAATCTAAACAAGTAATTTAGATATTTACAACATCTTTGATGACCAAAAACCCAACATACGTCTAGGATGCCAAGCATGCTGTCAAAATAGACAGCTCACTGGGGTTTGACACACATCCAGAGTCCAGGAAACAAAGCAGCTGGTCAGAACCGATATATTAATATAAAATGGCTTCTGCCAATAAAATAACACACTTTAAAGCTACTTTATAAAAAGAAATAAATGATCAAATTCACCTCCCGGGAACCTTTTGGTTTCTCCTCCAGAAATGAATCCTGTTGTCGGTGGCCATGGCGAGAGGACGCCCAATTTCACTCTGAAACAGCCATGAAACCGAACACCACGCCGTCAACTGACATGTGCAGATATCCAAAGGCGAACACTATGTGATTAGTTGTATTGCCGCGTGTGCCTGACTTTGTTTTGATTAGTTATCGCGAGTATTTTGCCAACACAGATTGTGCCTACAGCGGTTCTGGATGGACGTCGCCATCTTGGAGGTGCGTGAGGTCGCGCTGTGATTGGCTGAAATGAAGGACAGGTGCAGAGGAGCGGACCAATGGGGTTCGAGTTTTATTAGATGGAGACGCGTAGTTTAGTTAAATATTTTGATCTCTGCAACGCCTATATTCTCAAACGTTTGCTTGTAATGATGTTTGTAAAATGTGCACGCCTTATAATGTACAGAACAATACACTTTTACAGAACATAAAGGGGGGGGGGGGAAGTGTCCTGACTCCTGTGTCTGCATTCCAAAGGTTCCATAATCTCCTGCTACCAAAGTTCCAGAACTATGTATCGCCCCTCCTCCTGATGTTTGTTTGTAATTCCTATTATTCCAAATAATTATCCTCATAGATTCTCATTGGATCCTATTTGAATTTTGTTTAAAGAAATCGCCATCAATTAAAATCAGTAAAACAAGTACTGTCTGTCATGATGTATAAATACTTTACTATGAATATAATTGTAATAAATAAAATAAATAAATGTGATTAATTAACTATGTGATTAATAATAAGTTAACCATTATGCATTACAAAGTATTGATGAAAATGTAATTTCGCAGTTCCCCAATCTGAACACTAGGTGGCAGCAGTCACATATAAATCAGAGTGCTCTGCTTCCTCTACTAAAGCCTATAAGTGCCAATTCATCTGGTACTAAATTATTATTAGCAAAACTTTTTCTGCTTTTTCAATCATCATGTTTTTTCAACAATGACTTTCTTTATGCTTTATGGTATAAGCCTATGTACAAATCCTAATTTTATAATAACGCTTTATTTTTTCCCCTTTTTATTATTTTACTATGTTGAAAAACTAAATTGACTAAAGCTTTATCACTCTGTTAAACCACAAAAATTGCATTCATTTACTAGAAAGGTGATTGTTAATACAGTAAAAGTACTTTTTTGTGGTAACACTTTACAATAAGGTCACATTATTTAATGCATTAACTAACATTAACAATGAGACAACAATTTGTAACAGTATTTATTAATCTTTGTTAAAGTTATTTACTAAAAATAGAGTTAGTTCATTTTAGCTCAGATCCATTAAATAATAATAATAGGCCCCCAAAGATAAAACTTGATTTTGATAACGTATTAGTAAATGTTACAGATAATTTTAACGAAGACTAATAGATGCTTTATAAGCATTTTCACAGTTAGTACATGTTTTTAACATCTTGTATTTAATTAATGTTAATAAATGGAACCTTATTGTAAAGTGTTGCCAATTTTGTTCTCTTTATTATATAAAAAAAAGTTTGATACTTTATTATTAAGTATTTTTTACTTTTCAGTCGAAACATAATAGTTAAATCATGTGTGCATTAAAACACGTATGTCATGAATGGATCATATACTAATACTGATTAGATTAGGAGTCGCATGCAACGGTAACGTTTCTATTATTAGAATGATTAATAATAAAAAAGGTTAAAAATAACAACAGCTGCAGATGCGTGCACAAAAAAGTAAATATGCCCAGGACAAAGCAATTATGCAAACATCCTTAGTGGAAAGTTGGAAATGATGCTTCCTGTGAACTATATTCCTAACCTGTGCACTCAAATAGCTTTTGCTATTGTTGTTCTACAAGGGCCCTTAAAAGAGAAGAACGTCCTCAACATTCATACAGTAACAGTACTCCATCACACTGAGTTCGTTGGGGTGCATTTACAATGTCTTAAAGTGCTGATACGTATTATGTTTGTGTCCATAATGGATGGGGAAATGAGTGTTAAATGCTGTGAATGTGTTCACTCCGCTCCTGTGTTTGTGTTTGAGACCCCTGGTGAAAAGTTGCCCCCACATTAAAGTGCTTTTGAGTTCATTCAGACTCGTGACACACGCACACACACACATACACACATGAAACAAACAGATGAAAGGTCACGCTGCCTGCGTCCTTCAGGAAGCCATGGCATCTGTGGAATGCCGCTTTATTTTCCTCCTAATTCCCCTGTGTTTGTGTTTTTTCGTCAAGTGAGCTCAAAGGCATGTGTGTGTGTGTGTGTGTGTGTGCGTGTGTGCTGTTGGTTCCTCAGCGCCACACACTCCCAGAGTCGGGTTATCAAGTGCATGCAGTCGGTTCTGTCTCATTGGTCAGCAGACTGAGACAGGAAGACTTGAAAGACAATATCCTGCTTCAGCAGCATGCAGTATGTCACTCTTCTCCGAAGGGAAATAAGGAAAAACTCCACATAAGCACTTCAAAGCCCACCCAGAGGAGAAGGCTATTGCTCTGATGTTGCTCTTTCATAAGTCAGGAGACTTAACTGAGATATAAAGAAATTAAATAAGATGCAAATGAAACAATTGTGGACAGAAGTGAGATTATTGAGCTATAAATACAGGCCACTGTCCTATAAAGGTAAATTATACAGTTGTGAGTGACTCATAAATTGGGTCTCATTTGCAATAATCCGGCCTATGACAGATACATTTGACTAAACTCTGCCCAGAGTCAGATCAAAAACTAGACATCTTCCTTAGATCGTATTGATGTTTCGTCTGCCAATGGACATTTGTTGAGAAATGTTTGACAACATTTCCAACTTTTTTTTTTCAAACTTTGAGTATCTTGACGTATATGAGACTTTATCTACTTTTATAGTATTTTTATTTTTTATTTTGAATTAGCTTTTATTTTTTTTATTTTTTTTCAGTTTTTTATATTAACTTAAGTTTTAGCATTTTTTTCATCTATTTAGCTTTTATTAATATTAATTAATTCTTTTTTTTTTCAATTTTATATATACATAAAATATATGTTTGTTTGTTTGTTTATTTCAGAGTTAATTTTTTTAAAGTGTTAGTCAACAATAGCCACATGTGTGATTACTATGATATATTTTTGACAGGATACTTGCTAATTTAAAAATTGCATTTTAATCTCAACGCTACCCTGGAGAAATAAACACCTCGGGTCAAATAGAGCATGGTGTTAGGGAAAATCAAATGCTGGTTGTTTATTTGCAACCATTTTTTGCCAATAAAAAAAAAACGGATGGATAAATGCATCAAATACATAAATGTGAATTAGGGCTGGGTTTCGATTCAAATTTCAAGAATCGATTCGATTCCGATTCTCAAGATCTTGAATCGATTATCATTATTCGATTCGATTCGATCCGATTCGATTCGATCCGATCTGATCTTCGAGATTTAGATCAGTGTTTTTGACATATTGTTCAACATATTGATACTATTAGACATTCAACTGAGTATTGATGGTTGTAAAGAACAATCCCCCTTCCAGAGTGTTGATACAACTGCTTTCACAAACTTGCACTGGTGTAGACGACAGAGGACGCAGAGGTATATCCAGGTATATCAGCAGCAGTAGTAGGGCTGACGCGATATCCGCAATCTTGTAGTACCACACTGACAAGTCAACCGCAGAGGATTGCAAGTAACCGCAGCAATATTCACGTTTTTTATAAGGCTATACCCTTCTTGTTTTGAACTTCATGCATGTGTATTAAATGTTAAACAAGTTCATAATGATAACAAGACTGTTTATCATGGTCATTTACAGAGGCTTCCCACAGACAGTGAATGAGAGAGATCGGCAGAGCGCGTGCGTCTGTCTTTGAAGTCATATTCGTGGAAAGGTTGCCGTGTAAAAGGAAAGCGAAATATTTGTCGTATAGTCCTTTTAACGTTCACGTCACGGAAATGCGCGTCAGGAGCAGCGCTGGTCAGCTTCCCACAGCGCGAGGAAGCCGCGGGGAAATAAAATCAACGAGTCGCGCATTGAATACAGTGGCGCAAAAAGTGGGTATGCGCTATATGCGGCGCATAGGGACGCAGGCAGCACCATGGGGGGCGCCAAAGCGATGGTAAAAAAAAAAAAAAAATTTAATAAAAAAAAAAAATCTATTGTTTTTTTTATATGTAGCTGCTGTTGTGCGTTTAAATCATTTCTGCATTTCTTAAATGTTATATAACATTTTAGAGGACTAACAGGCTAGAGCAGGCGCCCTCATGGAGAAGGGGGGCGGGGTAATATCGCGAGCGGGCGGGGGCGCAGTGAGCGCTAAGCGGAAAAGGTACGAGTAGCCTAGTGAGTTGTCGTCGAAAAAGATGGATAAAACAAAATGCTGGGGGGCTAAAAATAGAAAAAGAAAGAGGGAAAATGATATGGCATGTCAATTGATGCGACAGCAGCTAAATAAGTGCATGCTGAAAGCCAACAGGTAGGATTTAAAGTGTGACATCCAGGCATGTAGGCTATCTATATCTCTGTGGCCATCGGGACTACCGGGAGATTCCCGGTGGGCCGACGTGCTTATTCGGCCGATACATCTCATACTTTTTTTTTGTCTTAACGGCCCCTAAAACTCGTACATCGGCGGCCCATTCGTTTTTATTTTTGTTTTTGTTTTAGTTTTTTGCTTAATTGGCGGCGCTGGGTTAGTGCTGGTGTAATGCATTGGTCAAAAAAAGTCAGCGTTAGTTTTTTTCTGACACACCGGCCCATGAAACGTCATCATGTGCTTATATCTTTCAAGTATAGAAATTAGTACAAAACTAATTATGAAAGTTTTCTTTACTTTTCAGTGCATTTGTTTTACAATATATGGCTATTAGGCCTACTATCATGGGATTAATATTATAACTATTATTATGTAGTAGGCTAGTGTAATGTAGACAGACACTAACTAAAAGAGGTTTGAATTTTTCTTTGTTTAATTTGCACCCTGAATATGGGTTGGAGCTTTTAATTTTGAACTCTCAAAGTGCACCAGACTGCTGAATTTAACATTAAAGAACACAAAATGTTCTTACGGGGGGCATGCCCCCGAACCCCCCTAGAGAAACAGAGGTCCACTACCACAGTTTTACCTAAAATCCTGTGAGAAACACTGGTATTGCTGTTCCAATGGAGCTTATAGTTTTTTTAGGGGGGTTCATCACGGTGGAGTATAGCTATAGTTTAATTGTATGAATAAATGACAATTTTGCACTTATTTTATCTGTTAGCTCTCACTCGTTCCTACTCACGTATTACATGGCACACTTCTTTATTTATTTATTTTTATAAAATAAAATAAATAAATAAAGCAAAAATTGTTGCTGCATACCCCTCTGACACTGGGTAGTTGCACCCCTGATTGAATCAATGCCATATTGGTCTTTAATAAATGAAGCATCAGCTTCAGCGTTACCCATGCGACGCATTGCTGCTCAGCTGAGCCTTGAAAAGTGGAACTCAAGGTGTTAATTATTTTTAACTTTGTTTCATTATCTCTTTTAATGAATCAGCTTTTCTGAACGTGTTCGTTGAATGAACGGTTTAATGACTCACTCAAAGTCCGTTGTCGTACAATGTGCGCGCTGAGTGAAACCCTTTCAATGCGCATATAGGGATCTCACAGTCGCGGCAAGTTAAAGTTCACAGGGAAAATGTATGCGTATTATTAAATCGATCCTCTGAGTTACGGATCGATCTTTAGAAATTAATATGAAAATCGATTCAGAATTGGTGAATCGATTTTTTCAACACAGCCCTAATGTGACTGTAACAACTCTTAAAGAGATTTAATTTATGATATTACCTCTGGGCATTTACAGTCCATATAATAAATGCCAACTAATCTTGGTGTTTTCTTTCATCCGGTCCTTGCGATTCATTCAGAACTGAGGTACAAAGTATAAAATCAAGCTATAACAAGCCTGGAATCACTAAAAACCTTCATTGTGCTCATTTCATCAGCTCAATGAAAGGATCTGAACTAAAGCAGATTCTTTCTCCTCAATGAGTAGGTCTAGCATGTTGTTCCACTCCAAGGCCTGACACATTGATATCGCCTTCCATAAAGAGTGTGAACACATTAGCTCCCTGCCAAGGACATGTAGTCTCTGTCTGTGCCACCCACAGACTGAAGAGAGACAGTTAGTCTCTGACTCCATCCGGCTCAAAGTGTGTGTGTGTGTGTGTCTCAGCTCGTTATACAAGAGGCCTCGCGACTGGCACCGGCGGCGGAAGCGAGCGTTTGGTCGGAGTGGAAGTGCAGGAAGTGGGTCATGGAAGAGGGGAAGTAGGTCACAACGGCAGAGCACTGACTGGAAGAGTAGAGGAACTGAGGAAAAACCGAAGTGCACTCCACCTCCTCTTCAGAGATGTTCTATATTTAAAGTGATCGCACATGTGTGAATGGACTTCACTAGAGCACAAAACTGGGCTTGCATCCCATCGGAAGCAAAAACACAACTGAGATCTGTTTAATATATATCTGTTGTCTCTACTAAGCAGCAATATGATTAAATAAATGCAAAGCAAATGGACTATCGCTGCGTCCGAAATCGCGTACTGTCTGAGGTACAACATTTGAATTTACTTTTTGACTAGCGTCAGTTGTGTCGCTTCACTCCCATTCACAAATCCTCTCCAGTGGCCTCATGGGATAGTAAAATGTCCATTGAATGCTCACTTCAAAATTTTGTCAGAAGATGTAGGTCATACAGGGACTTTTCACCTACTTTTTCCGAATACATTGGATGCATCCGAAATCGAATACTTCCCTACTATATAGTAGGTAAAAATCAGTATGTGACAAAAGAAGTGTGTCTGAATTCAAAGTATTCATAAAAGAGTAGGCAAAAAGTGCCCAGATGACCTACTTCAAACTCATACACACACTCATACTATAGAACATACTTTTTTAGCGGGCGTGAAGTAATTACTTATTCAAAATAAGTAACTAGAGTATGCAATTTCGGACGATGTATTCGGACATAGCTACTCTTTTGTCGTAGGCCTACTGTTTTTCGCATACTAGGAATTATTCGATTTCGGACGCAGTGTATAGGCTATATCTTACCTCTCAGATTTCCACCCTCACAAAATGTTAACATGGTTCAGTTTGAACCTGCTGGTAGATGCAGTAAATAAACCAATATGGGGGCAAAAAGCATATTTCTCTGTAGACGGGAAAGAAGCAAGGGGGTAATCCATCAGCCGGAAGTTGAAGCCTCGCGGGAGCCGCCATTGTAGCAGAACTTCACCTGCTGTTAGCATCCCATTGACTCCCATTCATTTTTGCGTCACTTTTACAGCGAATAACTTTACATCTGAGGCGTCCAAAGGCTTAATTTGTCGATTATTTATTTCTAAAGAAACACGACAATGTATAAAATGCTCCATTACTTTGTATCTTACGTTCCGACCCCGTAGAAGCCGTTTTTGTAAAAATAGGCTAAAGATTACGTCATAACCACGGGACTTTCTGTCGCACAATAGAGTGCCGAAGTTACGACGTCACTCTGTAGGCCAAAACGTGGAAGTGAGTTAGCATTTTAGCACTCCCGGTTCCCTCGCTCTAAAGTCTATGGGATTTTTGAATGGGTTTTTGCTAAATCGCCTGAAATAAGGTCTGTGGTGAACAAAGCCTCTAAATATTTTCACGTTTTGATCTATGACATAGAACACACAGTTATAACCTGCTTGTGTTTTTTTAAACTTTATTGTGTCTGCTTGTGTTTTTTAAAAACTTTATATAGGCTTCAAAATGTATAAATTTTGGATTAACTTGTAAAGATTATCTTGATAGACAAAACGTGTAAGGGTCACAACTCTTTGTTAAACACAGATCTTATTTTTTGCGATTTTCCAAAAGTCTATGGGGAAAATGCATAGCTTTTCGATCGAGAGAACCCATGCGCCGCTAGCTTCCGAGTTGTCCTACAAAGTGACGTCATCACTTCGGCACTCTATAGAGACATTACCGTACAGACAGGAGGAGAAGCTCGCGGCAATCTTTTACTGTCTATGAGGCAATCGGGGGGACATGAAGGCACAAAGTCAAGGGAGAAGCCCATAAATAGAGAGTCCATAAAAGCAACGGGACAAAATATTTCAACAACGTTTTTGAGGAATTAGGTGATTCAGATTTGTCTTGGCACAGCTACTAGAAGATTTTCAACAATCAGACTGTCGTCACGCTCAGTTTGAGCCTGCGCAGTCGCTCAGACATCAGACAGGAAGTGCAATAATCGGGCTTCAAGTCTTCTCCGTTGAAATCAAGACGCTGTGTCCATTTCTTTTACTGTCTATGGAAAGAAGCCGTGTATTCAGACACACTCACGCGCACACACACACACACACGTTGGGTTTCCATGTTCAATGGGGACATTCCATAGACATAATGATTTTGATACTGCAAACTGTATATCTCTCCTCTAACCCTAAAGCTACCTTTTCAAAAAACATAACTTTGTATGATTTATAAGCTGTTCTCATGGGGACCAAAAAAAAGGGGGTTTTCATATATTGCTATCTTTGTGGGGCCATTTTGTCCTCATAACGTAGGGTATACCTGAACCACACATACACACACACATACATACATACTGTACAGTAGATACATACATTTCTATGTGTGTGGTGTGTGCATGAATACATTCCAGTGTAAAAATCCCATTGTGTTGCTACAGAGCTAGGTCAGAACAGTACAGTTGCCTCACACATTACAGTCAACAGTGTTCTAAGTGTGTTGACTAAAATGATTCTCGGCAGAGCGATTTCTGTTGTAGATTATGGTGTAATATTCATCAGATGTAAGTTTGTGCAAGTGTATAAATCCTTCATGCACCATGTGGAAACACACCCCCCCTCCCCATCACACAAAAAGAACATGCTGATCTGATGGCTTAATAGTGTGCATGGTTTAGTCATGTCTCCTCAAAGATCTGGGAAGTCTAAAGTCCTGGACTCATGTGGAAGCGGCCTGTCAGTGTTGCCAAACATCAAACTTTTTTTTTTTTTAAGGATGTGATTTTATCATGCCATTTATTGCAACTGCATGATCACAACCACTGCCTTTTGACACTGTTCTATTGCTTTTATCACCGTGGGCCCTAAAAATATTATGATCTCCTGGTTAAAGAGTGACCAAGATTCAGTACCACACATCCTCCTCGTGCAGATTCAGATATTCTAGTAGTGTTGTAATACGATGCGACAGGAAGTATAAATTGTGCCCCAGTGCCCTTTGCCTCATAATGCCAGTAAGGGAAGTACGGCCTCATTATGGCCTCTTGAGAGCATCTTTGTTACAAAGGCTTCAGTGCCAGAGAGTTCATGACACCTCATCACGTGCCTCAGACCTGAGTGTTTACATAAGCACTTTGTTAACCACAAACCCGCATGGCCTTCATGGACTCTGAACGCTATTTGGATACTAAAAGCTACTGCATTATATACACTGTAAAATCTGATTTTCAATGTTGTAAATAAAGTATATTGGAGTATCTATCTATCTATCTATCTATCTATCTATCTATCTATCTATCTATCTATCTATCTATCTATCTATCTATCTATCTATCTATCTATCTATCCATCATCTATCTATCTATCTATCTATCTATCTATCTATCTATCTATCTATCTATCTATCTATCTATCTATCTATCTATCTATCTATCCATCATCTATCTATCTATCTATCTATCTATCTATCTATCTATCTATCTATCTATCTATCTATCTATCTATCTATCTATCTATCTATCTATCCATCATCTATCCATCTATCTATCCATCATCTATCTATCTATCTACCTATCTAACTATATTCACGCATCAGTACGCATGAATGTTTAACACAAAAACAAAGAGCCACATTTCCTAGAAACCTTTGTATCATGTACCCACAACAACGTAAAACTGCTGATGTCTCACAGAGCTGCTATTAATCCTTTCTTTGGTGAAAATGGAAAGTGCAGCAATCTAATCCTATCATATTAAAGTAATTAGTGAATCATTTGTGTAAAGAAGCCACCTATGATGTGGGAGGGAGACGTGAGACTGAGCTGAGGAAAGAGGAAGAAGGTGCAAGTGCTCACTTGTCCATATCTGACTGATCATAGGCCGAGGAATGAGGAAGTGATGCTAGGCTTTACGGGAAACCTGCTAGGAGGGGCTGATGGGAAGGCTTGGTATGTAGGAGGTCTTACGACAGATGTACAAAGGGAAACGGTTTGTGTTTGTAAACTCTAGTTGTGTTTTTTTTTTTCAGTTGCATTATGAACTCTGTTAGGAAACCTTTAGAACATTTCTGACATGTTTGAAATTCTAAAACACTTCGCAATATGTGTGTCAGAGCTGGATAATAGGTGGTATTTTCAAGAAATAAAAACACCTAGTTGTTGCTCACTGGCCCGTGAAAATAGTATTCAACATTTTTATTTTTTTTTTATTTAGGTTTACAGGGTTAAGCATTTTTGCAAGGGTGTTTGTCCTTTTATGTTTGCAATTGCTGTTATCAGTGTTAAACATGTATTATTATTATTATAGCAATTTGAAAATATAGTTGTAAACATATAGTTGTAATAATGTTGTGGGAAATTACTCCAGAGGTCAAAGTTCAGAGTATGAAGAGTGTTTGAATGTGCACAATATTTGATTTAATAATGTTAATAATTTAGCACTTTTCACACATGGTTCACTTCAACACATAATTGGTATTACATTGTTTAATGTTCATGTAGAAGATTTAGATTAGATTTTTTTGATGTTCTAATTTCATGGGGGAAACAATTCTGAGAATTTGTCGCTGGTGTTTCATTTGTGAAATAAAATGAAATAAAATAAAAAATAACACAAGTTTCCCTTTATGACTGTGAGGTATCGTTCATATCTGTAGCACAAATGTTGCAGGACGAGTCATGCAGGGTTTCTTCTCAATTAACCCCAAGTATGAGAAACGACACTAATAATTGTCATAAATAGACAAAAACTTTAAAAAAGAATACTCCCAATACAAAAATTCCCATTCATTCCAATGCATTTCTCCAGTATGCACGTATCCCACCCACCACAAATCATTCTCCAGCATGGGAACTGACTCCAGTGGAGTTCTCAAGTCACTCAAACTCCAGTGAGTAATTTCTGTTGGGGAGGAGGACACACACGGAACCGTCCTCATAACTGCACAAGCTCGTCCCGTCCCTCATATTTGTCCAAACTTGACTGCCGCCACACAGCTATTTACAAAAGGATGAATCACAAGGGGTTTGTCAACAACCGTGTGTTTGCCGTTGCAGGTCGGGATATCGATTCCTGTGCCCTCCCAGAGTAGATGGACAGGAATGTTGCCGAGGTTTGTTCTCGGCTGATGACCTTTAGCTCAAAAGAGCTGAGAGTTGAGTGAGTCACAGAGAAAGGAATGCTGGGTAGCCAAAGGAACCCGCGCGCAAAGGCTTGGGAGAAAACTTTAACAGGTAGAAACAGACTCTGATGAGAAAAAGAGTCCGGGTCGTTCTCAGAGGCACATTCCTATCCGAGCAGCTCCGAAGAGTCCTGGAAACACAGGAAACACTCGCTCCCACAGTTCTTTAAAACACACACACACACACACACACACTACTGTTTTAGAGGCTCATTTGCATGCTAATGTGATCTACAATATTTATCACCACAATTAAAAATACAAAAGCCTTTTAAAATAGACTGTAATGGGTTTTTCCACTGTAATATAGGGAGAAAAAAAATTTGCACATGGTGCCTGCCCGTGTAAACATTGTTTTAGCAATGCTATGGTCTTTAAAGTCTGGTGGATTCTGATTTGCTGTCATTGTTTTGATCATTTATTCACTGAAAAAAATGGTTCTGAAAGTGATTCCAATGATATCGTCTCTCTGTGCAGTTATCATTATAGTTGTGATGTTGACTCTGCTTCTCTTTTTACAGACAAGCACGCAGTTACAATTTTGTCTTTGCACTTTCGTTTTTGTGGTCTGTGTATTTCTATCATTTTTCAACAAACCAGTTTAGCGGAAATCCCTTTAAAACGAGCGCTTCATGCATAAATCCGTGACATCTTACCTTACCTTCGTGCTGTGGACATACCGGAAAACAGAACACAACGAGCGCAGTGTTAAAAGGGGGCGGGGCTACATACATAAGGTCTATTATGTAGAATGTTTTTCAGTACTTTATCGTTATCGTTAATTTGTTATATCGTCTTTGGCGTGAATAAGTCAAAATAGCCACATTTGGCCAAATGTGAATTGTCTGTGCAAACTTGGTCTTAACAATTATAAGGTGTATGTGTGGTTGCCAGGGTGTTGCTATGCAGTTTCTATGGTGTTCTGAGTTTCTAGGTGGTTGCTGAATAGACGACCCCATCTCCAGTTTCTAAATATGGTTCACATCCCTCTATCAAAGCAAATGTATGTTTTATACTGAGTTTAATAATTTAGTTTTTTTTTTTAAACCCTAAAGAATAACTAAATGAATAGGCTACTCGCCTTGACAAGAGCTACTAATCATATAGTTTTTGTGCAGACAATTGTGCATGATTATTGTTCAGTTGAATATGGGATTATGAATCCAGCTGGGCACGTGAGTAAACACGCACAAACACACACACACACACACACACACACACACACACACACACACACACACATGTGTGTATGTGAAGCAAATAGAGGTTTATCAGATGGAGGGCACAATGACCTTGCCCAAATCATTGTGCCCGTGTGTAGCAGAAACTCTGACTCAATGGGACTAATTATCCAGGTGTAACCTGTGTGAGCCAAACACAGACACACCTGCAGGTGCGGGAGAGATCTGAAACCGTCTGGGCCATTTATGAACATGATGCAACAACACGGCTGCCTTATTAATATTCTCACTCTCAATTTCCTCTCGGCCGAGTGTTTTGGTGTTGTTCGAACTGTGTGCATGTGTGTGTGGGAAGATTACTTAACAGATCCGGTTCTTTGAGAGGGAGGAGAGCTTGTGCTTTGAGCCAGCTGGGTTTCTCTTTCCATTTCCCAGCAGTGTGAAAGAGCGCAATGAGAAAGAGAGGGAGTGAACAGAATAGCAACTAGAACTCTTAACCCAAGCAAAGGAAAGTTCAGGGTCAGATGAGATAATGTGTTTGATTATTACGATAATGCATGCTTCCATTCACTCAGCTTCAAAAGACTGGAAAATGCTGACGGATATTTTGTTGGAAGAAATTGTAAACATTTTATTTAAACACATTTGCATTTCCCACACACACTTCAAGAAGTGCTGCTGTGACGTTAAATTGTTATTTATTCCTGATCTGACTCTAAAAAGGATAATATTTAGGATAATATGAATTTCTTTTTGACTAATAATATCATATATTTATAGTAGTAGCCAAAGTGATGTATGGAGGAGATCTTTGTTTTTAATGACTCTACAGGTTTGAGTAAACCATCAAAATATAAGGAAAATGTATTTTTTTAATATTTCAAATGTGAGCAAAACACCAAATGTGGTTAAGGAATTTATCTGAAAAATTATTTTGCAACTACAGCTATACAGTTTTTTATTTTATTATGAAAGACAAATGCATATAACAAATAGCTCACAGGAAAAAGCACACACTGACTGCAACATAATAAGTTATTAATATTTCTTTAATCCTCTCTTGTTTTTGCATGTGTTCATAATTTCTTTGCCTGACAGCCTGGCCAAAAAATGATCACCGCACAATTTGGCATGTTTCATTGTGTTATCACAAATAAAACAACTGACTCCAAGCACAACTATACGCAATATGCTTACAAAATCTTTAACAAATGTTTAACAATATTTGTATAAAGGGTGAAGATGTCATTTTTCCTAGGCCAGACATCACTTATGGCCACTACTGTATATTGCACATTTTTACATTGTAGTAAAGAAAATCTCTTTATCTCAAATGTCCATCCTAGTCAGCGATTAGATTAAAGGAAGTGCATAAGTCCCAGTAATCTTATTGTGTCTCCTCTTGAGTTTCAGAAAAAAAACCTCAATGATGCCGGACATCAAGTGAAATGAACAGTTTTTACCTCTTTTTTTCCTCATACTTCAACAACTGTCTAATTTGATATCCCAACAATGTCTCACACTGCTCCGATTCAATGTCTACTAGTCAGAGTGAACAAAAACATTTCTCATCAAATTCTTCCAAGACCAAATCATCTGAGCTATGCTCTCTGCATTAATATTCATTTTACACGTCTACACTCAAACTGCACGTCATTTGTGTCTATTTTAAGTTCTCCTTTGAAATCTTATGAACAAAGTTCATACATGAACATCTCAGCAATGAAAGAGCATCTTCTGAGCAGTCTAATATTCCTCTGGGTGTATTGTGGAAAGAAATGATAAAAAATATAATTGTGATTATAAATTCTGTCGTATTTAAAAATAGAACAGATGTTGCATATAAACGCTATAAATAATCCACCACATGTCAAATATTAAACACATCGATGGTGGCACAATATGCTTCATTGTTGATTTGTCAACAGAGGAGATTTTCAGCTTGGATTTGTATATAATCAGATATTGTATGGAGCATTTGCCCGGAAACTTGTTTGTACTGTTTTGTGGTGATTATGCAACAGCAGCAGGGATGATTCAGCAGTCAAATGTTCACTCGTAGATTCCAGCCTTGCAAATTTTCGCCAGCTATTTGACTCTCATTTTAAAACCAGTTTGCATGCGAGGCACTCGCCTCCATCCTTTGACTGCCATTCATCAAACCAAACTGAGGAACTGAGCTTCTCCAGCCAGTTTCACTCTCACAAGCAGGTTCCTATTAGCACCACAAAGGGTTTTACAGCCTGATGCCATAGAAGATAACATGAAATGTTTCAAGAAAAAAAAACGTTACAAAAACCCGTAAGACTTTGCATGCCTATGAAATAAATGTCCTTGTCGCCTGGGCCACAAAGCTGTGGAGCTCATGCGTAACATACACGTTTCTCGTGGAATGCAAAAGTCTCGTAAGCAAACGTTTCGTGAGAGAAGGCAAAATCCTTTAAATAAATATTTCCTGAACCGACTTTGAATCTGAGCATAATGCAAAAGTATTGTTAGCCAAACTTTCTCTAGGAAACGCAAAGGTCTTGCAAGCAAACGCAAAGTTTCTTGGGGAAACGCTTACGTTTCTAGTGGAACACAAAAGTTTTGTGAGCGAATGCAAAGTTTTTTGGGGGGGAACGCAAAAGTTTTGTGAGCTAACACAGAGTTTCTTGGGGGGAACGCAAAAGTTTTGTGAGCGAACGCAAACTTCCCTGACAGCAATGTCAGGAATCATTGTACCAGATGTGGCCCGGATCTGGGCCGACACTATCTTGCTGTCTGGATTTCTTGGGGGGAACGCAAAAGTTTTGTGAACAAACACAAAGTTTCTTGGGGGAACGCAAAAGTTTTGTGAGAGAATGCAAAAGCATCTAAATAAATTTCTTTCTTTTTCTTTTTTCTTACCATCACCATGTCCCTTTAGGGGCTCCATACAAAGGCCACTTTTTAAGTCACCAATTGTGAACTCACCTTCATGCTGTTTCAAACCTGTATGCTGTTTGTTTTTCTGTGGAACACAAAAGAAGAATTTTTCATGAATCTTCAAGCAGATCTTTTCAACATTTCATAGCGACCATGTCTTTCAAGCTCCAAAAAGCAAAAAATCAAAGACAAAAATAAAAAACACAATAAAAGTGCTCCACATGCCTTCTGAATCCATAATATCTTTGTGTTAAGAACACACCCAAAGTTAAGTCAAAATGTAAGATCTCTAAGTCAATGAAATGAAACCTGACGTTGAAGTTATTTTTGAACCTGATTGTGGAAGTAAATACGATTTGAGAGCTTCAGCAGAGAAGAAATATTCACAATATAAACAGGGTTACTTCGTAAACCTAATGTGCTATTAAAGAACTTTTATTTTTAAGAGCATTCACATATTGAAGAATATTGAACTTGCTATCCATTCATTTGGCTATTTTAGTTCTGCTCTGGTCATTTGACAAAGCTCGAGACAGGATGTGTGAATGAATCAGGCGTTGTTTCCCTCTTAAATCGGCCCACGTTAGGTTTAGCTACATACCCCTGCGGATACCGAGCGATCAGGTGCGCCTCGGGTCATATGTGGCGCATTGTAACTCATTTAGAGCTGCGGTGTAAACTCTGAGAAGGTTTTTGTGAGAGGATTAATGAAAGGCTTAACAAGAACGTTCCCTGCTTGGCTGTGTGTGTCCTCATAGGGAGGCCAGCAGCAGTTATGGGCCCGCAATGGGATCAGGTCAGGACGCCTCATGCTGGGGGCCATGCTCTCCTGAGGTACTACGGTACATAAGAGATCAATCAACAAATCAGACTTATTCCTCTGACAAGATTTACCTTAAACGTTTCAAGCACAATCTGAAACTGCTCACTGGCAGAGAATTTATTATTATATTTAACCTTTATGGTGCACGACAGTATAGGGTTCTACAGGAATAATTTAATTCATATGAATAGATTTTTTGATGATAATTCTTTCAAGACACA
Organism: Tiaroga cobitis; assembly: GCA_030578255.1. Lineage (NCBI taxonomy): Eukaryota > Metazoa > Chordata > Actinopteri > Cypriniformes > Leuciscidae > Tiaroga > Tiaroga cobitis. The sequence continues at coordinate 36,115,409 of CM060598.1, read as the reverse complement.
GACCTACCCGAGTGGCAAAAATTACATGCACAGTTTTCTTTATGACTTTTTTTTTTTTTTAAGTGTGAGTTGGCCGTATTGAAGGGCTTGTGCCTTTTTCAACATGATTTTTGCTATTGCTAAATGGATTCAGGTGGTTTGAGAGAGCATTTTATTGGGTAAATATTTGCATACGCCCCTGAGTGCAAGATAAGTTGTCAATATTTTTGGCCTGTTTTCCTAGAAGACTGTAAATATTTAAACCGTTTATCAGCTTTTAAGAGAACACAAGCATATAATTGACCTTGAAGATAATAAACATGGACTAAAAACTACAAAGGATTAATATCGATTTAATGATATGTTTTAAAAAATGAGTTTGAACATGCTGTGTGTGTGTGTCTATATATATATATATATATATATATATATATATATATACGTATATATATAAACAGTGTATATTTATATATATATATATATATATGTGTATATATATATATATATATATATATATATATATATATATATACACTGTAAGTTTATATATACAGTTTATATATATACAGTGTGTGTATATATATATATATACAGGTGAAACTTGTGCAAAGGTTCAGATATTTCAAGCCTTTATTTGTTATAATTTTGATGATTATGGCATACAGCTTATGAAAACCTTTTCACAATATTCTAATTTTGAATTTGGTAAGCCATAATACCATAATCATCAAAATTATAACAAATAAAGGCTTGAAATATCTCACTTTGCATGTAATGAGTCTATATAATATATTAGTTTCACATTTTTGAGTTGATTACTGAAATAAATGAACTTTTGCACGATATTACAATTTTTAGAGTTTCACCTGTATATATATATACGTATATATATATATATATATATATATATATATATATATATATATATATAAACATACATAATCACATAATCAAAGAGTATAAGCCAACAATTTAATTACATTAATTGCATTGATTCCTTTGAGCATTGAGTCACTGAGTTTTATTATTATTTTATAGATTTTCAAATCCAAGTTTCACATTTATTATGTAGTGATTCATCTCAGAGCTGGTTGGTTTGGTTAATCCTCAGAAGTGTTTTATGAACAATTTCTTTGAAATGCCCATGGAAAAAAATCCTTCTGGAACCGAGGCCACAGAACAAGTGGGCACTCAGTCAGCCTTTATGGATAGCTCTGTATCTTTACATGTTGCAAAAAGTAACAGTATCTTTTAATGCTATATAAAGCATTCTTGACGCAATCTACAAAAAAAACACAGATAAAGTATATGATGTTAGCTATCGCATGTATCCGGTCCAGGAGTCCAGTTTTAAGTAATCTGGACCCCTGTGGTTATAATCACCCCAGATTAAAGATACACTATCAATATTAAACGATAAGAGCGTTATTAAAGTTAGTTAAATGGATTTACAACTAATACCATTGCAATCTGTCCATCTCTGATTCTCAAATGGCATCTGCTGATTGCCCATTTAAACCAGTTTATAAGACCACCAACTGATATCGCTGTAATCATAATGAATCTAAAACCAAGCCAGGGAAACCAGGATGAATGTTAAAAAAATATTTATTGACAATTGTGTAAAAAAATAGCTTTCTAAACATAATTTACATTGCTAAACCAAAAAAACTAAACAAAATCCAGGTTGCAATCGTGCCTACTAAAGGTGAAAAAGAAACCGTGTCAAATCACTCGCTCCTCAAACATTCATGAGGTCATTTTCTCTAACATATGCACAGCAGACAGTTTAAATTAGGTGACAAACATGACTTCAGACCATCAGCGGTTCTCCATGCATCGAGAAACGGAAGTGCTTTTGAGGATTATTTACAAAATATGTACACATATCGTTCTCAAAAAAAGGCTTTAAATATGGTAAAAATACATTTAAATAATTTGTGGGCCCTTCGGTGGTGGAATGAGAAAAACTTTGCAGAAAATTGCTTTTCTATAAATAAATAAATAAATACTTCCACTTCGATCTCGTTTTTTTTTTAAGTTTAAGACACTCCAATAAATATAATTTACACATAAGCCTTGTCATGGAATTGAGTCATCTGACCAAGCTATTTACAATATAAACAAAAATAATACGCAGAAAATGTAGTCTTTTACGTTGTAGTTGCATTGCTTCGTGCATCTGTGACAACGAGTGGTAGTTGTTGAGACTGAGTTACTCAGTACAAAGGAAGAGGAAAAAGAAACAGCGGCCTGAAAGAGTGAGGTAAGACTTTTCGTTCTGCAGAGGTTTTGTGAGGTCGATTTGGTTACTCTTTCTGACGCATTAGAGTAAGACCGACAGTCACCTGCCAGAAGCAGGTAAAGTGGAAGCAAGAAGGTAAAAAAAGACATCTGGTTAAGGAGTAGAGTGTTACAGTGGCTATTACTCAATTCAAGTATTTCCACAAAAAACAAACCAAAAAAAAAAAAAAAACCCTTGATCTTGCACAGAAGGCACTAAAATTATTAAGCTCAGCTGATCTGCTTCCTAAAGGAACAGCCCTGACAGCGCACCAAAGCCGCCCATCGTAGCAGATCGACTAGCCGTCATCACAGCACGACTTCGCTCCGCCGCTTCGGGTGTCCCCGAGCTCCTCCCCGCACTGGCTGCGAAGAGCTTCTCGATCTACCAGTGTCCGACAGCAGTGTTGACAGTCATTTGGTTCCTACGAGCCAGACTTTTGGGACCCTGAGCCAAAGGGGAGCAGGAGACAAGAGATAACAGATCTCACTAAAAAAGTGGACCTCTCCCTTTTTTGGCCTGGCCTAGAACTCCCACCTAGCAGCAATGCTCAAAACAAAAGAATAACATGTTTTTTATTTGCACTGCTCAGTCCACAGGTCCCCCGGGGGGTTTGCTGCTGTAATGGAAAGTCTCTATGTATGCATTCAGAGAGAGTCATTTGCACACAGTGACTGCTGGGTAAGCAGCAGGCTGATGCTCATGGCTGATGCTGTGAAGCCTGATCTCAGTGTTGTCTGTAGGGGGCGCTGTGTTCTGCATCCAAGGGTGGTTGATGATGTCCTCGAAAGACGGGCGTTCTGCAGGGCGGAGGGCCAAGCAACACTTGATAAGCTGCTGACACTCTGTAAAAGAACAGGATGTGTGATTACGGCACGGTAATAAACCCATAAAACTCCTTGAAGGTGGCGTCATATGATCAGCAGGTCTTACCTGTGGAGATTCTCCGCCTGAACAGCACCTGTCCACGTACGATCTCTTCGTCCTGCTCGAATGGGATGTCCCCACAGACCATGTCGTATAGCAGAATGCCCAAAGACCACACGGTGGCGGATCTACCGTGGTAGCGGTGAAATTTGATCCACTCTGGTGGACTGTAAACACGTGTACCTGAAAAAAGAACAAAAAAACAGAAAAATGCATTTAAATCCATTATTCTGCAACATTTAAACACGTAATCACACAAAAAAGCAAATAAACCTGCATATAACCCTTAGTTTAATTACCTGAGAAAACCAGGCGCTAAACAAAACAGTGTAGTAAAAAGGTGTGGCAGGAAAAGGTGTGTAGTGTTTGAACGTTATTGCTATGGCACAACATTAATGTGCACAGTCATGTGCTGCGGGAGCGTGACACAAAGCGCGCTCATGTTGAGAAACCGGTTGCCATGTGACTTGTGTTTACAAACTTTGAGTTGTAATAATTCCAATTCCCACCGGCGGGGGCGCCAAAACCACAACCAAGCGTGTTGCTTTTTTTCAAAGCGGCAATATACAAAAATAAACAAATCATCATGCTGGCAGATTCATTTAGCTTAACGTCGTGAGTGAACGAAGAAAGGGGATCATAACACACATTTATCAACCGACCAATGCCAAATTGGTTTGATACAGGTTTAAAAACGTCAAATATTGCCTCCATATATGAACACACACCCTTTCTAGAGCTTGACATGGTTCCCACATCCCTCTATAAACATCAAATTTCCATGTTTAAATATATTCTAAATAAATTAAAAACACATATACATTTCTAGTCTAATTCATGTTATAATGATATACATTTTGAACCCACAACACATTTTAAGCCCATTTTAAAATCTTTAGATTTTTTTTTAATTATAAACATTTATAATCACAATAGGAACGTCAACGAGGCAAGACAAGCACGTATATTAAATTCCCTGATCGTGGCACGTTTTCCGTGACCGTGGGAACCCTGGTTTGAAGGTCATGCAAATGGCTCTTACCGTCGAAATCGGTGTAAACTGTGTCTTTGAGTAATGCCCCTGATCCGAAGTCGATGAGCTTCAGATCGCCGGTTCGCAGATCGATGAGGATGTTCTCGTCTTTAATGTCACGGTGAACTACGCCGCTGTTGTGGCAATGACGCACCGCTTCCAGAACCTGGCGGAAAAAGTTCCTGGCCAGCTCCTCCGGTAACGCGCCCTTCTCCGTGATGAAATCAAACAGGTCCTTGACGGCCTCCGGTCTTTCCATGACGATAATGAAGCTGTCCGGTCTCTCGTACCAGTCCAGCATCTTGATCACGCCACGGAATCCAGTGGCGACCTTCTTCAACAGGACGATCTCCATAGGGACGCGCGCGCCATTGGGCTGAAAACGGAGGACATGATCGTTTTAGCGACGCTGCCATGTCGCATTTAAAAACATTTCTATACAAATAGTATGTAAACAACCTATGTAATTGAATAACGTTACTCACCAACTCTCCCCATTCAGTCACACGATCTTTTGCAACATGCTTGATGGCAACCTAGAAATGAGAAGAAAAGCATTATTAAACATTGATATATATATATATATATATAAATACATACATACACACATTTTAAACGTTTACGCTGATGTAAACAATAATAAGGGAACTCAGGGAACCTACCGGCGCGCCATCAGCGATCCTTAAACCCGCGTACACCGTCCCGAAACCACCGCTTCCCAGCACAGAGCCGACCTGATACACCTTATCGAATGGCTCTTTCTCCTTAACTGTCGATAAAAGATATGATAGATTCATAAGAATGGATAAAAGTCATATAATTATATAATAATTCGAAAGCTGACGCACGCTCTATTCCCAGCACTCAGTCTGCTGACGTGAACGAGCCCAAGACCACAACACGCACACAGGCGAGCACGAGAAAAACCGTCCACTAACCTTGAAGCTGGATTTTCGCCGGCATGTCCACGGTTGAAATGTGAGCAAACGTGTTGAATTTCGATAGAAGCATTTTATAATCCAAAATAAGAGTTCTTTTTGAGGGTTATTCCAATGTTGATGTCGAAATCCGTCGTGTAGAGATGGATGTAGGGAAGGTCTAACGTTACGTGAAGGGTCCGGTCTATAAACCTGTAGAAATCCCTTATCATCGAGGCTCGATGGGGTTTTGATTCGCAAGACGACCTTTTAAACGATCGCACAAGGTCTACTCCAGTTTGGAATATAAAATAAACAAACGATTAATATTTCGAAGATAAATATTATTGTCTGAGGTGCGCGACAGACATAAATACCCGGCTTTCTAAATCGTAAAGGAGGGGCAAGAGCCGTTATATACCAGTAGTAAAAGGGAGGGGTTGCTCCAAAGACGTCAACAATAGTCCCGCCCACAAACACGATTCAGCCAATGAGTAATACGCCTGCCTCTGCAGAAAAGGTCAATCAAATATGAAAACAGAGGAAAACGTAGACGTGGCGGGAATCAAAACGCGCCAAATAGTCGAGGCTTTTTTTGAGGTCGTTGAGCGAGCCGGCGTGGGGCAGACAGGGAGGAATGATTCACATGGCTGAGTGTATAACAAAGCCCCCTTTGCAGATTCGGAACAGTATTCAAATAGGTATGTAGAGTATTATAAAAATTAGATGCATTCTTCATACATACAATCTTTTAAAAGGACATGGAGCTTTAGTACATTTAGCTTCCGTTAAAAAGTCAATGTGCAACAAAGTTTTCCCTGCATGCAAGGAAAGCAATTTCACGTGGTCTGGTATGAAGAGACAACATTCAGTTTAAAAATAAAAGTTCTGCAGTGTTAATGCAACCCACGTTTCCCTACTCTTCTCTGTACGTGAAACATCATCATCCCACTAGACAACTCTTTTGTGTTTGTTTCAGTCATGTGAAGTAGGTCTATGAAGACCGCGTGCACTATATTACCTCATTAATCTCAAATTAGCGCGCAAAGTTTTTTTTCTCTCCGGTCAACAGGCTTTATTTAGATGGAGAACAATGTCGGTCGCTATATGGAAATGAACCGCATACCAGGCATTCTTTCAAATTGGGTGGCCGGTTTTAAACTCGGCGGCAGGATGTGGGAAACTTGAGATAAAAGACTTGGAGACCCATCCCCCACTCTTGTCCTCTCTTTCCCGCGCAGATTATGGTTTGAATGGCACTTGCTCTCCCTTCTGTATTGTCCCTGCCCTTTGGTTACATACGCATAAACATACACAAAACAACTGATGTAAACCTGTATTCGTTTTATTTCTTTTTCTACATCTGGTCACTTCAAGTTATTTACACAATGCATACTTATAAGTAGTAAAGACCAAGTGTAAATGCCCTCAATGACCCATTTGAGACGGAGTAATCTGATCACTCAAACGCATACAAAGACGACCAAGTGTAAATGCATCTGGTTGTTCAGGCCACATATGTAAACTTTACTCCTCCCAAACAAAACAGCATCAGTATACAGAAGATTGGGAGCCCTGCGTGGATGAGGCACATGGATGGAGAAATAAAAAAAATTAAAACATCAATTGCCACATGGGCCAATAAAGGCGTTTAACAGAGAATTTTGCTCCTCGGCATTGGCATCATCAAGGAAGTGCAACTCTGTTTTATTTGCATAGTGTGGGAAGATTGTATTTATATCCGTTCTGCAGAGACACATGGCCAAGTGTAAATTGAATGTGCATATACAATTAGAATTGATCAATGAAGTGTAGCCTCAAATAGCCTCTATATTCCAACACTTGAGTCACACACAAGATGAATGTAATTGCATTAGACAACAAAATATCAACATAGCACCATTGTTGTATATTACACACTACACAAAAGTTTAAAAATAAGTTTTTTAATGTTTTTGAAAGAAGCCTCTTGCGCTTATGAAAGCTGCATTTATTTGATCGAAATACAGTAAAAACAGTATTATTGTTTTATTATCAATTATTATTCATGCTCCGATATTTGAAATGGTTCTTATTATTATCAATGTTGACAACAGTTTTTGTGTTCGAAAGAATATCCTTTATATGAAATAGAAATCTTTTGTAACATTATAAATGTCTTTAGTGTAACTTTTGATAAATGTAATGTATCCTTGCTGAATACAAGTATTTATTTATTTATTTATTTTTAAAGAATAACTTCTGAAGGATCACGTGACACTGAAGATTGATGCTGAAAATTCAACTTTGTCATCACAGGAATTACATTTTCAAATAGAAAACAGTCACCTATTTCTGTACTGTATTTTTTGATCAAATGCAGCCTCAGATGAGATTGATCAGTATTATATTTAAATGACCAATTGCTTTTAGTTTTAAAACAGCTCTATTCCATAAAACGTCACTCAAGTTTTTCCTTCCGTTACCATTGTGACAAGCTTGTGCTTCTCAAAAAAGCCAGTGAGTCATACATTTTCAAATTAATGTGTGTGATTCATAAGTTGGCTTTTCTTGTGGTGTTTCTTTTTTTTAACAGAATCCTGTTTTTGTGCAGTTCAATCACAATGCTGTCGCACAGTTTGATGACTCAGAGATCTTAACTCTCTTCTAGATAAAGATATGCACGAGCCCCCTGGTGAGCCGAAACGAAGAATACTCAGAAATACTCAGAAATGCCTTGCTTCAGGAAATAAAATCGAATGCATAAATAAACAGAACGTCAAGGAACGACAGATAACCAAACGGCGTTTGATTACTATCATTCGGGCAGCTGTCTGCATGTTCAGCACAGGTATAAATTAGAGTGCTTTATGCATAGTGCTCTTTCTTCTTGTACATCGTCATCTTTCAATGCACCCCTGCCCCCCTAGCCAGACTCGCTCAGGCTGATATAATAGAGCTGGTCTAACGCTATAATGAGTCACTTCAGCGCTGATTATGGGCCGCGCAGGTGAGAGCGAGAGGCGATCTGAAATGGAGACGCAGTGGGGGTCTATGTAATATAAAGCTGCATGAAGGAATGACAGCACTGACGTCTGTGGCTGCCGGCTCAGCAGAGGAGAGAGTGACAGCCGCCCGCTGCCCCGACTCATCTGACACCGACAGCGCTAGCTCTTTTATTAGCCCACCATGATAAAGACGACTCAAGTGCTAGTTTGAAACTTCAAACCTCATTCCTCTTGTATCTTTAAGTGTGCAAATCCCTAGCTCCACCTCTTGAGATCCTGATTGGAGGGAGGGGAACCATGGGAAAAACCATGAGTGCGCTTCAAAGCCTGTGAGAAAGGCTACTGAAGAGCAGGGGTTTAGGTCAACTTTCATGTCAGTTAAAACATGAGGTCAGAGGTCACCGACATACCTGTTTGGCATTCCACGGCCCTCCTTCAGGGAAGGACCCTCACTTGTCTCAATTTGGGTGGGCTCCTGAAAGCAGAGCTTGGTTTAGGAGAGCTCACACAGCACATCCCAGGATAGATCAGTCTCTGTTATAGGGCAGGAGAGACAGATATGGAGGGCAGGATGAGTAATTAAATGAGATGTTTTTGCTCCTGGAATGTTTGGTCAGTTTGTTTGGTCTGGGTTTGATCCTGTGCAAATAACACACAGCAGAAGATAACGGATATGAGTCATTTCATATAAAAATAAACAAGCTGAATCATTGGAAGGCTTTGAATATATGCAGCTATCTGCAGTCTTCTCCATAGGAAAGAAAAATGACAAATAAATCACTTTAATAATTGTTAAAGTTCTAGGCAGCAAAGGGACTAAATTGAAAATTTTGATCAAGTCTCCTGCTTCTCAGAATTTGTTTTTTATTGGGAACGCAACAATGTCTCAAACTGTACTCAGATTTGCCAAAACACCAAAGTCAATATGAACAATTTACACAACAGTTTAAAAGTTTGGGCTTGGTAAGATTTGTTTAAAAAATGTTTTTTGAATAAATTATTATAATAAGGACATAAACGGAAATGTTCAAAAGTCACACATTAAAGACATTTATAATGTTACAAAAGATACCTCTTTTAAATATACTGTTCTTTTGAGCTTTCTATTCTTTCTATCAGGAAGAATCCTGATAATAATAATAACAATAGTATTTTTTAGCACCAAGTGCAGATATTACAAAAATATCTGAAGTGTGTGACACTGAAGACTGGAGGAATGGCTGCTAAAACAAAATCAAATTTACCATTAAAGAAATACATTTCATTTTTAAAATAAACATTTAAATTGAAATTGCAATATGTTTCAGAATTTGACAGTTTTTAAACGATCAAATAAATGCAGCCATGGTTAAGCATAAGAGACTTGTTTCAAGAACATTAAAAAATCTTATGGACTTTTAATTTATTACTCTTACTGTATGCCAACTATTCATATTTTGTCTATTTTAAATATTTAAAAAAAAAATAATGAGGTTTCCCCTTTCTGCCAACTGTCAGTCAAACGGATAGTCCCGCCCCCCAACTCATGCCATTGGTTGAGTCAATGTTGCTGTGTTGGGCTGGTCACAAACAAACAGACTAATGTTTTGATAGTGCCACATGACACAATGTTTACACTTTTCAGGGGTAGTCCAACTGCAAATGGCTTATATTGAAAGTATTTTGACAAATAAATGACATAAATCACCTCTATGAAGTCTCCATATCTGTGAAAGTGCAACGAAATGTTCCTCTGGGTCTAAAAATTGTGCACAGAACACATGAAATAGCTGTTGTCAAGGTCAGGAATGTCACACTGCTTTGTGTCCCTGATAGTGTCCTATCAGTTAAGCACTGGATGGCAGGTTTTCCTGCCTGGCCTCCCTCCCGTTTCAGCAGATCTGGTGATAGCCCCTCACTACTGTAACGCTTTTAGAGGTCGCAGAGCAGACAAATTGTCTTCTGCAATGCGATTCAGTTTGGGACGGCCAGGAATTTGCTGAAGCATAACTAGATTATGTCACTTCTCTGTTTGGGCAGAAAGAGCAAGTGCATTTGTCGTCGTGTATGAACACAGCAGTCACGTTTATCTGCTCACAATAAACATGTTACTATAATTATCCTTTAGCAAAACATATTATAAAGTACCCGTCTGATGTATCATCATCACATGGATATCTTGTTTTTCTGCTTTGAATTCCTTCTGACCCATTGCCTCTGTTTGTGTTTGTGCTCGTCTTATTTTTAGTTGAGGGGATTTTTCCAAGTCATTTCCTCGTGATAATCGCTGCCCAGCTGAGTCAAAACACCGAAGCTGATCCGTCACCCGTTACTCAACATAACCTCATGGTAAAACCCCACATGAGCTGGGAGAGAGCTGTACACTTCCTTTTGATTTGCATCATGAATGAATCCAACTGTCTAAGTGTCTTGCCAAGCAACGGCCAATCACATTGTTTGGCAACAGAAAGCTCTGGGACCTCACCGTATACAGTCGCAGTTTCAGCTCCCAAATTGAAACAGATGTAGAGTCTGAACTAGATTCATGCACTGTCATTTTTTCCCTTTGCCCTGATTAAGTGATGTAATTTCGGACTGCTTTGACAAAGAACAAAGCAGAACAATGGTCTATTATTTTCCATTGAGACCCACAGAGTCGTCGTCTAATATGCCAAGGTTTTTTATTAAAGCCCCCTGGAACTAACATTTTTTTTATGTTTAATGTGGATTTAATGTTCTAAACATAAAAAGAAAAAAATACCAATAGGCCTACTTGACAATCAGTTAACTGAAATAAATTCCGTGGTTGTTTTTAAACTTAGAATCACTACCGTTAAAATACAGTGAAAGCAGTAATATTGTGAAATATTATTGCAATTTAAAATAACTGTTTTCTATTTAAATATATTTTATAGTGTAATGCTGTAATGACAGCTGAATTTGAATCTTTTAATTACGGTAATTGAGACATGGTGGGAACGCACCTTTAATCCAGTCTTCAGTGTCACACGACCCTTCAGAAATCATTCTAATATGCCGATTTTCTGCTCAAGAAACATTTCTGATTATTATCAATCTTGAAAACAGCTGTGCTACTTAATTTTTGTGGAAACCGTGATGCATTTTTTCAGGATTCTTTGATGAATACAAAGTTCAAAAGAACAGCGTTTATTTGAATATAATCTTGGTAACACTTTAGTTTAGTTTGCTAATAAGCAACTAGTTAATAGTGAGCATTGGACCAATGCTCACTATTAACTTGCTTATTACCATGCATATTAGTATATTGGCTGTTTATAGTAGTTATGAAGCACATATTAATGCCTTATTCTGCATCACCATATTCTACATCCCTAATGCCTAAACTTAACCTTAAGTTAAGGTTATTAATAAGAAGTAATTAGGAGTTTATCGAGGCAAAAGTCGTAGATTATAGTTTGTTAATAGTGAGAATTGCACCCTAACGTGTGACCAAAATCTTTTGTAACACTATAAATGTCTTGACTGTCATTTTTGATCAATTTAATGTGTCTTTGCTCAAAAAAAGTATACATTTTTAAAACAACAACAACAACAAATTAAAGCTGCAAGCAGCATTCAGCGGGGTTCAAGCATTTAAGGCCTTTGAACACATTAGCATTAAAGACATTACGTTTTATTTGGCAAGCATTTCATAACTGACATAATAGATGGAAAAGACCATTTACAGCCAATGCAGACAATTTACCATAGGAAATATATGGTTTTCAAAGCTTTTTGAAAGTTATAGTGCCACCTATGGTCCGATCTCCATAAAATGTTTCATGCTTCCTTACATTGTTACGTCACATATGCTCACCAACTTTCGTGAAGTTCTGAGTTTTCCTTTAGGATTTATAGGCTTTTTAGTGTATTTTCTCACGCCCCTTTTCTAAATGACCCTGTTACAGCCACCCAAATGCAAAAGTTCAACTTTTTTTCGATAACTATTGATCTAGAGAGTCCAGAGAATTGCCTTAGACTGGTTTGGTTTGGATTGGGCGAAAAACCAGGGACTAGTTTGCAAAAGTAGGTTTTGGACAAAATTTGACATTCATTTTTGCTGCCTAAATCGAAATTGGAGATATACATTTTGTCCGTCTTGAGCCAAGGATCACAGTGGTGTAAAAACGGTCTAGGGGTTATGAGCAATTTAGTACTTTTGGTTGCTGTAGCGCCACCTATGGGCCAATTGGGGTCATACTCTGATAGGTTCTCCCCAAATTGAGGCACCATCTTGCCAGGTTTCAAGTCTCCAGCACTTACTGTTTGGTCTGCACGATCAGTTTTACAAATCCTTACAATTACAATAGGGTTTCACCACTTTGTGCTTGAACCCCTAAAAACACTTAATGACCCCTTTTCTATAATTACTACAAAATAAATCACAACTCTAGCCCTCTGCTAGAATACATTTTATTTGGTTAGTTACCATTATGGTCATCATGATTTGTATCAACATATTTTGTTGATCCTGGAATAACATTCCTGTCTGAAAATTTAGTCCTAACCATATCCCTACCTTTAAACCTAACCCTACCTATAACCTATCCCTAAAATCAGACGGAAATTATAGGTGAATAACACTGATGTAGAAGCACCTAACCCTGGTTGTAAGCCTAAACTTGACATAAACTGTAAACTTGTCCTTCAAATCTGATTGGTTGGTTGGAATATCTTCATTTTGTTCACAGTCCTGGGTATTCAAGCAACAGCTCAGACTAAACCTAAAACTAAACTAGACAGGCCTTGAAAAGATTATTATGTAATATTTCCATTCTTAGGTGCGAAGGGAATTGTGTTAATTTTGGTAAAAAAAAAAAGTTAATTTCTGACCCTGGTGTCTAAACCATATCAATTTGAGGCTGACAATTATGATATTTACACTCTTAAGATTAAACTTCAGGGCTGCATTTATTAATGTGAAACTCTGTTCACTAGTTGCCGTTCTTCCTCTGACTCAACATGCCGCCCACCGTACACATTCACAGCCGCATGCATACAGGATTCGCTCGACATTCCGGCACAAGAGAAGCCCCTGCGTGACTGTTTACAGTCTGACACACTTTACGCCCAACGAAGCAAGTCCCTGCGTGTAAGGAGGTTGTGAGACGTGTATATAAGCAAACACGCATGTATCAATCAAAGGGTGTTCCCCTAACATCGCAGAAGTTCCTTGTAGTAAAATCCAACTGTTGACTGGTGCTTCTCAGGACAGAAGTTACACCCAGCAGTCAAATACACATCAGAGCAGCAGACGTCAGTGAAAGCAGTGAGAGCCGTGTGCTTATGGCTTAAAGGGATAGTTCACCCTAAAATGTTCATTAAGCTTTATACTCACCTTGGGGCCGTTTACATTAACCTCTAAGACAAGTCTTACAAGTTAGACATCAAATTGTTTATCTTTAAGACTGTTATAGCTTTTTTAAATCAGTTGCATAAAAACGTAGCTTGGGCTAATTTGATACCGAAAAGTAAGACTGACTAACTGCTAGTGGGTCATACTAGAACTTAAAGCAACACCAAGTAACTTTTCCTCTGCGGTCGCCCTACAGGTTGGAAGCGGAATTGTCCATTACCGCTGTTGTAAATAATTTAGCCTACCGCAGCCTACTGTCGCACGCGCACGCTCGTTGTTTATCCAGCACCGGCTTTGGAATGAACGATGTCCACAGACAAGGTTGCATGATTTTATGAAAGTATGATATATTGCGACATCAGAAACGAAGAAAAACAAAATAATGACTATTGTAACGCTTGACGTAAAGCAAGTCAAATTTGTAGTTTTCTTATGTCTCATTAGAACTACAGAAACGCGATCCAATCTGGCAATCTTAGCGTGGTTATAGCAGATATAGGACCGCAAAGCGGAGGCATAAGTGTCTTTCACCCCGTTACGACTTGATGAACCACTGAAACGATTTTGGAAACATTATTTTAAGGTAAAATATCTTACTTAGTGTTGCTTTAAGACACTGTCATGACATAATGGCTTATGTTTATGCAACCGGACACGGGTGTTGTTCTAATGCTGTATGCTCTTCTTTCATTTATTGACCACAAAATGAGAATTTGTAAAAAAATGTCTCATCCATATAATGGCAGTGAATAGCGACCAGCATCAAGCTTTTTTTAAAAAGATGCATAACTATCACAGAATGATCCCATGCGACACTTCCAAGTGTCCTGGGGGTATATGCTATCAAATTTAATGTATTATTTAATGAAAATCCTGACTTTGGTCGTTGGGTCTGCAGTGCGCGGGCGGCTACGCAACGTGCGCATTCGTGTGATTCTGTTAGCGTCGCAGTTCAGTCTGTCTCGCCCAGAAAAAGCACACAAGTTGTGAAAAAAAAAAACATTTGGAATGAAAAAAGCGCGACACGAAGAAATCCTAAAAAAAAAAAGTATCCGTGTAGGCTACTTTCTTCACTGAGTTAAATAACTTTGTTTGTCTGATGACAATCAGAGTTACGGTTGACAGATGTGAACGTGATCATTTCTTGTTACGACGAACACAATGGATATATTCACCTCAGAGAAGAAGGTACATGGATTGGATTTCGTGTTGCGTTTTTTGTTCATCTTGATTTCTCACAACTTTTGAGCTTTTTTTGGGCAAGACGGAGTGAACTGTGAAGGCGCTAACAGGGTGAAGACCAACGGTCAAGGATTTTCGTTAAATAATACATTTTATATTGTAGCCTATGCTACCAGATCACTTGGAATATACGTCACGTGTCGCATGGGATCATTCTGTGATACTTTTGCGTCTTTTTTTAAAAAGCTTGATGCTGGTCGCTATTCATTATATGGATGAGTGCAAGCGGGACTTTTTTTTAAATTCTCCTTTTGTGGTCAATAAAAGAAAGCGCATATGGCATTACCAAGGTGAATAATTTATGACTTAATTTTCATTTTAGGGTGAACTATCCCTTTAAGAAAACTCTTATTGATCTGGGAGGGAAGATACAGCTATTGGTGGTGGAGAAGTAAACGATACAAATCTTTTATTGGAAGATACAAGCCTTCACGATGTGTGATTGATCGGGGTGGTGTGCTGCAGTGAAGATATCGATTAGCACCAGCGGGAGCCATAAGCCTCGGCTTCGCCCTCCTTTGGGAATTTCATTTTCCTCAGGGCCGTATTGACCTTGCTTTCTCTGTTGTATAAGTGAATAAGGAAGCACATACTGGGGGTAATGAAGCATAGAAACTTAAATACTGGTGCAGGGTCGAAAGACTAAAGGCCTGTTCATACTAAGAGCGGAAAAGCAAAATGGATCACACACAAAAGACCTATTCACACCAAGAGTGAAATGAAAAACCACTGCATTTATTCACATGCTTTAAAGCAATACAGCCCATTTGACAATAGCCTACAAATGCAACTCACTTTAATGCAGAATAAAACTCGCAATAAAGCAAAATAGGTATATTTGTTCTTGGTGTGACTGTGAGTATGCCTTAAAGGGGTCTTTCCAAACCCGTTTGACCTTCTTTCTTCTGTGGAACACGAAATAATATATTTTGAAATATGCCTCAGTGAAAGCCAGTGGGGTCTAATTTAGTTTGGACCCTAACGTTCTTCAAAATATCTTTTATGTTCCACAGAAGAAAGTCAGTTAAACAGGTTTGGAACGACATGAGGGTGAGTAAATGACAGAATTTTCACTTTTGGGTGAACTATTTAAAATGAGTACATTTAGCAAATAAACGTTGCTTTAGCCAATTTATTTTAACAGCCCAAGAACTCCATGTGTGCGTCTGCTCTTACTGTTCAGAACTTGTCATCTGATGGCTATAGTGCAAGATGAAATACAGTGTGACACAGATGCTAACACTCTCAGTGTCAGAGGTAGCAGCGGTTTGAGTTGGGCTAAAGTTTATGACAGAGTCACCGAATTGAGACAGGCATGGGCCGGGCCCACATGTGCCAGGCTCGCATCACATGACAGCCTGACACACTGCATGTCACCGGAGAGCTCAACTTCCAGATAGGTGTCTCTGTTTGAAGCTCACAGAGAGTTTTTGCACATTAACGTGATGCACAATTTGCATGATGCACATGTTTCAATGAACTAACAAATTTTTCTCAGATGTTTCTCCAAAAAGTGATATGAGAAATACAGGCAGGCACAAATAATATTTTTTTTTTACATACAGTAAGTGTATAGATTAAATTTAATCTATAATTTGATGAGACACTTTTGAGCTCTATATTGAAATCTCAGCACAAAACTAACCCAAACTTTTTGTCTGGAAATTAAAATTATGCTATTAAAAAAAAAGCAATTTAAAATGAATAAGATCTCCAAGAATCATGAAAGTTAAAATAATGGAAAAAAAAATCCACCCAATATACAATTAATAAAATCTGTAACAGTCTTGGAAATTAAAATCATGAAATTAAACAAATTAATTAAATGTAATAAAATCTCCAAGAATCATTCAAATTAAAATCACTCAATACGTTTTTTTTTTTCAAATAAAATAAAAAATAAAAACGAAATACAATGTATTTTTTTAGAAGTCTCGGAAATTAAAATCATGCTATTAAAAATATTTATGGAATTTAAAATGAATAAGGTATCCAAGAATCATGGAAATTAAAACCCTGCAATAAATTAAAACAATATATTAAATAAAATAATGGTATTTAAAATTAATAAAATCTTGAAAAGTCATAGAGATTTCCACATTATAAATAGAAATTATAAATGGACTCTGTTAATTTCACTGACTATAAACTGCTTTTTCTCAGAGCAACTTCTTTAAAATAAATTTTAAAAACCATTAAGTAATCATAAACACATAAAGGTGTGGGAAAGAAAAAGAAATCTGAGCAGCAGGACACTGATTTGCTTTCCGTTCAATCTCACTGGTGTCCAGCAGAAACAACTGAGATTATAAAGATATCTCATTTGTGATTTTCCTTTTCCTTCTCCTCTATTAACATCATCTCCAAGTGCCTGTCCATTCAAATGGGATATAAACACAGCCAGCACGTTGTTCTAACAATAGCAGGTCTAATTACATCCACAAACACAGATTTAGAAGTTCCCCTTCTTCCTGTTATCCAACAGTCTCCTTTTCCTCCCGCCCACTCGCTCTCCTACGTAACCGTTCAACCTTTCGGAAAAAACAGAAGCGCTTACAACGGAACAAAGACGTAGGAGCACTGGAAATTAAGCCCTGCCCATGTTTACATTCATGACTGTGGACGTCAGCACGAGGACAGGCCACACGGAACGTGATGCATCAACACAGACGAGAGGTTCTGTTGACTTATTAGTCGCATGCAGGATGCACATTAATGGAGGGTGGTGGGGGGGTTAACTGTACTGGAAACAAACACATTGTTTACAGGATCTTGGCATTGACTAGGATGGAGATGGAGAAATCGGATCTTTTAGCACACGTCATCAATCTCTGCTGGTTCTGTCTTTTCTCATCTAATCCAGCTGGAACGTCTCCGTCATCTTTGTTCTGCCACTGACCTCACTGCTAAACATCACAGAGAGCAAACACACACCAGCTCATTCAAAATGGCTGCCACTTTGTGACATCCTGTCATTTGACGCAACAAATCATGTGGCTTTCTGAGAAGTGTGATATTACTTTTCTAAGGGTGCGTTCACACTTGTAATTTGGTTTGCTTGGTTCGTTTGATCCGGACCAAGAAAAAAAACATTTAGTCCTCGTCCGGTTAGCGTTCACATTGGCACTTTAACACCTAACCTAAAGATACCGAACCTAAAGGCGTAGGGATATGCTTTCAACCTGCTGATTCGCAACATCACGACTATGACGAGAAAAAAAAAAGGTGCTTTAACATTATGTCCTTTCTAGGGTTTGTTTACATGTCTTTGGTTCATGTTGTACCGGTATTCATATTTCAGTCAAACCACACCAGAGTTTGTTTGAAAGCGGACTGAAACCCATCTTTTCAAGGCTCGGCCTGCTTGTTTGGTGCGCACCAGGCAGCGTCCACACTTATTCAAATGAACCGCACTAACAGAGCAATCGCACCAGGGTTTGTTTTAATCAAACCAAACATGCCAAGTGTGAACACACCCTTAGATATCAGGCTTAGTTTTCAGCTTTGCTGTTTGCTGAAAGTATAAAAAAATCCTTATGATTTACTCTGAAATTCATAGAGACCATAAAGTTGAATCATTTGACATAAGACGTTATGTAACCTCCTAGTAACACTAGGAACTCCATAGCCACCACTCAGCAAAAACCTCACACCCTAGCAACATCCTATATAAGCTACCATTCAGCACACCTTAGCAGCTACCTCATAAAATCTAGCAATCATTCAGAACACCCAGCAATGCCTTGTACAACACTCAGAACATATTAGAAACCAGGCAGAACACCCTAGCAACACCCTACAAAGCATTTAGAACACATTGGCAACCACCTCACACCCTAGAAACGCCCTTAATACCATTCAGTACACACTAGAAACCATGCAGAACACCCTAGCAACACCCTACAAACCATTCAGAACACCTTAGCAACACCCAACAAAGCATTCAGAACACCATGGCAACCACCTCACACCCTAGCAATGCCCTATATACCATTCAGCTAGCTCACAAAATCTATCATTCAGAGCACCCTAGTAACACCTTACATAGCATTCAGATCACATTAGAAACTATGCAGAACACCCTAGCAACACGTTACAAAGCATTCAGAACACCTTGACAACCACCTCACACACTAGCAATGCCCTACATACCATTCAGAACACCCTAGAAACCATGCAGAACACTCTAGCAACATCCTACATAAAATTCAGAACACCTTAGCAACACCCTACAAAGCATTCATAACACCATGGCAACCACCTCACACCCTACCAAAGTCCTACAATCCATTCAAAACATCTTAGCAATGGATTAACAACTCCTGCACACACACACAAACATTTTTAAATTTAGTTTTACATAGGCCTATTACATTAGGAATGTTTCAACATACACTTTCAAATAATAGTAAATCAGAGCACAGATATTCACCATAAATTGAAAAAAATATGCTGTTCTAATCTACTGGTCATGAGTAATGTCATAATTATTCATCATTTTAACCCATTAGAAGTACTAAGTCTGTGGGTGCAGTTTGGGTGTGTGTCAGATACATTCAATACAATCACACTTCAAAAATTACCTTTGGAAATTCTTTTAAATAAAACGAGTTATAGTGTCTATAGCCCCTAAAGACACTATAATTTCTAAGAGGGTGATGACTGTGGGACATTTTTTGTCCTAGTTTTACGGCAGGTTCTTGCGAGTTATGCAAGGCGCTTCTGTGAAACAGCTGCTCGAGAGCAAGAGGGGAGTCTGGCCTTTGCTCTGGGCCAAGTTCTTATCGCGTCTGAACTTTCTGCCTCTTCCACGCTCGCAGCAGGTTTGATCAGATTCCACATTCCAACACATTCTGCCTCTTCCTAGCAGAGCAGGAGAGAGAAAAGCAGGAGAGTATATACCACAGTAAAGGATTATTCAATTATTGATACTTCATGCTCCATTAATGCAAGCACTGTTAGCACTGCTAAATAATTTCTCTGATTGATGATGATAATGTCTGTCTGTTACAGTCGTGCATCACGGCCTAAAGTCTAAACAGATGAGACTGATCACCAGTGTGTTAAAGAGGTGAGAACATGGGGTGATCATTTACCTACTCACTCAAGCGATGCAGAGGTGAAACAGACAGATGTTTGTATTGGGCTCCGTCAGATGCATCTCCCCCATTCAGACCAACATACAAGACCAAAGTTGTGTAACAGCGGCACTCTGGACTCATCATCGTTGAACTTTCTGCCACTCTTTTTGCATAAGCTATATTGAAAACAAGGTCCAAATTTAGAAAAAAAAAACACAAATGCAGCAAATCAGCATATTAGAATGATTTCTGAAGGATCATGCGACACTGAAGACTGGAGTAATGATGCTGAAAATACAGCATTGCATCACAGGAATAAATACCCTTCTAAAATACAGTATATTTAAATAGAAAACAGTTATAATTGTAATAATATTTTATAATATTACTGTTTTTACAGTATTTTTTAAATCAAATATTGCAGCATTGGTGATGATATACAGTATATATATATGATCACACACACACACACACACACACACGCACACACACAGTAAGAGTGTTTCTCCATGCTAACGTATGTTTCACTTGGGTGTAAGCAGAAAGTAATTAAATGAGGTGTAGAGAGCTTGAGTAAGCAGTGACATTTAAAACAGCACAGAGGAGGCACTTTTAAATGAGCACACGCACACATTACATACTATGTGTGTGTGTGTGTGACCGGCATCTCATATTCACACACACATACTGTATGGGACCGCTTTAACCACCGGGTTATTATCTAGTTCAAGTTCACAGTGTACCTTGTTCTCTTTTGACATGCAGGTGAATAACTATTCAAACATACAATTGTTGTGTGTCACGCCATCCCCCAGTCCCATAGAAAGATAAGGCGTTTGGAATGATACAAAGGGTACATAAAAACCCGAAACATTTTGTGCTTCTGTCTTATATGGTTTATATTAGCGCTGGAAGGATAATTTTGTGACGCTCCAAGTATGGAGGGAACAGTATGTCCAGTTGATAGGAAGCAAGAACAAGACATCAAAGCCCACTGTGTTCTGCCCAGAACAGCGAGAACTTGAGAAAAGAGTATGTGTTAGACCTACACGGAATCTGCTGACCTTTTATACATGTTCTGTGCTTATTTGGAGTGAAATCGGCAGAATTCTGTAAAATGGATTTACACATGGTAAAAGTAAAGCGGAGAGTACTACATGTACTACCCTGTAAATGTTAAAAGTTTTCAAAGCAGGCCAAACTTGAGAGCAAGCTTGCACAATACCCGTCAACAAGTGACAAGAATCACACAAATCAATGGAGGCAACCGGCAATATAATAACGAAAACAATATTGCAGATGGTTTTCTGCAAAAATACTGAAGATACTATAGTTATTGTTCATAAAGCACTGCTGTGATTACTTAGTCACCATTTATATCAAAAACAGAAATTAAAGAATGAAAAACATTCTGAATGCTTCTTAGACACTAAGGTGATTACTGATTATCTATAACAATTACTTTGATAACTATGGTATTTTGGCAGAAACTGTGGTTAGCGAATTTAATCACCAACTTATTTTACATTTACTTTAATACATGTTCCTGGTTATATCATGAATACTTCATCAGTGCATGTTATTCCAAAGAAAAAACATGTTTGTCTTCTAAATCTCTTCACTTCTCAAACTACTTTCCCGTTCAGCTGCCATCAAAAAGGTGCATCTGAAATCGCATACTTCCCAAATATATAGTAAAAAAACTGTGTGAATTTACAGTACTGATAAAAGAGTTGGCAAAAAGTACTCGGATGACCTACTACTTCCGGCGAGATTCTGAAGTGTGCATACGATGAACACTTTACTATCCCATGAGGCCACAGGAGAGGGTTTGTGAATTACAGTGACGTATAACTGACCCTGGTAGGTCACATGATAATGACAACAGATTACATCCATACTATATAGAATGTACTTTTTTAATAGTACTCATTCAAAATATGTACCTACTCAAGAGAGTATGTGATTTTGGACACAGCCTCAGCCTTCTTATATTCGAACCCCTCCACTTCAGTCACATGACCTCATTCTGGTCTTGAACGCCCACTTTCCGTGATCCAACAATTCCAGATGTATAAAATGAAGTCGCACCCAACATTTGTCAACATTAACCCGGCTTGCAAATGTCACTTCATTTTTGTAGTTTTTATAGTGAACAACAAAGAACAATTTTGCTTTCCTAATGAATTAAATTTAAATCAGATGCAACTTCTTGTGTAAAACCATAGAAATTTGTAGTGATTAAAAAAAAAAGTACTAAACGTAATCGCCCTGAGAGAAATCCCTCATAAACCATATACAGCCCCAGTCTTTCTCATTTTCTCTTATGGCCTCTGTTCAATAGTGGCTTTTTCTGCATTTGATTCATAAAAAAAAAGAGTTTGTATGTTTAAAAGAAGGAAGTCTGGCTGAAACTGACCTTAAGAGAACAAAGAACCCAGAGTGTTCAACCGTTAGCTGATTCATGCACAAATCATTTCCCTATCTAATCACTCTCCTCCCTAATGTCTGCAGGGAATGCTCCGTAATGATACAGTTTCCAGAGTAAAACCTCCTTAAATCTCAAGCACATCACTCACTGTTACTCACTATTATGGGAAACACATGTGTAATCTTTGTACAGTTGCCAGTAAAGTTCGTTGCGTTCCTGAAAAAAAAAAATCCTGAAAAATCATTAAACATTTTTATAAAAGTTAATTGTCATTTAGGAGAACAAGTATATACTGTAGTAGATGGACTAAAGCTCAGATAAATAAATAAATGGATGGATGGATGTAGACAGACAGACAGACAGATAGATATATAGACAGACAGACAGACATATAGATAGATAGATATACAGATAGATAGATAGATAGATAGATAGATAGATAGATAGATAGATAGATAGATAGATAGATGATAGAGTGTAACCTCCTGCAGCAACTGTACTTATCTCTGTGAGTTACTTTTAAACATACAAGATATGCTATCACTCCTTTAAGCCTGTAGCGGCAGGTATGTCTAACATAAATTTGAGGAGGGAAGGACAGAACAACACAGAAGTTCTGCTGTGTCCTGGGACGGGGCGATGCTGTATTCAGGTTTGGGGCCCGGCACATGTGCTGCAACCTGGGGCCCGGCAGACCTGGAACACTACCGTGGCATTCCATCGCAACAATTACAGGATTGAGAAGAGTGGCACAATGCGGCCATGCTGATTTATGCGAATCGCAGTGAAGAAAGATGGGAACCAAGTCAGATCTGCAGCATGGTGACCAACAGAAGGTGCAAGCAGGACAACTCAGTTGTACATATGCAATCCTGTCACACCACTAATATAGTAGATGACCTGAAAGCTAAAAACTCAGACAGACTGATAGACAGAAAGACAGACAGATATACAGATAGATAGATAGATAGATAGATAGATAGATAGATAGATAGATAGATAGATAGATAGATAGATAGATAGATAGATAGATAGATAGATAGATAGACAGGCCGACAGACAGACAGAAAGATACACAGAGACAGACAGACAGACATATACACAGACAGACAGACAGACAGACATATACACAGACAGACAGACAGAAAGATACACAGACAGACAGACAGACAGACATATACACAGACAGACAGACAGAGAGCCCAACAAATAGACAGACTGGCAGACACACAGACAGATAGATAGATAGACAGACAGGCCTACAGTTAGATAGACAGACAGATAGATAGATTAAGACAGTTTTCAAGAAGAAACATTTGCAAAGTTTTTTTTGTTGTTGTTTTTTTTGTCATACATTCCTTTCAAACTCCTTGCAAACGTGTCGCCCTTGGTAAAAACTAAAACAATATGATTTTCTAGAACAGAAAGCAGACAGAAAAAGAGAAGAATACGGTTCCCTTTCCTGGGGAATGTGGTCGAGATAACTGAACTGGAATTAAGTGTGGGTTAGAGCTGTGTCACAGTGACATACTAACTGAGCGGCTCACTGACAGCGAGTGGAGTTTCAGCTGGTGCAGTGACTCTATTACAGCTTCCCTGACTCTGTAAACAGCAATGACTGTTAAACAGCTGCTAGGTGCACTTAGCAACAAACAAATGTTTTATCGTGCTGAAAGAAGCCTGCACCGGTCAGAGCTATATTAAAAGGCCATTATGGGGTTAGATGCTGGGATGAGTCATCTGGGTCAATATGGATAGTAAACACACACACACACACGCATACACATCATGTGTACTTCTCACGGTTACGCACAACTCCCTGCCATAGATACACCAAAACAAACAGAACTGTTTTCAATCGCACAAGCGGCTATCAGACCAATTTGAGTGAAAACTGTCAGGAATTGTTCAGAAAGAAAGTATATAAAGCCTATTTAAGGACTATTAAAGTTGTGGCATTGTGGCATCATCGTGACAATTAAACACCTTTGCTTTTTATAATGATTTTGCATTACACTAATTAGAATCAGACTTTTTCCACAATACTGTTTAAAAGTTTGGGGTCAGTAATATTATTTTTAATGTTTTGGAATTATAGGCATCATTAATCCAGTCTTCAGTGTCACATGATCCTTCAGAAATCATTCTACTCATTCTCTGCTCAAGAAACATGTTGAAAACAGATGTAATATTTCTGTAGAAACTCATTTTTTTCAACGATTCCTTGATAAATAGAACGTTTTTGAAGTAGAATTGTTTTGTAACAATGTAAAAGTCTTTAAGGTCACTTTTGAACAATTGAATCCCAGCAGAATAAAAGTATTAATTTCTTTCTTAAAAATCCCAAACTTTTGAATTGTATGGCAACATGAGAATTTTAGAGAGAAATGTGTATAATTTTTAGGAAATGCAAAAATAGACCGAAAAATATATTAAACATATATTTATATTTTAAAAATGTATTTTGTTGTTGTATGAAAAAGAGCAGCTTTTCATTTTTGATAAAAACTCTTTTTGCGTTCCACAGAAAACTCGATAGATAGAAATTTCAGTTGAAAGCAAAAATATTTTTGACTTAAAACTAATCATATTTAGAAATGATTTCTGCAAACAGGTTGCCCACAGTAATCATGCAAATGTATTATCAAAGATAAGATGTGGCAATTTAAAGAATTCATGGTGGGGTTGTGAGAAATGTACAAAATGTGCATGATGAGCATGTGGGGGAAAAGGACTGCATCTGTGTGTGTGAGAAATGCATGAAAAAGCGTGCACACAGCTCCTGTTGGCTTCCTTCACCCGCGGGCTCTGCTCCACCCCAAACAACTATTTTACAACTCACTTTTATTAAAGAGAGAAAAGTTGATCACACAAATAAAAAAAGAAATGAACAAACGAACACATAAAACCAACGACGTGCTGATGCATGTAAAAATGACAGCACAAGAAAATTTCACACCTAAAAATGCACACATCAAAACTCATCTGTCACCACAGGAATGCAAGCTAATGAAAACATCGCAAGTCAATAAGAGCTGCAGATATGAGTCATTAGCTCTGCTAAAACCTATCTTCCTACATAAGCAGTTGCCTCAGAAATCCCATTAGGGATCGTTTGGGTGTGTTTTACACGAGTTGCATGCAGCAAAGCTATTATCTAATAAATCTAAACACAATGGCCTTCATTGGGTGCCCACGGACAACATCTACTTTGACCCGCCCTTAAATACTGTAAACATGAGGCCTGGAAGAGTTTGGACTGGTTTGTGTTGTCGACGTGTCGAGAAGACGCTGTTTTCTGCGCTGCGAAAGCAAATCCACCTTGCATGCACTTCCAAAGCACGAGGACTCGCGCTCGAACTGATATGGTAAAACCGACGCCATTGTCACTGTTCGTACCACTGTGTATTGAGCACTGAGGAAGCCTCCGGAGCTGAAATTCAGATATGGTAATGGCTGTTTAGTTTCCGACACTCGCTGTGAGGGGTAGACCAATCACAACAGACTGAGCAATCTGACCAATCGGAGCAGAGTGTGCTCTCAGAAAGGAGGAGTTTAGAGAGACTGAATTTTGACATTGAATGCATGTAAATCTATTGCAGGAGAGCTCCGAAACAAAATTAGGAAACTTCAAAATAATGGCATTGGGGCGCTTTAAATATATACAACTGAAGTTTATTCATAAATGAATAAACTATTTTTTCATTTTTTGGGGATATTCAAATTAATTAACCAATCATACCATTGATCAGCTCTACCAAACTTGGATGTCTTTTTTCCAGTAATAAACAAACATTGTTAAGTTGTTTTGGTTGATACTGTGAAGCTGCTTTGATACAATCTGTATTGTGAAAAGCGCTATATAAATATATTTGACTTGACTTGACTTTATTCATAAATGCTTCTTGCGTGTCAGGAATACAGCCGCTGTAGGCAACTCGCCAGGTTTGGGAACAGAGCTGTTTCACGTCGTCCATGTTTACATGACACTGTTTTAAAGAATCCACTTCCAAGAAAATTAAGGATACTGTTTATGGTTTATTTAATTTATTTATTCTGGAACATTTCAATGCCAAGAATACTGGCACAAAAAAAAAAAAAGTGTTCGTTTGGAAAGAGTCACACCTGGAGGTAAGGTGAGGTGAGTATTCAAGGGCGTTCGAGCGGGAACAAGAGCAAGTTGTCCCAAAACGAAAGTTTGACACATGCTTGCACAGATCCCTGAGGGCACAGTGAGAAGTTGCACAGGTTGGGTTTTATACGCCTGATCAGAACATAAACCCTTGGATATTCAAATTAATTAACCAATCATACCATTGATCAGCTCTACCAAACTTGGATGTCTTTTTTTCCAGTAATAAACAAACATTGTTAAGTTGTTTTGATTGATACTGTGAAGCAGCTTTGATACATTCTGTATTGTGAAAAGCGCTATATAAATATATTTGACTTGACTTGACTTGACTTGACTTTAACTATATGAGTTGCTCAATGCACCACATGACAGATCCTAATGCCAATGAAAATACTAGTCACAAAGCAGATCATCTATGTGGGTTATGGCATTGTGCACACGTTTGGCACATAAGCACGCTTAAAATCATACAGATTCCTACTGTGGAAACAGGAAAAAGAACGAGATAAAAGTTGTTGAAATGTTACTGTCATAGCAAATCAACATGCCTAGAGGGCTACTGTAAAATGAATGACCATCCGTTACTGCGATGTTTGTTGTAAATGACCCTAAACGTTCTATTAAATTATACAAATTTAGCATGTTTCAATGCCATCGACTCCAAGCACAACTACGCAATACGCAATATGATTTCAACTACGCAATATGAATCATATTGATTATGATTAATATGATTATTAAAAAAGTAAAAAATATAACCCCCCCCCCACCCCACACAAAAAAAAGTAATACAAAATTGATTCACACAAACCTAATAATATTATTTCATTTTATGAATATATATATATATATATTAGTAGTGAATAATTGATTTTTTTATAAGTTATAAATAATAATGTTTGTATGCATAATATAATATTAATATAATATAATATGCACACTGAGTATATGCTATTAATATAATATAATATTCACACTGAGTATGTTTAAGAAAAAAAGAAACTGACATTTAAAAACTGTCATTTTGTGACAAACGTGCCCCAATAGTGTACGCTATATTGGATATGATCAACTTTAAATTGAAATAATAAAACAATAATGAACGACAAAACAATGAATAAAACAAAAAAGTTACATAAAAAACATTGTAATGAATACATTCTTTAAATTAAATATTGTATTCCAATAATACATTCTTTAAATGTGTGAAACACAATCCTCAAGTTTAAGTTCAAATCGAACCTTTTTTAAAAGATATATTTAGAAAAATGTATACATTGTTGCAATATTCAGAAAATAGAAACAACCCTCAGTCTCTTAATTAGTAACACACACTATTTTAGTTCACTAATATATTCACGTTTGCCGCACGTTTGTGTATAAAATATCAACACTGCACTATATGACCTCTTGCCATTTTCATTGGCTCATAACCTACAAAGATTCCGCGTAACCGAACCAGCATGTAAACACAAGTCGTGTGTACGGTAACAAAGCTAAAGAGGCACACACACACACACTGTTTACATCCAAGCACCTCTGCTACTCACACAACAGCCCAGCCGACACTTCCAGAGAAATTCAGTGGAAGTCACAGCCCAGTGCTTATCTCTCACTGTTCTCCCTCTCTGTGTGTCACGCGTTCCAGGGAAGCAAGAAAACGCTATGAGAAATGAGAAAGGAGGGCTGGGATGGGAGATATAACAGCGGTCTATCTCTGGTGTACTGGCCATGTGTGCAGCTTCAGGCGTTTGGTTTACCTGTGCTGCATTTCAATGGAAACGCATGGGGCATCAGATGTCATGTGTTGAGAGGATCACACACTCGCCACAGTCTGCTGCAAAACTGCTTTCATTCGGAGGAAGACCTCAATAACATTTTCCCTTCGATCAGTAGTGCAACGGCCAAGGTTACTGATAACACGGAGAGACATTCCTGGAAAATGTCAAAACCACTATTACAATATACTATATTTACCCATAGACTAACAACCTTTCTTCTTTTAATGGCTTCACAGAGCCCACGTTTTCAGTATGTTCTGGAAGTATTTATTCCCATTCATTTTCCCCATGTTGATTTGAAAACATTCTTCAATAAAGATTCAAAATGAATCACACACTTTTTTTTAATTCTCAAAATTGCATTTTATTAACTGGCTTATTAATTCGTTGATTTGCATAGACTTCGTATCAAAATGTACAAGCCAAAACAATAAAGAGCTTGATAAAACCCGTTCAAAGGTTTCAGGTTGGTAAGACTTTTAAATGTTTTTTTTTAAAAGAAATCTCTTTGATAAAAAAATACAGTAAAAGGAGAAATATTTTAATATAAATTAAAATGACATATTATATACAAAACAAATGTATTTTCAAATGTAATTTATTCCTGTGATCAAAGCTGAATAATATCATTACTCCAGTCTTGTGTCACACGATCCTTCAGAAATCAGTCTAATATGCTGATTTGCTGATCAAGAAACATTTATTATCATGATCAAAGTTGCGCTGCTTCATATTTTTGGGGAAACCGTGATACAGGATCCTTTGATTAAAAGAAAGCTCAGAAGAACAGAATTGATCTGAAATAGAATTGTAAGAAAAGTAAATGTCTTTACTGCCACCTCTGATCAATTCATCCTTGCTGAATAAAATGATTAATTTCTTTAAAATAAAACTTTGAATACTAATACATAACTAATCAATCATATATATATATATAAAACTAAGCATGCTAATTAAAAATGGAGGATTCACAGAAGAATAAATCATCGATTTACACATGATGGCAGGTCTGTCTTGAAAAGTTTGTTATTGCTAAAAATCTGTTTCTCTATGGAGAAAATGAGTGGCTCCAGAACCCTGTTGCTCTAGTCTTGTTTCTCACACTCTATTACTCTCAGATGCCGTCAGCACAGAGTCGCAACTTCTTAGGAACCATTCCATTATGAGCTGGAATCACGGGCTGGAACCGCTTACATTCTTTCTGAAAGAGATCACTTTTCCCAGGATGTCCTTCAGTGCTCTTTTCTACTCTCCCTCTCTCCCTCCAGGCTTTCTTCTGACCCTGCACAGCTGTCTCCACATACAAACTTCATTTTTTACTTTATGAAATATGCAGTGTGAGTCAGTGTCTCTGAATTCCAAGGTTTGGCGGAGCAGGACACAAGCCAAGCTCTGGTTTTGGGTGTTGCCCAAGTACATTACCAGAAGGGAGTAATTAGCGGGATTGGGTCATTCTTGCTGCAGTACATTTCCATGCAAGCTTAATATATGGAATACGATATTAGACTCAAGAACGTTAAAGATGGAAGTCATATTAATGTTTTATTTTATCACAGTATAATAAGAGTGAACTGTTTATGTTTAGACATTACAGAGTTCAAAAGATATGACTGTATATCAGGAATCACCCACTTTAGTTATTTGAAAAACAAACATGAGAATACACTACCATTTAAAAGTTTGGGGTCAGTAATTTATTATAATTTTTTTTGGGACAGAAGTGATACTTTTATTCAGCAATGATGCATTAAATTGATCAAAAGAGACAGTAAAGTAACTTATAATTTTATACAAAGCTTTCTATTTCAGATAAAGTTCTTTTGAACTTTCTATTAATAAAAATAAAACAAAAGAAACTTTCTATTAATCAAAGAATCCTAAAAGAACGTACACACATGTTTCTTGAGCAGCAAATCAGCGTATTAGAATGATTTCTGAAGGATCATGTGACACTGAAGACTGGAGTAATGATGCTGAAAATACAGCTTTGCATCACAGGAATAAATTACATTTGAAAATATATTCAAATACATACAAAACAGTTATTTTAAATTGTAACAATATTTTACAATATTACTGTTTTATTGTATTTTTGATCAAATAAATGCAGCCTTGGTGATCATAAGAGACTTCTTTCAAAAACATTCAAAATCGTATCAACCCCAAACTTTTGAATGGTGCTTATAGTTAACCGTTGCATCTTTTAACCCAATGCACAGAAATGAAATCCTCACAGATGGGAGCTTTTATATTTGTAGCACAACAAAACATTTACCATACGTGTTTGAAAACAGGCCAAATTAAGCTTTTTATGTCAATCATGCATCTATAAATAGCTTAACATGGCCTGTTTATACAGATCTTTTGGGCTATATTGGTGTTCTTCACAAATTAAGAAAAATCTGCATTAATATGGATGCATATGTACACTGCAAGACAATTCATAAAACCCAATATCCTGACACGTGCACATAAACATTTACGTTGGGCAGTGTAATGCTGGCCTGCTGCTCTATCAGGTGAAATACATTTCATATTAAATAAATACAACTCTATAAATACATGCTGTATATAATTAAATTAATATTATATGCATTTATTTAAAATACCTTTCAAAATTTTGGAGTTGATCAGATTTTTGAAGGTTTTTAAAAGAAGTCTATTATGCTCCCCAAGGCTGCACAAGGTTGATTAAACACAGTAAAAACAGTAATATTGTGAAATATTATTACAATTGGAAATAACGGTTTTCTATTTTATTTTAGAATGTAAAGTACCTTTAGCATCAATACTCCAGTCTTCAGTGTCACATGATCCTTCAGAAATCATTCTACTATGCTGATTTGTTGCTCAAGAAACATTTATTATTATAATTATCAATGCTTAAAACGGTTGTGCTGCTTAATATTTTTGTGGAAATTGTGATACATTTTTTTGTATTTTTTTGAAAGCTCAAAAGAACAGTTTTTGTTTGAAACATTATTTACATGTTATTTACTGACATATTTGATACATTTATTATGTTCTTGCTGAATAGAATTATTAATTTCTTTCAAAAAAAAAATAAAACCTCTTACAGACCGCAAACTTTTGAACGGTAGTGTATGCAAATATTAATGACTGTTATACTTATTGCTCACTTGCCAATGGTGGCACATGCACTGATGACCCAATATCAGATACACACCTGATTTAGAATCACATATGGAAGTAGTCCAAATCGGATGGCGTAAAATCACATCTCATAAGTGTTTTTGTTGTTTCCACACGTGCAACAAGATCCGTCTGTGAGATAAAAAGATCTGAATGGAGTGATGGTGTCAATGCGGTCATTGGGACTGCAAGTGACTGCAGATATTTCCTTCAGCTGCGGTTTTCACAAGGGAAATCAAACGGCAAACTAACCAATTACCGAATTCAAGAAGAATAATACAATAAATGTCCTTAAAAATCATTCACCAAAATGTATTAGCATAATTATCATATCAAATATAATTATTGTTAAGCTAAATAATTCAAAATGTACAGTACATATAAAAAAATGTGTATATTGATGCACACTCACATAGTAGTGAGTAGTTATACATGCTTTTTAAAAATGAGGAAAGGTCACACAACCTATTTTTGATATGTACGATTATGTGTTTGTTAGCATTGTATTATTTGCATTTACTGTATCGTGTATCGTTACGAGACAGCACACCTGAAGTACAGAGGATTTGTATAAGGTGCAGTTTCATATGGAGAGACAGGAAATGGGCCAAGCTTCATCAAGCTTTCGAGTCCCCTAAAATAGCTTCTTATTGGCTTCCCTGTGGTCACCTCGCTGGGATTTCTGTCTTGATCTCTCGCTGCCAAAGTGCTCTCTTGAAAGATCCCGCGGTGCGTCCGCTGGGTATTTAAGAGCCTTTCTCTCCCTCAATTTATCTCCCTTTCTCCTTCTCTAAAACGCTTTACAGATACATCAACATTTCCATCACTGCAAGGAAAGGTCGAATCATCAGCAGAGATCTCTGGAGGTTCTCAGAAGGCCTGTCCTCAGCTCGGGGTTATCTTGTCAGCCGAAACCACACGGCAGCACCCAACCTCATCCTGTTTCTCACACATCGAAGAGCAGCTCACCGCACATTTCATAACAGCAAACACTTTCAAAACAAAACACCAGCAACAGCGAGTTTCAGGTTGAGCCATTAGCAGCTTTGGGATGGTGCGCAAGGGGCAAATAATCAAGACAACAAGCAGACAAACAACTTGTTTACCGAGGCGACACGGCAGGACCTGGCTGGATTTTACATTGACATGTGACAGAGTGAGAAATGTTACTCAGCATCTGTTTTCCTGTACTCCTAATTGATGCATCATTAAGAACAAGGGTCAATATTTATCATACCACAGTCGGAATCATTTCTGAGGATCTTAAACCGTAGCAGGGAAGCTGTGGGAAATGTTATTGATGAGCTTGTAAGAGCAGCCTGACCTGGAGGTAAGGTGAAAGCCAACGAACTGCAGACTCCTGCGATTTTATTGGCAAAAGCCTGGAATGTGCTCAGGGCAAGCAGCCAGGCCGCATTAACGGACGGACTGCTGACTTCCCAGAATACCATCACTCTGCAAGTCCATCCTGGAAATGGCTCTATAGCTCTATATCTGTGCAGCGGATGAATTAAGTGCCGAGATGTGGTTTTCCCTCTATCAGTCACTCATCCTTCAAAAGCCTTGATATATATCCTTCCCTCCAGAGCTTTGAGAGTTTTGATACCAGATTTGTAGTGCTCTTAAGAAGAGGAAAGAAACCCCAGAGCTATGGGCCAGAGCAAACCGCGCGCCACATTCTCAAAATCCACCCCAAACCTCATTTTGTATCTGAAGAAATGAAATACTAGCAGTATCATAACTGAAAGCAAGCAGGAATTGTATATAATAGAGTGTACAGTATATTGTGGAATGAATTATATGCATGCAGACTACACTCACCTAAAGGATTATTAGGAACAACTGTTCAATTTCTCATTAATGCAATTATCTAATCAACCAATCACATGGCAGTTGCTTCAATGCATTTAGGGGAGTGGTCCCTGTCAAGACAATCTCCTGAACTCAAAACTGAATGTCAGAATGGGAAAGAAAGGTGATTTGAGCAATTTTGAGCGTGGCATGGTTGTTGGTGCCAGATGGGCCGGTCTGAGTATTTCCAACGCATTCTCATCCTTTGGCGTCATATAGGTGACGCCATATGACATTTCGTCGAAATCTTACGCACATGGCATCCTTTAGCGTCAATATAACACGCACTGTTATGGGTAGGTTTAGGTCTGGGTTAGGGAACGGTTATGACGCCTTGGGATCTGCGTCTCATATTCACGCTAAACGATGCCATGTGCGTTGGATTTAGACGAGCGTCACCTGTATGACGCCTTGGGTTCTGCGTCTCATATTGATGCTAAAGGATGCCATGTGCGTAAGATTTCAACGAAATGTACAAAGCGTCACATGTATGACGCCAAAGGATGAGAATGGGCTGGTATTTCACAATCTGCTCAGTTACTGGGATTTTCACGCACAACCATTTCTAGGGTTTACAAAGAATGGTGTGAAAAGGGAAAAACATCCAGTATGCGGCAGTCCTGTGGGCGAAAATGCCTTGTTGATGCTAGAGGTCAGAGGAGAATGGGCCGACTGATTCAAGCTGATAGAAGAGCAACTTTGACTGAAATAACCACACTGTAAAAAAAAAAAATACGTTAAATTTATGGGAAAAAACTGGCAGCTGTGGTTACCAGAGTTTTCCTGTTAAAAATACGGTAGCAACATTTTAGGTTTTACAGACTTTTAACCATATATAATTTTACAGCAATTAACCGTATTTCATTATCTGATATAATCTTAACTTACAGACTTTTTGAAGTATTAATATCTGTTTTGTTTCATTGTAATACACTGACAGCCAACAATCACAGCAGTAATGAGAGTCAAATGATCAATCAAAGCTCATCATAAACAGCTATTCCACAAGAATGTTAATCCTAATATATAGAAGCTGCACAGTGTCATTCACACAAACATTAAACACCATCATGGTAACATGTTGAAATTAAAAATATGCAATAAGCATTAATTTAACAACATTAAATGAAACATAAAACCCTAATGTACATAACTGATTAGAAAAAAAACTAAGAAAATTATGAAGAAACAGTTATTTAAAAAAAATACATTAAATGTGATGTGTCACGCAGGGAATTGTGGGAATGTCAATTTACACTGTAAATTATACAATGACTTGTTCTTTTTCACTTCCATTATATGTATCACAGTTATAGAGGGTATGCGCATGACGTCACCGTCGGCCGGAGTGAATGCGGTCACGCCCACAAGTGGCAAAAAGACTGAGCGGCAGCATTTGTTTTCAGCGTGAATGCCGTGAAAATCACACAAAACACATCTAAAACGGGAAAGAGCTTTGCGATTGACTGTACAACTAGATTTGACCAGAAATCTGAGGTACTGTATATTTTTACAGACTGCAAAAAGCTACAGAACAGACTATATTCTGCATAATTGGATGTTTTTAAATAAACACTGACAAAAAACTATACAAGTTTTAGGGCTGGACGATATGATGATATACAGTATAACATTAATGTAAGTGATCACTCGGATTTAGACCTATCTATATTGTATTTATATAAAACGTTTACAGGCAAATTTTCTTCATTTATTTCCCCGGCGTCGAAATCAGGCACATATAAATGTCAGGAAACACGATTCCTGGCTGCATGTCAATATCCATGGATCACTGGATCTTTGATAAGTTGTAAGGAACACTATATCGAGTCCAACTTTTAGTTTAAACTGAAAATAGTTTGTTTTACTCGCGTTTTCGCTGTTTCCCCTATTAACTCCAGCCACGCAGCAGCTCTTTTGCCACTCAGTCCCGCTGAGGGGGGCGTGTTCCGGCGGGGAAGTGACGTTAATGCATTCCCTCTATTTACCGTATATAGTAAGGACACTTTCTGTTAACCAATTAACAGTTTTTCACTGTAGCATTTTTACAGTCTTTTACTGTTAAAATCACGATAATTTTTTACAGTGCACTCTTTACAACCGAGGTATGCAGCAAAGCATTTGTGAAGCCACAACACGCACAACCTTGAGGCGGAAGAGTCAGAATTTGGCGTAAACAGAATGAGAACATGGATCCATCATGCCTTGTTACCACTGTGCAGGCTGGTGGTGGTGGTGTAATGGCGTGGGGGATGTTTTCTTGGCACACTTTAGGCCCCTTAGTGCCAATTGGGCATCGTTTAAATGCCACGGCCTACCTGAGCATTGTTTCTGACCATGTCCATCCCTTTATGGCCACCATGTACCCATCCTCTGATGGCTACTTCCAGCAGGATAATGCACCATGTCACAAAGCTCGAATCATTTCAAATTGGTTTCTTGAACATGACAATGAGTTCACTGTACTAAAATGTCCCCCACAGTCACCAGATCTCCACCCAATAGAGCATCTTTGGGATGTGGTGGAACGGGAGCTTCGTGCCCTGGATGTGCATCCCACAAATCTCCATCAACTGCAAGATGCTATCCTATCAATATGGGCCAACATTTCTAAAGAATGCTTTCAGCACCTTGTTGAATCAATGACACGTAGAATTAAGGCAGTTCTGAAGGTGAAAGGGGGGGTCAAACACAGTATTAGTATGGTGTTCCTAATAATCCTTTAGGTGAGTGTATGTGTTTCCACTAAAAGCTTCCGGTATTCTTCCATCGCAAACTATGGCTGATCACTTATTTATATATATATATATATATATATATATATATATATATATATATATATATATATATATATATATATATATATATATATATATATAAAAAAATTCAATACATTTTATTTAGAAAACAACATTTTGGCTTACAACTAGGGTAAGCAACTGCTGCTCCTGCTTGACCCTCATTTTAGCCTATATCTTCAGTGGAAGTACTAAAACAAAAAACTTTCTATGTGTTTTGGCTGTTCATCTACACGACAACGTCAACTTGGGGGCCTGAAAACGCAAAATTTAGTGAAAACGGTGACGTCATGCGCATGTGTATTACGTGTTCAGTCTATAGGAGCGTAGTGTTTCTTTACAAAGTGACATCGCCAACTACTGGCCTGACATGAATAGTACAGCGTTTTTAGTCATTTTGTCTATGGGCATCGTGTCAATGGGCATCGTTTTGACAATGGTGGCGTCTGTAGGTGATGAATATATTTTTTGTTATTTAAAGAGCGCGTTAGTAATATGCGCCATGTGAATAGCGAATCTGCCATGGCACGAGCGCAACTGGCTTTTAAAGGGAATGTGAGATGAGACTCTGATTGGTTTATTGCACGTTATACCCAATACACACCCATTACTCATTAAGAAAATAGGGACAACCCTTTTAGATTATGCGCCGGGCGCGCCAACCATTTTCCCCCCCAAAAAAAGGATTTCCAAAAGTGGATTCAGACACGCCCTAAGTGCACTTGAACCATGCGCTTTAGACCATGAGGTTAGATTGTAAAAATAGGGCCCCATGTCGTAATTACAAGACGGCAACCAGCGACGTTCTACTTTGAGCTGTTCGTCCTCAGACCCATATTTATGATTTTCTATGGCAACAGTATCAACGGCGAAATGTTGATTATTATTGTTATGTAATGTGCTTTGAGACGAGGTATTTTAACGGCATCTCTCATGACGCTTTGCAGACTCTGCTCTCGCTGTGCGCGGTCATGTGTTTTTGAGGTGTGTGTTTTGAGATGCTCTGAAGGGAGGGTGGGATCTTATGCTTTCAAAGCTAGCTTGCTATTTTTAGCCTCTCCGAAATGATCTATCCTAGCTTTAATACTATTACATTTATTAAGACCACATAGTATATTTCATATTTAGGGGTCATTGATTAATTTAGATGCAACGGGATGGAAACGTTGAGAGGATTTGGTTGGGATCCTGATTAGGTTGGGAGTCTGAGATTTGTACCTTCAGGCGGTTACATTATGGAGAAGGTATGTGCAGGTGGAGGAGCTCAGCCAAATGGAGTCACAGAGATTCCTTCCCCCTAGTAGAGAGCGATTCACTCTGCAGCAGACAGAAAGAACAGGATGAGCTGTAAGGCCTCTGCCACACACAGATACCCAGCTGCTCCCCTTTCACAACTCGCTTGTGATTCAGCGCAGGAGTGAGACACTGTCTGGTTTAGAACTGCGTCTGCTCCTCACGACACGCTCACGCGTTCTGCCAGGCGGGGAGGAAAAAGAAGAAAAACAGTGATGAGACACATGATGAATGTAGGACAGGAAGGCCACAGCCAGACAGAGTCTTAGACAGCCCTAAACCACTTTTGCAAAAGCAGAGATTTGTTGCGTGTAGGTGAAAGACCACAAGTGTTTGGCATGCAAACAGGTCGTAGATGTTCGGCTTTCGTAAAAGACTTCAATCCTGACCCAGACGTTCAACCTTTGCGCATTACATATTCATTCTCCGCCTCGCCCTCAACCAAATACACGCTGTAATTAAAAACATGTGTCCGTGCAGATTGGGGAAAGGACAGCAAGTTTAAGCTCATCCAGAATTCATCCAGCTTTGGATCCGGGCCCGGTGTAACAGAAAGCCCGGTCATGAAGGTATCAGCGTCTACACGAGCTCAGGTTGTTTTCTTCCAAGGCTTTCCTAGACTCACGCATTTGTGGGAGAATTGGCAGCTGTTTGAGAGACTGTCTGCCTTTGCGAAAACGCTGCAAAGCACATTCCACTGCGTCTGTGGTCAGACAGTTGTTTTTTATCAGTATTTGGACGATGAATGGTGGTGGATGGGGTTGTTTGGGTGCCTGGATTTGCCGGATCTGTAAATAGGGGAGGGTTGAGACATCAGGCACCCTGCTAACACTTCGGACGGCCTTAGTCTGTCTGACATCACAGGCAGAGGCGCCACTGACGTCGAGGGTGGTGAAATCTGCAGAAGAGAAAATAACTCAAATTTCTTTTGTTCTAGACTTCATGTTTCTGGAACAACAAATATTTGTGGTGCGCTGAGCAAGTGCGTCAGCAAGCTGCGGGCTATTTTTATGCACTAAGGGTGTTACGTTATGATTGTGATTTAATTACCGGATTTAAAAAACATAGAAAAGTTGTATTATTCGCAAATAATGTAAAATACATTTAGAACATTTACAAACACCACAAACATGCATTTTATTTCTCCGCACTCCACAACAAATTGTTTAAATTTAACAATATTCAGGACAGAAATGTGTGTAATGTGTGAATGTGTGTAAAACAAACAAATTATAGTGGCATTCATTTATTATAAACACCAAGCCTAAACAAATTTATTTAAAGCGTAATTGAAACTATTGTCACTTTACAGATAAAATGGATGTCACTGCATTATAAAAGTCGCTTTGGAATAAATCACAGCAGGTTTCAGATGATTTAAAAAAAATATGACGCACATATTCCTTAAAATACGGTAAGCAGTGAACAACAATAATCCAGTTCACTTTGAAGTTTGATGCAATTTAAATGCAATTTCCCTTTGAAGTCTCTTGAAAAAATAATAATTGTGGGTTAGAAAGCACATTACTTGCTATTTTTGTGTATCCTGCACATCAAAAGGGTTATATTGCTTACTTGTGACCACCAACCAATGCAAAATACAGAACACAGTTTTGAAGTAATTATCCTTTATTTTCTCTTGCAGAGCAAATATCTGTGGTGTGTTATTGTGATACAGCTCACTAGTGGATAAAGTCCAAAACAATCTTTAAAAGCAATTTTAAGTACACTTTAAATCCAATTTTGTTGTAAATATTTTCTTGCAAAACAAATATCTGTGCTACTGTACTTGCATTTGTGCGTGCATATAGTTAACAAGTCCTCGAGTTTCAAAAACAACATTATTTGAATACACTAAATAAATTGTGATGTGTTTAAGCTGCATTATAATCATAATCTCTAATTTATCATGGCGGGGTCACTCTCCTAAGCCAAACAGTATCTGAACTTCAGTTACCTCTGAGGTAATAGCAACACCACGGGATTTAATGCACTCCTATCCTCTCTAGAGATCCAACCAAAATAGCACTCAAGCAAATGGGTATTGCTTACTACAACGTTAACCCTTACACTGGCAATGTCAGAGCTCAAAACGGATCAGACGAAACACGGTTGTCTCCTGTTCTCAAACAGCTAATTATCTTTGTGCATCTCCTTTCAATCCTCAGGCGCTGGCAGTAGGCCACACACACAGAGCGAGAGTCTTACAGTGACCCATTTTCTGCTAACCTCAATTTCCTGAGCAACAAACTGCACCAATGCAGACACTCCTTTTTTTCAAGAGGTCACCGAGTACTGATTAAGCTGGGGCAGGTTTGATGAAATGACTTTGTTTTGTAATATCACTTAACCTGGAATTAATGCGACCTGTCAAAGAGATCAACGAGCAAATACATTATGACAATGGAAGAAGAAAAAAAAACAATATCCTAAATGAGCAAGTGTAAAATGACATTTAAACATACAATACATTAAGTGACAGATCTCAAATGAAAATGTCAAAATATAATGAGACAATGCAACATTCACAGTTCCTCTTTACTTATATATACACACATTGTTGAATTAAATATAAATATATAGACTATAACTATTTTATTTATTTATTAAGTTTAATACAAATACACTGTAAAAAATAATCGTGATTTTAACGGTAAAAAATGCAACAGTGCAAAACTGTTAATTGGTTAACAGAAAGTTCCTCATAGTTTTCTTGTTTTTTTTCTAATCAGTTACGCACATTAGGGTTTTATGTTACATTTAATGTTGTTAAATTAATGTTTATTGCATTTTTTAAATTTCATGTGTGTTACCATGATGGTGTTTAATGTTTGTGTGAATGACACAGTGCAGCTTCTTTATATAAGTATTAGCCTTTTTATGGAAGATTGCTTGTGATGAGCAATGATTGCTCATGTGACTCTCATCACTGCTGTGATAATTGTGGGATGCCAGTGTATTACAATGGTACAAAACAGATACACATTTTTTAAACGGTTGGTCAATCAACATTTTATCAGAAAATGAAATACGGTTTATTACTGTAAATTTTAAGTTAAGTTTGTAAAACCATTAACGTTCCTACCGTATAAGAATGAGACTTGCTATCGCCAATAAACACGACACACTGCTGTGAGCAAGTAAGACATGCTGCTGCTGCTCCTTATAGAGAATGATGTGATGGCAAGCAGATTGAGTTAAGGACCAATCATCCTGCAGCATCAGCCTAAGCCACCTAGAGTTTCATGACAGAACTTTGTGTAGGCTATGTGTGTGTATATACTGTAATTATTACCCTCAGGCTCAGCCCCTCCCTCAGTACGCAATGGGCTCTATGCACGGCGGTATTTCCGGTGAAGGTCTAAGGATGCTCGATAACTTCCGCCGATCGTAGAGTCCAATGCAATACCGAGAATTTATATAGAATTTTATACTAATACTTATACTATACTTTTATTTATAGATAAAACAGACCCCCCTCGTTGTGTTTATGCTTCTTTTTAAAATGATATTAAATAAACATAACTATATATAAAATTACATCTAAACGTATGAAAGTTTGGTTTCAAAGACGGGAGGACAGTAAATTTTGAAGACTCTGCCATAATCCCGTTTTCCTCGGTTTTCCTCCGCTTTCATCTCCCCAACCGGAAACCGAAGAGCATCCTTGCGTCAAATGCGGAACTTATGCGTGCATATAGCCCATTATCTATATACAGCTCACCCCCCACTATACACACTCACGCTGTGCTCACGATGATGCATAAATCATATATGCCGGTTCACATGGATCCTGGTGGCTACCACCTGCTTTGGAACTGATGAAGCAAATCTTGCCCATTTTCCAAATATCCTTTAAAATTCCTCCAAAAACACAGTCCCCTGTAAGAGCACCAAGTGTGTCAAATTAATTGACCACCCCCATTTTGTGCCCTTCAACTCTTGCCAAATGAAAGCAATCACACTGAGCTCATTGTGACACCTGCAGTCTCAGTTCATGTTCTCCATATTCTGACCTTTCAGCTCTGTGTGGCACACTGGTACAAGAAACTACAACATGATCACCACATTCAGAAACATTCAGGTTTCTCTAAAAGAGAACAGAGCAAAGAGAGAGAGGAGAACTAAGATGCTGGCAGGGCCGAGCGTTTGTTTCCCAGCCCCCATCCCGAGTGCAGTCCGCAGGTTTCATATGGGTACCATTTGGCTGTCTGAATGTGCAGTTATTTTGCACAGCAGGTTCTCGTGAAAGACTCTACCTGCTGGTGAGATATTATGCATGCCAATAGGAACACGGTGTTCTATGCACATATAGATTCATGGTTTCAAATTTAGTTTTTGATATAAAAATGTTGTTATACACAGTATTTATATTTATATTACACAGGTGCAGACTATACTTGTGCTTGCTCATTTAGCAAAAAGACAAACCACTGGGGTCAGTAGAAGGCCTTACCCATACATGACATGATTGCATCCCATAATCTCTCTAACAAATGATGATCACATAAAAATGAATAACATTACATTTTAAAGGGGTTATGTCATGTATTTGGCCTGAAAAACCATCTATATCACTGTAAACAAGAGCTATTGTGGTCATAAATACATAAGACATTATATGTTTTTATAGTCCATGTATATATAGTGTGTTTTGCAGTCATGTACTCTATTACTGATTTATGGTGTTTATGGTGCACCTTCAATGAGTCCAGAATATGGTTTTAGACCTATTATAACAGAGAGCGTTATGAGTGACGTTTCAATCTTGGATGGATGGATGGATGGATGGATGGATGGATGGATGGATGGAGCAGCAAATCAGCATATTAATGATTTCTGAAGGATTATGTGACATTGAAGACTGGAGTAATAGACAGATCCTGATTCAGAATTCAGCTTTGCCTATACAGGAATATTTATGATATATTCAAATAGAAAACAGTTATTTCAAACTGTAACCTAAAACTGTTTTTGCTGTATTTTGATGAAATTAACACATCCTTGCTAAACATAAGAAACTCTCAAAAACATAAATTACCGACCCAAAACCTTTAAACGGGAGTGTAGACGCACACTCAGCTTTATTTTTCGAAGGCAAGAATCACTATTACTGTTCAAAATGGTTGAAAAATCAGATTCTCATAGCATCCACCTAGCAACCAACGAGAAACACCCTGGCAACCACCCACAACACCCTTGAATCATGGCGCGATAATTGCAATAATAAATGGCACTAGTGTTAAAAAATGCCCTCATTAACCCAGTTACACAAATCACCCAACAGCACGGATTATACGATCAACTTCCTTTAACCAAATCACATGGTCAATCTCTTCAAGGGAAAACTGTTCTGAAACCACAGACATGGAACAACCGGTCTTCTCACCTTAAAAGACCGGCTGTTGCACACAGTGGCCGATCTATCTGACAGACATCCTCCTCCCACGTCAGTTCTGTTCTGGCACAGCGCACCTCTAATCGGGGTTAAATTAAGCGTCAGCTCCGCCGTGCCATATACCAGCCTCTTTGAGCATCCTCAGCTCTCCTGAGACTCAATGAAAGCTTAAAGCGAAATGCAGGCAAGTTTGTTGGCAGATTATGACCCTAAACCATCTGCAACCCTTTGAGATCAAAGCATGCCACTGATGAATAATGCATGTCAATGCTTGTGCAACCACTAAGGATGCATGAGGATACAATAAGTGGTTCCAACGCACCACATGCCAGTAAAAATGCATCCCGGTGGTGGTGGTTTCCATAGCAGTACCTTAGGCACAAAATAATGGATGGAGGAATCTGCAAGAAATGACAAATTTCATGCAAAGTTAATGCAGTTCAGCCCAGCTTGACAGATAAAAAGTCTACCCGACTGGTCCATAATATCTTGTTTTACGTACAGTATGTGCTCCATAACATGTGCTGGGGTTTAGGCCAGTTGCTCGCTCTCATGCATGATTGTGCACAGATGGCAGGTTGCATGTGAGGTAACAGTGCAGGCTTTGTTAAATAAAACAGATCAGATGCGCATTCATACACACTGGCAACAAAACAAACATGCCATGACTACCACAAGTCACCTGACGTGGTTTCCTGGAAATAGTGTGGCAGTAAGCGTATGGCTCTTGAATTGATGAGAGCGCAGGTGCCAGTGTATCTCTAGGGAAACTCTCTGGAAAGGTTTCTCTAATTATACATGCGTCACCATTAAAGGCCTAAACATGATCCACAATAGACACAACCTGGCCTGGGTGTTATAAAATCCCAGCTGAGTTTATATTATGTTGAAATCCTAAATAGTGATATGGAAGTCAATGGGGCCCATCAACTGTTTGGTTACCGACATTCCTCAAAATAAGTTCTTTTGTGTTCAGCAGGAGAAAGGAATTCAAATAGTTTTTTAACAACTTGAGAGTGAGCAAATGATGACAGAATTATCATTTTTAAATGAACTATCTCTTTAAATGTTAAAATTGATTATTATAACATTATTATTTAGATTATCTAAGAATAATAATATTATTTAGATTATCTAATCATTATTATTATTATTAATTATTAGATAATATTTTTGATAGATTATTACATTCCTGTAGCTCAAACACTAGAGCATGAAGCTTGCAAAGCCAATGTCATGGGTTCGATTCCCAGGAAATGAAAGAACTGATAAAAACTTTGAACACAATGCAAGTCACTTTGGATACATGCATCTGCCAAATGCACAAATGTAAATATATTTGAAAAAAAAAAGTGTTGATTTAGCTCCATGACTGTATTTCATATATTGGTACTGTATTATATTATCCACACAGCTCTCTGGGTATTGACATTGGCATCGACTAAAGCAAAACCCATAATGGTCAACCACTACTAGCCGAAAAGTTTGACTTGGAAACTGTCTCTCATAATTCTGGTAAACAGAGAGAAGGATTTATGGCTGTCTTTGTCAGTTGAGCTAACGGGTTCTGGCTTTTGCTTACATAAAATCATGAGTTGTTCTGGAGTTGGATCAGGGTGGTCCTCAACCTCCAACAGAAGCTGTTCCACAGAGCAGTTGAGCAATTGTGGTTTAGTCCAAATTGTCTGAAGAGACTCGATCGCTTTATATGATGAACAGATTAAGTTAAGGCTTTTATTCACACATAAACATTGATCAGCGAACATTAACAGAAGCTTTTCCGAACCTGTTTGACACGTGAGAACAAACCTCTTTGGTTCCTGCGGAAGATCAAACGTGTTGCGTAACATGAGAATGAACCTCATTGG
The DNA here is from genome assembly GCA_030578255.1 of Tiaroga cobitis. NCBI lineage: Eukaryota > Metazoa > Chordata > Actinopteri > Cypriniformes > Leuciscidae > Tiaroga > Tiaroga cobitis. The sequence continues at coordinate 36,070,895 of CM060598.1, read as the reverse complement.
TTCTCACACATCAAGCGGACATGCTTGAGCTTCGGTTTATCATAATGAATGTGTAAGTGAATAAAAGCCTAAATTCAATCTGTTCATCATATAAAGCGATCGTGTCTCTTCAGAAAATTTGGACTAAACCGCTCAATATGGATGCATTTTACAATCTCTTTATGAACTTTTTGAAGCGTCAAATTATCAGTTGTGTAGCTGTCTATGGAGGGATAGATATCCCTCAGATTTCATCAAAAAGATTTCAGATTATCATTTTTAGGTGAACCCTTTAAAATTGTATATATTTTTTCAAAAAGTAAAAAATTTAAACGACTCTCTTGTCAAAAAGTGATTGTGAATCCCTGCCTCCTAATTTCAATTGAAATATTCTACTTAGCTTTCTACGTACCTACAAACAAGATCTTTTTTTTTTTGTCTTGTGCTTGTAGTTCATTTCTCCTGATTCCTCTTGACTGCCCCTGAAATGGTAACCATGAAACTCTTTTCACACTAAATTAGCCCTTTTACTAAAATCCTGACCTAAAAATACAGTTATTGTGATTGTGGATATCAAAAATGGAGCAAGAGAGAAGCAGTACGCCACCTCGGTGCTGTCAAACACAACAGTAGCAAAAAACATTCTTACAAAACAAGCTAACAACTATTTATGATGCTTAAATGTGGCTTTTCAACTTCACCATGATTGACAGGCAGAAATAAAGTGACACTTGCAGAATCAGATAAAATTTATAGTGACAGAACTTAAATATTTTTTATAAAAATTAAAGATTATTTTACTTAATATTTGAATAATAAAATATTTAAAATAAAATAAAAATATTTCATCCAATATTTATTATTTGTATGTTCACTCACTCACTCACTCACTCACTCACTCACTCACTCACTCACTCACTCACTCACTCACTCACTCACTCACTCACACACACACACACACACACACACACACACACACACACACACACACACACACACACACACACACACACACACACACACACACACACACACACACACACACACACACACACATGGAATTATCTTGTCCATATGTAAATGTCCATTCGATATTCTGGAACTGAATACTGACTTTTCAGGACTCCTATTTATCATGAAATAATTATGTTTTCTGAGTGCCATACTGTTAAATAAGCCTTTAAGGCTCTCTGGGCTCTGTAATGTGCCATATGCAGAGTGTTTGCAAACATTGCGGGACAATTAGAAAAGATCTGTTACTTCCACTTGATTTCCATGCGTGGAGGGGGGAAAATCACGGGAAGGGGATACGAAGTGACAGCGATGAAATTCTGCAGCCACTTGCCCCGGGATGCATGAGGGCGCAATGCAGAAACAGCTTCCAGCCAGGGGGGAGTACAATCATCACGGCATGCCGGAGAGCCGAGCGAGAATATAGCTGCCTTTCTCTTTGCCTCCGTTCCTCCGGGACGCTAGCGTTATGCTCACCTGCTGGATTTTCACTCTGTAACGGTGACCACTGTCATGCTCTATTCCCATTAAATTACATGTCCGCTGCCAGCCAGATGAGCTCTGCTCAAATCCCAACCCTCTTAACGGCTGTGACTGTTGTCAAAATGCTGCCACAGCGTGTCAGGCCCGCTGCTCAATGAATAATGAAGTACTTCACTGCCTCCTTCCAGCGGGACACTGATGCTGGTGTCAGCAACTGTAAGACGACTTCATGTGACGCTCAGCAGTGCAGGTGATTCTTGAAAAGGGTCATGCAATCAGCAATATGGTTGTTATGTTTAAAAAGCATGGACTTTTGCAAGAGCATTCATTAGCAGAGTCATGTCATCGAGCAATGTCATGTCACTGCGAAAAGGTCATGCTGTTCATAATTCTACTTTTTATGTTGAATTGCTGCAACACCGTCATGAGTGTGTGCTATTTTTCTGGTGCAAAACTAGGAGACTTCTAAAGCATCAAGCAACGTATAGTTCAAATGTTTACTAACCCTTGTGGTGTTTCAACCCTATATTCTGTGAAACATTCAAACATATATTCCGATATATAGAATATCTGACTTTCTGTTTCCCATAGAGTTCCGACTAGATGATGATTTATACTGTCAAGATCCTAACCAGGCCTATGCACCATTTAAAACGTCTCGGTTACGTATGTAACCCTCGTTCCCTGAGTACAGGGAACGGAGACGTGTCGTCGGGGGAGTTCCCTGACGAATTGGGATCACGCTAGGGAGCCTATTGCCTTTGAGAGAATTAAAACGAGCCAATGGAATTGGCATGCAAAATTTGCATTCCGCAGCCCGCCTACCAGCGCGGGTATAAAAAGCGGAAGTAAATATTGCGTAATGCTTTTCGCTGAGGAGCCGAACAGTGTCCAGTCCTCCGCGAAGGTACAGCAACATGGCGAAGGGACGACACGTCTCCGTTCCCTGTACTCAGGGAACGAGGGTTACATACGTAACCGAGACGTTCCCTTTCGTCCTGGGAACTCCGACGTGTCGTCGGGGGAGTTCCCTGACGAATTGGGATCCCTAACAAAACGCCATGGTGCTGGCCCCTTCCAGCGCCCAGCTAAGCTACCCAAGCAGTTTTACAAATTACGGGAGCTAGCAAGGGAATCGCACTGCTGTTCCGCAAGACCCGCACAGTGGATAGGATAACACTGGGAAAGCGTGCCCAACCCGTAAACAGGGGAAGGGAACGCTGCGGAAGCCAGATGCCTGAAGAAGGCCTGGAATACACATATGTACTAGCCCAGGGGGATAGTGAAACATATGGCAGTCCCTGAGGTAGTCCCCTCCAAGGGGAGTGGGAGCGTACTCAACAGGGACGACAGAACGAGTCTGTCAAGGGGAAGACACGGCTAGACTGCACGTGGCATAATGGGTCACCGAAGAGACCACTGGACATAACACCCAGTCTACACAACAACTCCCATAGAGGTAGTAGACCTGGCGCCGGCGGTCCGCCACGCCTGGCACCGAAGGGGTGATGGAGGAACTCACGAGGCTAACCAACGTATGGCGCCAACGGAGCGAAAGACGCACGTATCCGGCTGAGGCACGGAGTGGCGTAGCAAGCCGACACAACCTATTCCCTCGCACCACTGGCCGTAGCGAGTACTCGGGAGGAAATAGGTTCCACACGTAGGCTATAGAATCTAGCGAACGTGTTCGGTGTCGCCCAGCCCGCAGCTCTACAAATGTCTGTCAGCGAGGCGCCTTGAGCCAACGCCCAGGAGGCGGCAACACCTCTTGTAGAGTGAGCACGCAACCTGGGAGGACAAGGCTCACCCGAAGCTTCATACGCTTGGGTGATAGCATCCACTAACCAGTGAGCTAACCTCTGCTTGGAGACGGCCTTCCCCTTCTGCCGGCCTCCGTAACAGACAAAGAGCTGGTCTGAGGTCCTGAAGCTTTGCGTTCTGTCAGTGTAAACCCGCAGGGCGCGGACTGGACAGAGAAAAGCTAGGGCTGGGTCTGCCTCCTCCTGGGGCAGCGCTTGCAGGTTCACTACCTGATCCACGAATGGAGTGGTAGGAACCTTGGGCACATATCCGGGCCGGGGTCTCAATATAACGCGAGAAAGGCCCGGCCCGAACTCTAGGCACGATTCGTCGACCGAAAAAGCTTGCAGATCCCCGACCCTCTTAAAAGAGGCCAATGCCAACAGGAGCGCTGTCTTAATGGACAGGATATTCAGCTCGACTGTCAGCAAAGGCTCAAAGGGAGGACTTTGAAGAGCTCTCAGTACCAGAGCTAGGTCCCAAGAGGGTACAGAGTGTAAAACACGAGGTGGATTTAACCTCCTAGCACCCTTGAGGAATCTGATGATCAGGTCGTGCTTCCCCACGGACTTACCTTCTACTACATCGTGATGTGCGGCTATTGCGGCAACATACACTTTGAGGGTGGAGGGAGACAGCCTTCGCTCCAACCCATCTTGTAGGAAGGAAAGCACGACTCTGACCGGGCAAGTTCGGGGGTCCTCCCGGTGGGAGGAACACCATTCGACGAATAGGTTCCATTTCAATGCATAGAGGCGCCTCGTAGAGGGGGCTCTAGCAGAAGTGATGGTGTTTACCACTGCCTGTGGTAGACCACCTAGAACCTCCGCGTCCCGTCCAGGGACCAGACATGGAGTTTCCAGAGGTCTGGACGCGGGTGCCATAGAGTGCCCCGTCTCTGAGAAAGGAGGTCCTTCCTCAGAGGAATCGGCCAAGGAGGGGCTGTCGTGAGGAGCATGAGTTCCGTGAACCAAGTCCTGGTGGGCCAATAAGGCGCCACTAACAAGACCTGCTCCTCGTCCTCCCTGACCTTGCACAGAGTCTGTGCAAGAAGGCTCACTGGGGGAAACGCATACTTGCGCAGGTCCCGGGGCCAGCTGTGAGCCAGGGCGTCCGTGCCGAGGGTCCCCTCGGACAGGGAGTAAAACCACTGGCAATGGGTCGTGTCCGGAGAGGCAAACAGGTCTACCTGTGCGAGTCCGAAAACACTCCAGATCAGCTGAACCGCCTGGGGATGGAGTCGCCATTCTCCTGGCAGGGGAGGCAACCGTGAAAGCTCGTCTGCCACACGGTTGAGCTCCCCTGGAACATGAGTGGCGCGAAGCGACCTCAGATGCTTCTGACTCCATAGGAGGAGGTGGGAGGCGAGTCGCGACATGCGGCGGGAGCGTAGACCACCTTGTCGGTTGATGTACGCAACGGTCGCAGTGCTGTCCGTACGGACCAGTACGTGCTTGTCTTTGAGGAGCCCCTTGAGGCGGCACAAAGCCAAGCGTACTGCTTGCAACTCTAGGCAGTTGATATGCCAATGCAGCTGGGGCCCCGTCCACAGACCCGAGACTGCATGCCCTTTGTACGTGGCCCCCCACCCCATGGCAGAGGCATCTGTGAAAACCACAGCATGCCTGGAAACCTGGACTAGGGGCACTCCGGCCCGTAGAAACGCAGGATCCGACCACGGGGAGAAGGTTTGGCGACAGTGCGGGGTTACTTTGACCCGGAACGTGCCGCTCTGCCACGCCCACCTCGGGACTCGATCGTGAAGCCAGTGCTGGAGCGGTCTCATATGTAACAGGCCGAGCGGCGTTACTGCGGCTGCGGCTGCCATATGCCCCAGGAGCCTCTGAAATTGTTTCAGTGGGACCGCTGTCCTGCCTCGAAAAGACCTGAGGCAGGTGAGCACTGACTGGACGCGCTCCTCCGTGAGGCGCGCTGTCTGGGCGACCGAGTCCAACTCCATACCGAGATAAGAGATCCTCTGCACGGGGCAGAGTTTGCTCTTGTCCCAGTTGACCTGAAGCCCCAACCGGCTGAGATGCCGTAGCACCATGTCCCTGTGCTCGCACAACACATCTCGCGAGTGAGCCAGAATGAGCCAGTCGTCGAGATAGTTGAGAATGCGAACGCCTTGTTCTCTCATGGGAACAATGGCCGCCTCCGCGACTTTCGTGAAGACGCGGGGTGACAGGGCCAGCCCGAAGGGTAGGACTTTGTACTGATACGCTCGACCCTCGAAAGCAAACCGAAGAAACGGTCTGTGACGAGGAAGAATCGAGACGTGAAAGTACGCGTCCTTCAGGTCGATCGCTGCAAACCAATCCTGGGGACGGATGCACTCGAAAATGCGCTTCTGCGTGAGCATCTTGAACGGGAGTTTGTGCAGGGCCCGATTCAAAACTCGCAGGTCCAGGATTGGCCGTAACCCACCGCCTTTCTTGGGTACAATGAAGTAGGGGCTGTAGAACCCGGACCTCATCTCGGCAGGAGGGACCGGCTCGATCGCGTCCTTCGTTCTTTTTTTTCAGCAGGACATCGATCTCTTTCCGCAGGATAGGGGCATCCACTGACCGCACACGGGTGAAGTGGACGCCCCTGAACCTGGGAGGCCGGCGTGCAAACTGAATTGCATAGCCGAACCGGATGGTGCGGATGAGCCATCGAGACGGACCCGGAAGCTCTAGCCAGGCTTCCAGGTACCGAGCCAACAAGCCCACCCGGACCACCGGCGTACCCGCGGAGGGGCAGCGAGGTGGAAGGCAGGGACCCGGCTGCAGTGGCGATGTGGCCACTGGAAGCGGGGTCTGGGCGTGGAGTTTGCCAGAGACCTGCTTCCACCGAGGGGCAGACGGCAGAGAGAGCGCGTGGGCTTTCTGCTGCGGGCTGCCCCTTGGCGAGAGGAGGGGAAGAGACGAGGTACGAGGCCCTGCCTCCTCGTGAGCTGGTCTCTGCCCCTCTGGGCCCAGCCGCTGAGAGGAGCGACGCAACCGAGGAAGCGTCGCTGCTCTCTGCAGACTGGGAAGAGGGGAACGGGAGCGATGCTGCTCGGTGACAGCACCCACTGCCATTCTGACCCTCTTGGACGGAGGAGACTGTGTGCCCACCAGTCTCGACCGAGGATGACCTGAAGGAGGAAGGAGAAACTGCTCTTTTAATGAATTTTTGGGTACCGCTGACCGAGTGGCCAGCGGCGGAACAGAAAGTTTTTTCATACAAAACAAAAAATTCTCCGCCCGGCCCTCCCCCGGGGGAAGGAGGCGTGCAGGGGCACCCTCCTGAAGAGCAGTCATCTGGTCCTCCTTCAGGTCGCCCGACTCAGGAGCGCTTCCCTCCCTTCCTTTTACGGGAAGGGGCCGGGGGCGTCTGAGCGGGTTTGGCCGACCTCTTACGACCAGACTTCCTCACTCCAGGGTTGGAAGGCTGCGCTGGAGGGGGAGCTGGCGCAGGAGGACGGCCTCGGCGACGGGAAGCAGCTGGAGGTTCAACAGGAGCAGAAGACGGACCCGCAGCAGCCCGTCTCCTGTGCAGGACGTGCCGTATCGCCTCCGACTGCTTCTGGGCGGCGGAGAACTCTTGGGCTAAGGTCTCCACCGCGTCGCCGAAGAGGCCGCCCTGGGAAATGGGGAAGTTGAGAAGTCTGTTCTTCTCCGCTTCCCGCATCTCAGCCAGGGTCAGCCATAGGTGGCGTTCCTGGACCACTAGAGTGGACATCGCCCGACCCAGCGAACGTGCGGCGACTTTCGTCGCCCGGAGGGCGAAGTCCGTCGCCACACGCAGCTCCTGCAGCAGAGCCGGGTCAGAACCACCCGCCTGCAAGCCATGGAGCGCCTTTGCTTGATGTACTTGCAAAAGCGCCATGGCATGCAGGGTGGAAGCGGTGTCTCCACACGCCACGTAGGCATCCTTGGTCAGACCGGAGGAAAACCTACAGGCGCGGGAGGGGAGTGAAGGGGCACCCCGCCAAGCGGAAGCGGTCTTAGGACACAATAGCATCGCTACCGACCGCTCCACTGGGGGGATTCCCTCGTACCCGTGCACCGCTCCACTGTCCAGGGTGGTGAGGAGGGAGGAGCGAGGATGTCCACGCCTGGACGCAAAAGGTGCCAGCCAAGACTTCCTCAACTCCTCATGCACTTCAGGGAAGAATGGGACTGGAGCAGGCCGTGGGGCAACAGAACGGCCCGCCCCAATACACCAATCATCCAGCCGCGAAGGTTCGGGACCCGGCGGAGGGTTCCACACAAGCCCGACATTCGCAGCCGCCCGTTCGAGCATAGCAGCCATTTCTGGATCCGGCTCAGGCTGAACCACCACACCCGAAGGGGGCAGTCCTGCCGAGTCATCACCAGAAGATGACCGCTCCTCCTCCGATGCCGCGATCGACATCTGATCCTCAGGTGGTGCTCCGAAGGAGACAACCGGAACCGCCCGAGGGGGCTCCGGCCGCTCCAACGGAAGCGCCGATGGCCGCGAGCTACTAGAGGTGTGAGGATGCCGATAGGATCTTTCACCAGTCGAAACATTGCTCACAGTAATCCTCATACGCTCACCAACAGGAATCACAGAAGTAGCCGCCTGCCGAACTGAATCGACAGACGAACTAGATCTGGGATTTTCTGAAGGGACTCCCCCATGTTTCAGGGTTCTCAGTCTCGAACGCAGCGTCGCGAGAGTCATTTTCCCACAGTGAGAGCATGACTCATCCACAAACGCTGCCTCAGCGTGCGCTAAGCCCAAGCACGAGAGGCAGTATTTGTGGCCATCATCCTGAGGGAGAGATCGACCGCATCCAGAAACGCACGGGTGAAACGTCATCCTGAAAAGGACGCGAAACACCCGTGTTGCTCTTTTAGAGAAAAGAAAGAAAACTCTTTAAATGTGCCGAGGCACAGAGGGACCACCGCGGCAGACAAACGGGGAAACTGCAAGCCCGAGTGCTGCACTCACCACCCAATACCAGCCGTTAAAACAGCTTTTTTTTTTTTTTTTTTTTTAAGCCAGCCGCGGGAAGCGATGGTCGCTCGAGTGCCGTCACGCCAGCAGCAGAGGATTCTTCTCTTCTCCGAAAGACGCTCGTTCTTCTTTCTTCTCAAAAAAGCTTTCTCAGAGGACACAGCAGCTCAAAGAGACACACTGGAGGCTCCGAAGCTAAAAGCATTACGCAATATTTACTTCCGCTTTTTATACCCGCGCTGGTAGGCGGGCTGCGGAATGCAAATTTTGCATGCCAATTCCATTGGCTCGTTTTAATTCTCTCAAAGGCAATAGGCTCCCTAGCGTGATCCCAATTCGTCAGGGAACTCCCCCGACGACACGTCGGAGTTCCCAGGACGAAAGGGAACTGAACTATGAATACGTTTTAAATTTTAATTCAAATCAATTTGAATTGAGGTAACAAACATGATGCAGAATTGCTATTCAAATTTGAATGTATACAGCAGAATTAAAATTCATATAACAGCGATTGACTAGAAAAGCAAAACAAGTTTCAAGGGCCCTATCATACACCCTGCGCAATGCGGCGCCAGGCACGACGCAAGTGTTTTTTGCTAGTTTCAGCCCGACGCAGTTATCATTTTCACGTCCTGCACCACGTTGTTTAAATAACAAATGGATTTGCGCCCATGGGCGTGCTGGTCTTAAAACGAGGTGTGTTCAGGCACATTGTTGGCTCGTTGCTATTTTGAGGCAAATGAAATGGACTGCGCCGTTGACCAACTGAATCTTGGTCTAAAGTCAATGGCGCAATGTTTTTTTGTTATTTAAAGAGCACGTTAGTAATATGCCCGGGTGGCCGGGTGCACAATGCGCGTACACTTTGTCCCGTAGATAGTCTGCTTGCACGCTTTATACTCGCGCACGAGCAGATCCGTTTCCTCTCTAAAGAAGCATTCAGTTTTTCCGCTTGCAAATTCTGCCATGCAAATAGCGAACCCGCCATGGCGCGAGCGCGAGCGCAACTGGCTTTTAAAGGGAATGGGAGATGAGACTCTGATTGGTTTATTGCACGTTATGCCCAAAACACACCCATTACTCATACCATCGCTAACCTTTTTTCCCGTCGTTAAACTAGCAAAAGTGGATACGAACACGCCCTAAGTGCACTTGCGCCGTGCGCTTTAGACCATGAGCTTAAATTGTTAAAATAGGGCCCCAAATGTTGACTTGAATAATCCTTATTTGAAAGTTGTAAAAACAAGTTTAAAGGGTAACTAAACACTAAACCAACTTTTTTAAATTAATGATCTGTAAGACTGGGGCTTTATTAGTGCTGTTCATTGATTCGAGTAACTTTTTTGACATTTGGGTATAAAATGTTTTAATTCTACAATATATGGTGTAAAAACGTCTGAGTGCTGCCCTCTTCAGGTTGAATGGTGACTACTGCAGTTGAATTTTCCTATTGGATGTTTGCGGTAGTTCGTGACGGTAGCGGTGAGAGCTGACGTAAGCAGGTTTCAGCTTACCACGCCCTTGGTACAAGCTACCACGTCCATGGCAGTATAAACACCATATTGTTTCGTCAAAACCACTGTAGCGAGTCAGGAGTTGGAATTGCGAGTATTGAAACCGATCAGGATAGAGTATCCGTTCATCCCCTCTATCTCCGCTGGGCTCCGCCCACTTTTCCAGCATTTTTCAAATATTGCCAGTGGATGGAGTCAGGCTCTGACCAGGGGTTTAGTTATACCCTTTAAGAAGTCTTAAGGATAGAGAAAGGAAGAAATTGCACCTATAGAAATGTTTACGGTATGTTTTTATAGTTTTATAGTTTTTATAGTGTTTTTGTCCTTGTAGTTGCTTGGAAGTATGCATCACCATACAGTTTTTTTTATATGGTATACAGTTTATTTTATATAAGGCCAGCTCAGGAATCTTTCTTCTCCTGTGTTGCACAGAAGATAGGAAACAGAACAGGGTTTGAAGACATGTCGGCAAATAAACTATTTCTTTAATTTTCTTTTAAAAATAAAACAACGTCCTTTCAAAACAAAGTAGAGATCTGTGTGAATGACATGGGTTTTTATGCACACATTAAAAAAAGCCAAAAACATGCTTTATGAATACGGTATGTTTTAAACATAAGCAGGACTACATTTTTGTGGTCAGCTTTCCATAGATCTTATGAAATGGACGTTGAATAGGTGAGATGGAGATGAGGAATGTTTCACGCCCCTGTGAGCCAGCAATGGAGAGGAGGTTATGGATATGATGGGGGTTGGGTCTCTTGAAGATCTTCACTGGACCACTGAGGGAGGGGTTTGCATTTGGATGTGGGAAATGGGCTTGTGTGTGTGAGCGAGAGATTAATGAGCACAGAAGCGTTGATAATGATAATTAATCTCACAAAGGACTTGATTCATAGGCTATTGTGCTCCAGTTAGTAACATATTTCACTGGGAAGTTCAACTTGTAATTGCTCAATTATTTAAAATGTGAGTCCAGATGCTGAGGGACAGTCAAATGCTCTGATCCAAAACCTAGTGAGAGTCTACACTTTAAGGGTGTGTTCACACTTGGCATGTATGGTTCGATTAAAACGAACCCTGGTGTGATTGCTCTGTTAGTGCGGCTCATTTGAATAAGTGTGAACGCTGCCTGGTGCGCACCAAACAAGCGGAACGAGACCCCTGAAAAGATGGGTTTCAGTCCGCTTCCAAACAAACTCTGGTGCAGTTCGACTGAAATATAAACACAACACGAACCAAATACATCTAAACGAACCAAAAAAAAGGATGTGTTGTCACCAGATGCAACCCTAAAAGGGACAGAATGCTGAAGCATACCTGTTTTTTCTCGCCATGTGAGCTGCGTTGCCCATTACAGTTTGGTACAGGCATCAGGAACGGCATCTCTTTGCAGCAGAATTTCGGTTGTTTTTACTCCTTTACACATTTTATAAACTCTTCACGAGTTCTCAGCTGGTCAAAATGCCATCACATGTACGCACATAATGAGCGCATTTATCCCAGAACACATGCAGCATTGGTTTGGACATCTGGTAAGTTCCTGCGCAAATTATATAAATACTGCCCTTTTTTTGTATCTTTAGGTTTGGTCTTAAAAATGACAGTGTGAATGCTAAGTGAACCAGGACTAAATGTATTGTTTTCTTTTTTTTGGTCCGGACCAAAAGAACCAAGAGAACCGAACAACAAGCGTGAACACACCCAAAGACACTGTTGATGTGCAAAAAAAGGAGTAGGTGACTTTATTATGCTGATTATTGAAGGCAACTTATTCTGTAAAACTCATAAAGCAGGATAAATTCTCTGCAGCAATCCCACAATGCATTGCAGCAAGATCAGTTACAAATCAATCTAAAGCCCAATTTATACTTCTGCGTCGACCTCCCGCCGTAGCTACGTCGTAGGCTGTGTGTAGCGCGCGTACACTTCGGCGTACCCTGACGTGCACTTCTCCAAAAATGTAACAACGCGTCAATTCTACGCGGACGCAAGCGCTGTGATTGGTCTGCTAGAACCGCTCCCTCGGGTTTCACATGTTCCCTCTGCGTGCATCGACGCGGACAACGACGCAGAAGTATAAATTAAAACCAGCGTAGAGGCTCCGGCGTAGGTCCGACGCAGAAGTATAAATCAGCCTTAAGATGAAGGGCAAGAAAAAAGATAATTACAAAAATAATTATTATAAAAAAAAAATATAGAAAGCAGTTACAATATTTTATTTTAAATTATTATATTTAATTTAATACCAAAAATAAAATATCAATAAAATAAAACTACATTTTATTAAATAAAATATTATACATTTAAAATTTTAAAATAAATAATAATAATAGAATAATACTAACAACAATAATACATTTAATGTATTTAATCCAATTATTTTTGGAGCAATCCCATAATGCATTACAGCAAGATCAGTTACAATTTTACAAATGAATTATTTTATTATAAATAATATAAATATTGTTTTAAATGATTCTATTTCACTTAATGCCAAACATATCAATAAAATTGATTTAAAAAAAGTTGCCAGCCACTGCCAAAATTTTTGATAATTTTCACAAAATTTCCACGGCCCCCAGAATAGCCTATTTTGCGGTATGAATATCTGAACATGCAATATATCAAAAGAAAGAACAGACCCTCTCCCCTCTGAAGCTGAGACAATCACGTTTTTATAAAAGACTAAAACGACTCAGGCAAAACACAGCTCACAAGTTTTTGGAACGGGGCTTAGATGTTCTCCTAACACAAACATTCTCCAAAGTCACCAAGGAAAATAAGAGAAATGTTTGCATATTTCTTTCTGTTCCGGACAAACCAGCCACGATGATCCCATAAAATACCTCTCTGGTGAGGTTAGTGGGAACACGGCGAAAAGAACATGGTGATAAAAAAGCTCATTCTACTGGAGCAAGACGTTCTGATGAATATAGAAGGTTTTCTTGTTCTCAAACTCTGGCGGCTTGTCACAGGGAGAAAAGAACACGGAGAACCACCACGGGATTTAAGCATGATAAAAAAAATCTGTCTTTGTTCTCGTAACTGAAAGAGCGAGAGTCTATTTGAGTGAAAAAAAGATAGTTAGATAGATAGATAAATAGAGAGAAAGAAGTAACAATAAAAGAATACAACGAAGAAGCTTTAACAAGCATCTTGCTGTTATACATCAATATTCAAGTTCTGTCATTTTCTTTAATTATGAGAATTTATGAGGGTCTGGAAAATCTTAAGCTCTTGGCAGCCAGTAAGCAGGCTAAATACAAATAATCAAATAATATTTGAACTTGTCAAACTAGATTTTGTATTTTATGCAGTTGCTTAGCATTTATGTGGTTTCGGTGGTTGTTTATTGCACCAAGTCTTAATGATATTTTGGACCATTTGATCATTCAACAGGTGAAAATGTAGCTTTTCAAAGCAATATCACACATTTACTGAACAATTTGAGGTATTATCCGTGACTGTAGCACAAATAGTTATGCAATAATGTTTGATACTTATGGTTATATGAGCAGTAGCAATACTGATGAACAGAACACCGCTAATTACAATATAAACATAATATCTGCTTCATCAGATAAACTCCCAATAATTGCACTTGGGAGGGTCAAAAACACAAACGGCCATCTCAGTCTCGGCCAGAGGTTATGTAAGGGCAAAAAAGGTCACATTATGTTCTTTCAGAACGAAACTATTCAGGTGAAGATTAGCCACACACACCCCAATTCAACCCACCATCTGATGGTGAATTTTTAAGGGTAAATAAGCAAACCAATTATGGCAGGAAAGCTGGTTCTGTAAAATTATTTTTTTTTGTTCTCATATTGCAGCACCTGTTATAACATCTAGCCTTACTTTCATCAGTCAGATGCTGGAAGTGTGTCTCGGGTCCATGTTTTCCATGCAGGCACTGACTGAGAGGATATCATGGCTGATTGGCCCAGTGTGAGAGCAGCAGGAAGTGAGATCATCATAAACTCAGGCTCATCTGGGGTCAGCGGAGGCACAGCTCTTGTTATTTCTTCATATCTTGCTCAGAACTCAAGGTCAGGTCATTGAAAATAGATTTACAACGACTGTAAAATGTCTTAACTGATGCAATCGACAAAGATAACTCCCTGAAAGGAGATGTTTCTAAGAAACGTTTCTGCTTTTGAGAAAAAGAAAAGGCATGAACTACTGTTTAAACATTTGGGGTGATAAAAATTCAGCAAGGATGCATTAAAGGAGTCCTATTTTGCTTTTTTGTAAATTTTCAACATTCTTCAGTGTGTAATGTTGTTGTTTGAGCATGAAAAAGGTCTGCAAAGTTACAAACCACAAAGTCACTCCAAAGGGAGTTATTCTCTATATCACTGTTTCTGAACTCCCAAACATACACGTCACAATATTGCTCATTTAAATAATTACCGCCCAACTCAATAAGACCACACCCCCTTTTTGTGGATGCCAGACATTCACAAAAAGGGGGCCTGGCCTGATTGAGTTGCGTTAGTAGTGTGTTGAAACTCACGGTTATGGTAAGGGGTGTGACATGTCCCAAACATGCTCAAAGCGGTTGACCAATCACAACACACTGGTCCAGCCGACCAATCAGAGCACATTGCATTTTTCAGAAGCAGGGGCTTCATAGAGACAGGAACTAAACAGAGCGATACTGACAGACTGGGAAGAGAGGAGCTGCAACAATGTCAAATATGTGAAAAATGTTGTTGTTTTTTACATTCAAGCATGAAAAGCTATTCTAGTAGACCCTCAAAACAAAATCAAAACTTTGAAAAAGGGAATAATAGGTCCTCTTCAAATTGATTAAAAAAAATGGCAGTAAAGACATTGAATGTTTCAATGTGAAATAAATGCTAATAAATAAATTCATTTCACGTTACGGAGCACAACAGTTTTCGACATTGATAACAATCATAAATGTTTCTTGAGTAGCAAAACAGCAAGAATGATTTCTGAAGGATCATTTTTCTAATGATCATGATCTCTGACACTGAAAACTGGAGTAATGATGCTGAAAATTCAGCTTTGCATCACAAGAATAAATTACATTTTAAAACACTAACCAATAAAACGATTTCAAATTGTAATTATATTTCACAATATCACTGTTTTACTGTATTTTTGATCAAATAAATACAGCCAAATATGACAGTAATGCTGGTTCCACTAAATGTTTGTTCTTTTAAAAACAAAATCCCCAAACTCTTTCTAACGGCCTTTTCATTAGATTTTTATGAGCAATAGCTATTTATAAATTTCCCCAATGACCTGTTTTTGTCTGTTATTTGTTGACAGTGGTGTCATGAGTACAGAGGTGACGGGGTGTGTTTTGCCGTGCGGTCGGGTGTGAAGTCACACAGTCTGAGTGGATCGCAGTGAATCACAGCTGCTGTCTGGACATGTTCATCATACTTTACACCTTCCACAGCTAATATGTCACTCCTGGCCTTCAATCAAGTGACCAACGTGTCTCATAGATCAAAGGTACATGCGAAGGCTTAATGGAGTAGTTCACCCAAAAATGAAAATTCAGTCATTGTTTATTCACCCCTTATGCTGCTCCAAATCTGTATGGCCTTCTTCTGTCAAAACGTCAATTGGACCACATCGCCTATCATTGCAGGGATGAAAACAGAATAGACTTTTTCAGAATATCTTCTATTGTGTTAAGCAGAAGAAAGTCAGTCATACAGGTTTGGAATGATATGAGGGTGAGTAATCATGAC
Organism: Tiaroga cobitis; assembly: GCA_030578255.1. NCBI lineage: Eukaryota > Metazoa > Chordata > Actinopteri > Cypriniformes > Leuciscidae > Tiaroga > Tiaroga cobitis. The sequence goes on along the minus strand of CM060598.1, from coordinate 36,055,417 downwards.
AAAATTTTCATTTTTGGGTCAACTATCCCTTTAACAGCAAAGCCCAGCACACAAACAAACACAAATACTCCATTGCGCATCCTGCACACGTAAGGACCTTTCTATTTTATAAAGCCAGCATAATTGTAACCTCACCTTAGACTAACCTTAGGCCTCCACCTGTAAATCCTTAAAGTCAACATGATCTCAGAATTGACCCTGGTGACCTTAAAGAATTGCTCCTGGTATTATTGAGCATGAGTCATCATTGCACGTCATGGTTACATAGGTTGGAATAATTCATATTATCCAATAAAAAACAGCTTACTTTTTATGAGTCAATTAAATAGCAATAAATAAAAAAAGTCCAAACCTAGATTATATATTCTGTCTCATGCAAAAAGATCTAGTAAATTGCAGACGTTAAAGGACTAGTTGATCCAAAAATAAAAATGTGGTTATAATGTTGTTCCAAAATCTGCATGGCTAACTTTCAATGAATTGCTTGTGAGGTCTAATAGCTTTTTGAGTGACGGAATTTGTGAGGAAAAATGGAAAAATGTACGTTCTCAATTGGATATTTAACTGTGCATGTTCATTTCATCTATTTTTATATTTAGGTTACCTTTGCCATCATCTAATTTCCACTTAAAGTTAATCTTTAAAAACACTTTAACTGAATAACTGTTAAATGTAATATGTACCAAAACTCAAAATGAATATAATTTTTTCATGCTGTACATCAATATGCCTAAATTGATTTGTAGCATTTACATTTTTTGTTTTACATTTTAATTGATTTGGACAAAATATTATAGTTTATAGTTTAGATATTAAAATGATATATTACATCATTTTAATATCTATTATTTATCGGTTATCTGCCATAACTATGGTTATTATATTTAACTAAATCTAAACCAATAAAAAAACATTTGTTAACTTGAAATAAAAAACTAACTAAAATGAAATAAAATAAAATTGACTTATTTCAGGTTTCCAAGGCAGCATTTCTAATTTCCATTTAGTTTGTGTAATAAAATAACTAAAACTGAAATAAGCATTTATAAAAAAAACTATTTATATACATGATATAAACCTAATATAAATTACAAAAACAACTAAATTACTAAAACTTTAACTAAAATGAAAATGAAAACAACATATAAAAAATTAAAAATAATTCAAAATATGAATAAAAACTACAATATTATCTCAATGATAAAATAACATTTGCCATAACATGAAAATCTGTTTTGGCCAGAATTTTCATATCACTGCTTCTTGATATGAACTTTTTATATGGAACATGATGTACTAGTCATATGGACAACGTTTATGCCGCTTTTTTTTTTGTGGTGAACCTTGTTATTGCCGTACATGTGACCGAACACATAAGGACCTTTCCACCCCTCCCCCCTCCAGAGATGAAAGCACGAGGTGAGGATGGGGCCGTGGCGTCGTTTCCACGGCAACCCTGCCAAAGCCATTTGGAGAGACAGCGGCTCGATCAGCTAATTGAAGCAATCACAGAAGAAACCCGGCTGCTGTGCCAGATCAGCTAACCGTACCCTTCCCCCATCAGCACACTCCTCCCCCAACTCCCTCCTTACTCACAATTCAATCAGCCTCCATAATCCATCAGGAACTCCAACTAATTCACCCAGCGTGGGATTTTCTCAGTCATTACAGAGGAGCTGATTGGAACAGGTCTTCTGCAGTGCTTGAAACTTTAACAGTGCATTTAATGGAGAATGAGAGGAGAGACATTTTCCTTTAAACCCACTGGGCAGGGCAATATTTACAGAGGATGTCAGAATGAAAGTGAAAGAAAGAGAGATAAAGGCGACTGAGATACCTTCTAAAGTCCACTGCACATTTCTTATCTGTCCTTTACGACTGTTGCTTGTCAGATTACGATATGACCCAAGTGAGATCTTGGGTAAAAGCCACAGGAGAGACTGAGCAACATCAGCGGTCTTATGTCACACTGTACGGTGGTGGTTACTAGGGTGCTCTAAATGGTTGCTAGGGCGTGGCTAGACAGTTAGCAGAATTAAACTAATAGACTGGATGTCTGCCCAAATCAAAAGAGCCAAACTCACGTCTCTATGATATTCTGATTCATACATATCCCTCGCATCTATTTTTAATGGACGTCTGTGAGTGTGTGTGAGAGAGAGAGTTAAGACGGGGACACACTTAACGACTGTAATTCGATACTTACGACTGATCATGGCCAAACGCGCCGAGTCAGAGACAGTTGCGTTCAGTCAGTGTTCAAAGTCGGTGTTTAAAATATGCTCCAGTAACAGTCTGTAAGTGCGTGCAGTTCAGTCTTAGAATGTTTCAGCTAGTCGTTAAGTGTGTCCCTGCATTAGAGAATGAGAGAGAGAGAGAGAGAGAGAGAAAGGCCCTTGCACACTGTGTGTGTGTGTGTGTATTTGACAGTTGAGATTCAAATTCATGAACAAATCCGTCAATGCAAGTACGTATCTGGCACTTTACATATGGAAGTGAATCTCCTCAACCACTACCAATGTGCATCATGATCCACCTGGATGATGCGACGGCAGCCATTTTGCGCTAGAACTCCCACCACACACCAGCTTATTGGTGGAGAGGAGACGGAGTGATGAAGCCAATCATTATATATATATATAGATATATATATGAGGAATTGAGGATGATTAGGAGGCCATGATAATGGACAGAGGCCAATGGGCAAATTTGGCCAGAATGCCGGGGTTACACCCCTACTCTTTTTCGAAGGACATCCTAAGATTTTTAATGACCACTGAGAGTCAAGACCTCGGTTTAACGTCTCATCCGAAGGACGGTGCCTTTTTTTGACAGTGTAGTGTCTCCATCACTATACTGGGGCGTTAGGACAGGGTGAGCACTCACTGGCCTCACTAACACCAAATCACCAATCATGTCACGTTCTCACATCCTCACTGAAGTGGTCTCGAATGAAAATCTTGCGCTAATCTCACGTTATTTGAAATGAGAGAAGAGTGAATCTGTAAACTGCTTAGTGTGTGAATCTAAAATACACACACTCACAAATATTAGGTAAAACATCCACTTTTAAATTAGATGAAACCTTTTTTTTTTTTTTTTGTCCTGAATCAAGTCATCCACCATTTTGGATGGATTTTTTTCACTGAGCATTTTTCAATGCATTCTAGGATGGCCTTCTCTGTGAAGGATACCTTAGAATTATCCAAGAGAAACTATCTTAGAAAGCAATTTTGCTGCAGACATTTTGGAACAGCCTTCTCAGCGTGAGCATTTATTTAAAGTCTTACAATGCTGCCTACTGCACATGGGCTGCAGTTCAATAGGTAATGGAATGCAGCCAGGGAGAGTAAGTGAATGCGAGCGTTTACAGTATTGTGTGTTCACTTGACAAGATGTAGAGGAACAGACAGCTTGTGGGAGCATTATTAAAGGGTTCGAAGTGCATCTGTGTGCATGCTTATTACTACGTACGGCCTGTAGTATGTGGTTCCTTGTGTGTATGCATGCATGCTAAATGCATTCTGAGGGTAATTACTGTGAGAGCGTGCACGTCAGCAGGAGTCCGAGTGATTTTGCTGGCCTGTACATATGCGTGCTTGCGAGCTACTTTCATGCCAAAATGCTTCAGAGTAAATGCTTCTTACCACACTGATTCTTCCCAGGAAAATCACAAAACATACTATCCTTATGGCTTGCAAAAGAGAATGGTGTAAAAAAAAAAGATATTCTATAATAAGCAAATGCATCATATATAATGACCATTTCAATACTGTAAAATATTATTATTGTTACATATATATATATATTTTTTATGATCAGTGTGGTCTATTTAGGCCAGTGGTGTTTGCAGATAATAGCAAGGCTTGTTTTTTTTACAATTCAAACTGTTTTAACAGTTTTCATATTTTTTCAGTTTTTTTTTAATGGCAAAATTATATAGATTAACAATATTGGCTATTCTGTATTAGCTAACATATGAAATAGTTTTATACTACAGGTTAAAAAAGTTTGGAATAATACATTTTTTTACTGTTTATTTTTTTTTAAATGTTTTCTCTTATGATCAAGCTTGCATTTATTTGATAAAGAAATGTCTTTCCTGTCACTTTTGAACAATCTAATGCAGCGTTGTTGAAAAAAAAAAACTAAATATAAAATATAAATATAAAAATATACAAAAGAAACATTAAAAATAAAATAAAATATATAACGAAATAATTAGACTAGAGGTTAATGCATTCTATAAAATTCATTAAAAAAAATGAAATAACAAAATAGAAAATTACTGCATCAACCAAAATTTCCATTTCAATCCTCTGAAATTCATAAAACATAAACACCATGATCTCAATATGTGATTGGCCTCCATTATTGTTAAGCTCATCTCAGGCTTCCTCATCCTCCTCCTCCTTTCTGCCCTGCAGGTATTCAGCTGAATGAATTGGACAGGTTGACTTGAGCAGAGCTGTTGTTATCTAGAACCTGCACATGTCTGCATGTGGACAAAACCCATCAGCGTAACCACTGGAGGGCCGCCATCTTATCACAAACACAATCAGAGCTATAGGCTTGTTCTTCCCAGTGTTTCCAAACTGGACCCCAGTGGTCACGCTAAACGGATGTGACTGAAGCATCTCGGCTCTTGACACCTCTCTTAAGGTCTGAGATTATAGGACTGGGAATTAGACATCACCCTTCCGACCTGACTATCCGCTCCTGACACACCGTTCATGTTCTGCATGGCATGTTAATCTCTCTGCGTGTGTTGACATGACATCAAAGATATTGTGCTTTATTAATCCCTGAGAAATCCTTATTAATCTTAATCTAAGTTCAAAATCTCCCCAATCCAAAAGTTCCCAACAGTCCATTTTCTGTCAGCATTAGGCCTACTTACACAACTCTAACAGGATCTAAAGTTAAACCAAATAAGTAAATATTATTCAAACACCAGATTTAATTTTTGATATTTTTTTTGGGTGCAGGACACTATAGTTCATTTCTGTAAGTGAGGATAGCAAAATAAGGTAAACTGTGACACATTAATTCTTCATACAGTGCCTGTATTTATAAACATTTGGGACCAAAAATTATTCAGACACTTTGACCAGACCATGGTTTGCTTCAGTGTTTTTTCTTTAATTGCTAATGCAACCTTTTTACACCACAGATTTAACAAAATTAAGCATTGCTTGGTAATTGGTTGAGCTAAATTAGTATTATTTATGTGTACTTAAATTTAACAGCTGACAGCTATTCAACCTAATTCAATTGATTTGTGAGACACTTTAAAAGAAAGGATGGCCAAAACCAGTGAAATATCAACTGTGTTCTTATATTTTATTACCATTTTCAAAACTAGGCCTATAGCGAATAAACTTTGATAATGTGAGAAATGTTGAAGGTGTCTGAATAAATTTTGGAATTTTGAAATGTTACCATTTCTATATTTGATTATTGGATTTAAATGAGGAAAAATGTGTTAAACAGTTACAATTTGTCTAGTTCTTTCCCATAATCCTTTGCCGTGAAGCAAATTATAAATGAACGATAAGGCGCTGTGTGTGCCAGAGCGGGAACACAAGTAAGGCCGAGGTTTAAGAGCAAGGTGAAACGTGATATGCAGCCACAACATTTCCCCCATCTGCTCAATAATTCACACAGCGTCTGCCCAATCGGCCGTCAGTGCCAGACACCAGAACAGAAGCGGTTCGGGACGGTGACTGATCCACAGGAAGAGCTGCAGCCCCAGGGCGGGGTCTGACCGTCACTCAGGGCCGTCCCAGCATATGTGACATGCTCTCCCTTCCCTTCAGCTCTATATATAGACGTGCTCTGGTTCTGTCCACCTGCCAGAGTCTAAAAATAGCAGCCCACTCATTTTCCTTCGCTCCAGCTCCACACTGGGACGGCCTATCAACTTTCAAACCGCAGTAAGACCGAGGCAGAGATGGCAGGATGGAAAGATATACTGATATCCTTGTAGTTTTACATGTCTTTCACACATGTCCTGCAGCGATGTGGTTTATGTGGATAACACCATTAACCATGATGGCCTCCCTCAGGCTGCTCACTGTAAATCACATTTTATAAAACTGATAGTTCTGGCTATAAAATCTGACTGGACGAGCCTTGTTCATTGTAAACTACTCTACAAACGCCTGTCATGCAGTTTGTTGAGGAAAGGTGTGCATGCATGGTGTTATTATTATGAGTAATCGTATCTGTGATTTTCGACAAAAGACATCATTATCATTAGACACATAGGGCCCTATTTTAACAATCTAAGCTCATGGTCTAAAGCGCACGGCACGAGTGCACTTAGGGCGTGTCCGAATCTACTTTTGCTAGTTTAACGACGGGAAAAATGGTTAGCGCATAGTCTTAAAGGGTTGTCCCTATTCTCTTAATGATTAATGGGTGTTTTGGGCGTAACGTGCAATAAACCAGTCTCATCTCCCATTCTAACTTATATATACTGTACATAATGTGTATAATATTACACTGATAAAAACTGTAAAGTATGTTTTTCTGCTACTATTTATATTAAGCTATACTGCATATTGTATATTGCCATCTGTATATTGCTCATATATGTTAATTGTAATTGTATATTATCCTATGTTAATTGTATTCTGCGCTGTCTGGAGCACGCTCTTAAGAATTTCACTCGCTACGGCACATGTGTTGTTAGTGATGTGACAATAAATGGATTCAGATTCAGATTCATTCCCTTTAAAAGCCAGTTGTGCTCGCACCATGGCGGATTCGCTATTCACATGGCGGAATTCGCAAACGGAAAGACTGAACTGCTCCAGAGAGGAAACGGATCTGCTCGTGCGCGAGGTTGAAGCGTGCAAGCAGACTATCTACAGGACAAGCCGGATTCCACCATATATTCATGTACACAATAATAATCTTTTACATTGTAATCCTCTTTTTTTTAAATATTTGTCTAGTTTGTGTGCTGCTGGGCGTCCCTGTGTGTGTAATAAGCAGTGTACGTGCGCTGTGGACCCGCCTATAGGCGCATAATACTAATGTGCCCTTTAAATAACAAAAAAAAATATTGAGCCATTGACTTATTGGTCAGTTGGTCATTGGTGCAGCCTATTTTAGCCCATGGGCGCACAAATAGGCGCAAAGGCATTTGCTATTTAAACAACGTGGTGCAGGACGTAAAAATGATAAGTGCGTCGGGCTGAAACTAGCAAAAAACACTTGCCTGGTGGCTGGCGCTGCATTGCACCGGTGTATGATAGGGCCCATAGACTTGAGCGGCGGACTCTTTTTAACCCAGTAAGCAATCACCTTTTTGCGATGATTAAAGTTGTAATTACTGCCTATACCCGTTGTGTCTGCTTAACTGAATACATGATGTTTACTAACCACATAATGTATTATAAATAATATAACTGTGTATTACTCCCATTTGGACATTACTTTGATACACTCATCTCTGAATGATAACCGAATACTTTCTGAATTGTAACATTGAAAAGCATTTTCTCTTTGAAACAACATGTATTGTGAAAAGCACTATACAAATAAACTTGAATTGAATTGAACTCTTGAAAAATCACTGTCATGTTATGGCAGATAGTTGATAAAATAAGATTAAAATTAAAAAAAATGATTAATGCACTACAATTTATATGTTTGTGTAAATTTGTGTAAACAAAACCCCAATTGTTTTAATTGCAATAAGTGAATTTAGGCATCAAAACATAAAAAATGGATGTTCATTTTAAGATAAGCTAAATATTACATTTAACAGTGTTATTAAATGTTTTTTTTAAAGATTAAATACAAGTGATTTCTAGATAATGGCAAAAATAATCTAAATCTAAATGCACAATTATCCAATTCCGACAAATAATAATAAATTATAAAACAAAATCTCCTACTTGAAATACAGAAATGTTGAAAAGTTAACTTTACTATGTTTTATCATATTGCTGTTGCAGTCATTTTATAGAGGTTGTAAGCATTGAGACCATGCAATACAGTTATTTTAACATGGTAACATGATTTATTCTAGCGTTCAGATGGAAGGCATGGGTTTTTTGAATGAATATTCATAAACATGAATATTCATTAAAACGGGTCAAATGTCATTGAGAATGCATAAATATGCATTGTAAGCAATTACAGTGAAATGGAAGATTTGCTTGACAAGAATAAGAACTGTTTACTCTGTCGTCACAGCACAATGAAACTCAATTCCACAGCATGTATGAATAACAGACTTTCTTCCTCGTCCAGCTGCTCTTTGTTTGTTTCTGAGTTTACCTATAAATGAAAGTGTTGAGGTGAGAGAGGATAAAGAGTAAAATCACAGAACATTCCCTGTCCCTAAGGAGGTACATTTCCTTCTTCCTGATCTCAGTGTTCCGTCCACTGCCCGTAAGCAGAAACAGGAAGTCAACAGACGGTCAAGCGTTCCATTTCAACAGGAAAAAATGCCTATAAAAGATGTCATGACATTGGAACCACATACTGTAGCAAACGGTCACTGACCATGAACCCTCTGAAAAACACACAAGCTAAAAATACACATGCGTTACAAATATGCCCAGAGTTTACTGTAAACGCAAAGCAGCATTTTCCACACAAGACACATCGCTTGTCAGAATCTGGCGGATGAAAGAAATGCTGCCCTCAAAGTTTCTTTTCATTCTTGAAATAACATTTCAGATTCAGTTTTTTTTTTTTAGATTACTTTCCCTTAAGTTCTATAGTTAGCAAAACCTTCTGATGTCTGCCAGCAAAAGGCTAAAGCAAACCATTTAAATAAATGAATGAATAAATGAATAAAGTTTGGACACATTTTTACAAAACTGATCTGAAGGTTTATGCTTGTGATTGAAATTAATTCATTTATGTAGGGAAATATAAATTAGGCCTAAATTTACTAAATTAAAATGCTAAAATAAAAGACAAAAATATTAGACGATTGTGATTTGTGTAGTAATAATGTGCATACATGATATAATTAAATACATATACATAATACATAAAGCAACATAATTAGCATTTGTTTTTTATACTTTTAATATGTTATGTAAAATATGGAAAATAATAATAATGAAGTTATTATTGCAGGCTACTTTAATCTCATGCAATCGAGTTCACATGAACCTGTTTGGTAGTCCTTCACAGCTAATACATTCAAGACAATGCTTTTTAAGAGCAACTCGTGACCACAGAGATCATTTGAAGCATTTATCTAAACTGACGACGCTGTCATGCCTCGCCGGCTCGGGGCCGTTCAACATAGGTAGAGGTTACTTTGCATGTCACTAAAACATATTAACCATGTTTGACAGACAGGATGAGGTGCATTATGGATTGGATGGGAATCAAATGAATAAACCAGTAGCAGGAAGTGCTGGTTATAAAGATGTGTTCAGGACACACAGCACTTTTAATACAATCAATATTACTGCTTCCTTGAGGAGGATTGAACAATTCACTGGATAAGGGAAATCTGATGCTTCCGTTTGCTGGGTTCCCTGGGGCGCTAACATACAAATCACATGCACCATGGATCCAGTGTGGTACAAGTGGACTATAATGGGGCATAGTATCTGAAATTAGATATATTATATAGCTGTTAAGTAAAAAAGACCAGAAAAAAAACATCAACTTAAAATCCCCTGGATTTAATTTAAATATACTGGTATATATACACCAGTGGTGTAGTCTACGTGATACGCAGGTATACGCCGTATACCCACTAGAAAATGTCAAGGATTTCCGTATACCCACTAAGAAACGTCAAGGATTTCCGCATACCCACTTAAAAAAGCGCGAGGATTCGTAACAACACCGTTTTGTGACAGAACTTTCATTCATAAATTCACCCCGCCGTCTGTGTTTGCGCACAAATGTAATTAGCTGCAAAGCGGAATGTCACGCAATTTGGCCATTTTTGAACGAATAAATCAAAAGTAGGGATGTACAATGAATCAAATCTCGATATGTACTAGTGTCTATGAATATCAAAGCTCAAAAAGACTGCTATTGAAATAAACTCTGCATGTCTGTGTGTCTCTGTGAATGAGCGCTCAATGTGTGCTCTACGCACACTGAAGCGCAAGTGACACTCGTGGTGTTTTTAGCGTCTATGAGGACATGGACACATTTGAACTTCTTAGCAGAGCTTTTAGCAGAGATTTCATTTGATAAAACTATCATCATTCATTAGTATCATATACACTCACAAACTTTAAAGTATTTGATGACAACTTGAAGAAAATATAACAGAAATATATTACTATTGCACAGTAGAGCATAATTCAAGTAGGCCTAATAATAATAATATTAATAGTTTATTAAAACACATAGAAACTCAAATGTCTTTATGACAACCCACCAAAATAAAAGTTTGTAGAGAGAAAGAAAGTAACTCGAAGAAATTATGAAAGAAATTGCATAGTAAGATGTACTTTTTAAAATAATAATAATCAAATCTATTTAAACATTATATATATATATATATATATATATATATATATATATATATATATATATATATATATATATATATATATATATATATATATATTCAAATTAAACCCAGGGGATTTTAAGTTTTTTTTTTTTACCTGTTCTTCCCATCCTGACTATGAGAAACACTGAACAGCTGCTAAGAGGAAGCCAATGCTTCCCATAACCAAGACTTCTGCTTAAAATATAATAGCAGAATAAAAACATTCACACGATCTACTCATTGACTGAATATACTATATGTGTGTATATATACAGTGTGTATTAATGTTGATCTTTAAAGGAATAAAGGATTATTTCAAATCTACATGGAAAGTATCTGTGACTACCAATTACTAAATGGACTGCATTTATATAGCGCTTTCACAGACCCAATGGCCACCAAAGCGCTTTACAATTTGCCTCACATTCACCAATTCACTCACTCATTCATACACCGACGGCGGTGTCAGCCGTGCAAGGCGCCATCCAGCTCGTCGGGAGCAGCTGGGGTTAGGTGTCTTGCTCGTGGACACCTCGACACTTGGTCAGGTGGAACCGGGGATTGAACCACCAACCTTCTGGTTTGTAGACAACCTACATTAACCACTGAGCCACTGCCGCCCCAGATAATACTACAGACAATCATTTGTAAATATGTATGAGAAATCACACTTAAATGTGCTGCAAAAAGGTTATTTTGTGTAGTAGTACCAACCCGATCTCACAGCAATTCGTAAAAATTTTACAAGGTGGCTAATTTGCACGAATTCATACGATTTTTGCTAGTTCGTACATATATTTTACGAGTCGCCGAATTCGTACGAATTCATGTTGGTGCATAGCGCAAAACGTATCGGATCCATTTGAATTCTACACAGAATGCTATATTTTAAAACAATATGGAGGATATTGGGATGAGAAACAGAGATTAGGAGGACACCACGGCTTCACCGAGCTCAACTCACTTCAGTGGGCCTTTAAGAAACCATTTGTTAAACCCTGCTAGGCCTCAGTCATTTTCACATATCTGAAGGATGAAAATGATTGTATAAGCCACATAAGTTGTTCATACACACTACATTGAAAATAAGCTGGAATGTTACTTTAGAATAGCATTTCAAGAGAACAATTCAAAAGAAAATCCCAAACTCAATAACCAGTCGCCAAGAGCAACGCAGACACATTGTCCGACTGTGACAACAAGCGAACACGTGCCACTGTATCTCCCCTGTCGGGGGCCAGAGAGGAAGAACAAAGCAGCGCTAAAGCCTGAAGCATGGCCTCTCTTGAACAGTGTAATGTGAGGATAAGAAAACCCCATAAACCCCACAGACAAAAACATTAGAGAGGCTGGGATTGCCTCTGTCTGTGGACACGCCGCCCTCAGCGCACCACCAGGCTTTAAACGGCATTCGGTCAGGCTTCAAAGCATAGATATACAGTGACATCAGCGCAGTCGGATTCGCCAAGGTGCATTCTGGGGTATTTGGCCATTAATAGCCAGCAGCTGAGATGCTGTCTTCTGAACACAGGACTGAGTGAAACAGCTGTTGGGGCTGAATGACAAACAGGAGCAGTCTGAGCGCAAGTAATAACACGCAACCCTCGCGTTCACCCATTTACTTTAAGTGGAATGTTTTGGGTTCAATGTAACTCAAGATGCATCTGTGACATGCTGTTGATTACCAATTATTAAAAATTATTAGTTCATCGATTTGTGAAAACAAGCAAAAACGGTACTTGCAGCGGTGTTATTAAATGAAAACTATACATTCAAAATGTTGATTAACTGAAATAAAAATAAAAACTTACATAACTTGGATAAACTGAAAATATGAAGCTAAACTTACATAAATGTAAAAATACATAATGACTACAAATGTAACTAAACACAAAAATGGTCAATTTTAGTATGGTATATTACAAAAAAAAACTTACATAACTGAACATGAAAATGTCACTAGTTAGCAACAATACAAGACTTAACTTTCACAGCTCTAACATAAAAAATAATATTATACTAAAAAATACAACATTTCTTAAATAAAAATCTCTGGGGAAAAAAAACTAAACTAAAACTAACAATGCTATTGTAAAAACTAACAAAAACTAAACCAAATTGAAAATAAAATAAAATTCTAACATTAAATTCAAAACAACGGCAACACTCAATTGGAGTCATGCACTTACAGTGGGTGTCTGATGGGCAAGACATTGAATTGCTATAAATGTTACAATTTAAAAAGTATAAATAGATTTTCTATTTGTAATATTTCAACTTGTCTCATGCATGTAAAGTTGCTAAACCCAGTGACTATTTGAAAATAAAGTAAATATTGAAAATTATTTAACTGCAGGAATACGTTGGTAAAGTATAACAAGAAGTTTATGTGCCTACAGAGCAGTAAAGCGCTCTAAAAAAAGGACAATAAGATAAGCTTCAAATGTCTCATTTTAAACCCTACAGAATACGTCCTGTAAATGCATTAATGCAAATGTGATTTTATTTGCTTTTACAGACCATTGAAATCATTGTCTTTTGTAATCAACAGCATCTGTGCACTTAACTTGAACCCAGAACATTCCTTTAAAGGTTATTATTGAAAATAGCAATTAATTGATATATTTATTTGCAATCTAGCCAGTTTCACTAATGTCAGAGGTTTGTTAGATCTGTATTGTATTTTTACTAATTTAGAAAACATGCACATAAATACTAAATGCTGAAAATATGGATTCTCTGTGCTATTTTAGGTTGATGGAATATTGTTAATGGACTGGAACGCAAAGACTCTTAAAAAGAGCCATAAAAAATGGATTTTTAATAGGTTTTTATGATGTTCTCATGAAGCATCGGTGCCTTTGAGTGACACTATTTCAATAAATTTAACGTCACACCTGATCTGAAGCCCTCTGAAGGAGAAAGAGGAATTGAACAGGCCCACAGGGAAGAGAGGAATGACTGAGCATTATGATTGGAAAACGTCAATTAATGAATATTAGATTTTCGTTTTCATCAACACTATTGCTACTGATGACTGCTTTCCATTTTCTAGTGTTTAAGAGGCTGATAAAGCACAGAAGAAACTGAAATGAACTGACAATTTCTATTCTGAACACCCACTATGAAACACCCAGTAAAAACAACCAGACTCATAAAAATGCCACATCTGACATAACAACTTCAGACAACTTCAGGCATCAGATGTCAAATGTGGGGTTTTTATATACAAGTACAGGGTAAAAAATCAACTGCCAATGGTTAGCAAATATATATATATATATATATATATATATATATATATATATAAAATACAAGTATGGTAGATTTCAAATTTCCATCCCTAAGCATTATAAGAAGGAACTATGTCACTCACTTTACATGTAGGTCACACAAAAGAGACCAGACTACATTTTAATACACAAAAGTCTAGCTACATGAGACTATTGGTGAGTTCACATGCTATGGTAATTATGGTAAATACCAAAAGCCGACATGGAAAACGCACATGAACACCCCCACATGTGGTATTTTCCACTGGGCAACTCGTAGAATATTTTGATGCACGAGTTGCCGAGATGAGATAACCTTTGACCTTTTCAAAATGGCGGAGAGCAACGCCAGAGACGTGAATGGTAAAAATATGTACTATTCATGATCTAGAAAATATACAGCATATTATTTACCGTTTGAGTTTTGATAAATCATTTTCTTGCTGTTGCAGATGACTTAATCAATCTAAAATAGTTTTAGCTAAATAACAGGTCTGGATCTCCATCTTTTTACCACATTACGACAACAAAAGCACTTGAACGCAACACACTGGTAAATACCAGTTCACAAGTGGAAAATATCACATTTTACATAGCACGTGAACGCACCATATATTTGACATCACAGGCAATAAATGTTGCGGTTACACTTTATTTTACAGTACGTGCACTTTCGATGTACATACAGTGAGTAATGTTTTAGTGAGTAGGCCTACACTGATTAATGTAATGTAACAACATGGGTTAAAGGGATAGTTCACCCAAAAATGAAACTCAACATCAAGTCATCCTAGATGTATATGACATTCTTCTTTCAGACGAATACAATCGGAGTTATATTAAAAAATGTCGTGGCTCTTCCAAGCTTTATAATGGCAGTGAATGGCCGTTTCTGTTTTGAAGTCCATAAAAGTGCATCTATCCATCATAAAATTGCTCCACGCGGCTCCGGTGGTTAATAAAGACCTTCTGAAGCGAAGCGGTGCATTTGTGACAGAAAAATATCCATATTTAGAACTTTATAATGTAAAATAAGCTTCCGGCCGAACGAACATTCCACTTAAGTCTAAAGCGCAACTTACGACGTCGGAAGTAGCGTAGTGCGTCATGGCGTAGCCTAAATATCAGCAGTACGTCGCTTTACTCGCTGAAGTAGCGCTTCAGGGTTCAGGGTTAGTACCTAGTAATTACCCAGTTAGTGTCATTACTACATAAGTACATAGTATGTACATGCGAAACAGAACTATGAAATAAAGTGCTACCAATGTTGCTAAATAAACACATAAATGTGAATATTGATTTACCACTGATTGCATGACATACGGTAAAAAAAAAAGACCACTGTCATCTATTATCTCTTGCTTTTATGTGTAGGACAGCAAATCCCAGAATTTGTGTTGTCATGACATTAGCTGGTGATCAAATAACCAAAATTTTCACATTTCTATCATCCCCATACACACAATACACCACCTCACACAAGCAGCGCTAGCCCTGTGTTCATCGTAATGGACCAGGACAGGAGTATCGCCTATATGTTAAGGTCATCTCTGAACACAGTCACACTTCCTGTCCTCCCCCACAGCCTCCAGCAGGCTTTGAGTATCCCTCATCGTCACAGAACGGGCATCCACAGCATCCGTCCGCTACAACCGCAGTCACGAGGGAGCTGAGCAAGTGGCCACTCAGCTTCCTGTGTGCTATTAATACTAAGCGACCTCTCTGCTCGTTCACACACACACACACACACACACACACACACACACACACGTCCTCCGAGGATTGCTAAAGCCAATCGATATCTCTCCAGAACATGCTGAACACACTAACTGCCATGTGAGAGTGCCGAGGCCACGGGTCAGGGCACAAGGTCTGATCCAAACATCCTATTCGTGCACACAGTCACAATCAGGAAATAAACGCACTGAGATTTTACATACTGTATAGTCAAGTAGGTCAGTGTTTCTTATCGTGCGAGTCACAAACCAGATTGGGTATTAAGGTGATGTAACCCACTGATGAGGCTTTTTTAGCATGCTTCTTCTTTCTTATTTTATCATGGTAACCGTACACTGAAAAACAAAATCACTCAGAAATGGCAAGTAAATATCACAAACGATTACAAAGAAATGGCAAGTAACATGGAATTAAACGTGAAATTTTCAAGTAGAAATAGTACTTTCTCGTAAAATCTTTTTCATTAACAACCACGAAAAATCATTTTAACGGTGCAAGTTATGCCAAAAAGACGATAGTCAAGTCACCTTTATTTATACAGCGCTGTATACAATACAGATTGTTTCAAAGCAGCTTTACAGTGATAAACAGGAAAATAATGATCAATGATGCAATGATGTTCAGCTGAAGTCAATTCAGTGTTGATTCAGTTCAGTTCAATAACTGTGTAAAGTTCATCAATTATGAATGAGTTACAATCAGCTACAAAGCATCATTGCAGGAAACAGTGATGTCATCACTCAGCTCAGTTAATCCTTATTCAAAGCAGCGCCATGTATGAAAGCGAGGTTGTGAGGGACTTGTTGTGTTTCAATGGCATCCGCTGTAAAAAGCTGTATGAAGCTCCTAAATCACATCATTTAGAAATTTCTTGGAAAGACATTTTTGCAGTGTTACGTCAGCAGAACAATCCAAAAACACATTAAGTAACAGTACAACCCACTGAAGAGATGTGTCTATCCCCCACAGCCTCACTTTCATTCCAGTTAAAAATCAAAGATGGCGCTGCAGTGAATAAGGTCTATTGTGTCAATGCAGTCAAGTCAATGATTTTGCTTAATATTACCAAAATATTCCAAAATAAGACCATATAGTAACCGAATACAAGTTGCATTTTCTCATCATCTGAAACATGTTGTAACTTATATAAAACACATGCAAAGCACACCCATTTGAATTTGTGCTGAATGACAGAGGCACTTGAGCCCAATTTGCATAGCGCATTTTCCACATGCTGGCAGTTTCAGTTTCGCTTCAAATAAATTTGACTATGCTTGGTGTTTATAATAAATAAATGCCACTATAAGTTATGTTTGTTTTATACTTTTATTTTTAATTCCTGTTCTGTTCTGAATGCTCTGAAGAGTGAGGGGAACTAAAATTGTATAGTGTTTATAATGTTTGTAAATGTTTTGTTTTATTTACTGCTATTTTACATGATTTCTGAATGTAATAATAAAAAGTGACTTATCCACCAGTGACATAATGTTTTTTTCCCCCAAAATTGCCATTTTTGTGTGATTTATAGTCAGGTGTAACATATTTTATAAGAGTAGATGAGTTTACCTGTTCGGCATGAACGTTTATTATGCACACAACCGACAATAGCAACCGCCTTTTTCAAGAACAAAAGTGTTACAATGTCGTAGAATAAAATGTGAAAATATCTTCAGATTGTGTTAACCACAGACCTTATTTCAGGCCAAAAACCCATTGACTTCAGGACGATGGAACTGGAAGCGCTAAAATGCTGGCCTAAAAAAATGTCAAACCAGTAGCACTCAATAGTAAAAGTCATCACTGGCTTCCTGGAGTACTTAGTTCAACCAAAAATGAAAGTTTTGTCATCATTTACTAACCCTCAAGTTGTTTGAAACCTGTATGAATTTCTTCTACTGAACACAACATTGAAGAATAACAGTTGACGGGCTTACTAGAATGGAAAAAAATACTATGGAAGTCAACGGGGTCCATCAACTGTTTGGTTCCCGACAACAAAGAAATACAGGTTTGGAACAACTTGAGGGTGAGGAAATGATGACAGAATAATTTTTGGGTGAACTATCTCTTTAACACAATATTTCCCAACCCTGTTCCTGGACGCACACCAACACTACTCTGGCTGCGTCCGAAAGCTGAAAAATCCTGGCTTCGGAGGATGCATTCCTAGAAAGGCATCAAGGCACGTCCGAATCCAATGTTAGCTTCACTTCCTGTCTCCTAAGTAGGGCTGGGTATCGTAGCAAAATGCTCGATACCGATACCGGTTCCTGAACGATACTTTTTTCGATACCAATTTTATGTAGCCAGTTTTAACAACATTACCTAATTTTTATTTTTTCAGTTTGTTGACTTTTTTACACTCATATTTTGAGTATGTAAAAAAGCACCAATGCTAAAGTTTTCTGTTTCCTAATCATTTAACAACATGTATTCTTTACTTCAATGAGCTCATTGTTTCTGCCTTAACTTAATGCATTGTTTAACAAAATTTATCAAAATTTATAGGCAAGAAAAGTAGTTTGTTTAGGCTGGGTTGTATGAATTATAAACCTGCGCACATATTTTAAAAAGCACATAACTATAGAATCCATTCTGAATGAGCATGTGAACGCCGTCAGCGTTAATCACAGGTTCGCGTTTAAAGTCTGATCATTTCGACGGAGGTGAATCAATCAAAGTTAACTTTAGCTGGAAATAACATTATTCAAGAACCGCTATAATGCCAAAACAATCTGTTACCTTAAATTATATGTTTATCTCTGTAAAGCTGCTTTGAAACAATCCATTGTTAAAAGCGCTATATAAATGAAGATGACTTGACTTGACAATGAAACTGAATGAAAATTGATTGCATTTACATTTTACATTTACATTTAGTCATTTAGCAGACGCTTTTATCCAAAGCGACTTACAATTGAGGACTAAACCAAGCGAGTCATCGTGAAGAGGCAAAAACAACGCAAGAAGTGTTCAAAATACAAAGTTCAGACATTGCTCGGAGTAGCATAAGCCAAGCAAGCCAGGATATAAAGGAATGGATTATTTTTTTTTTTATTTTTTTTTTTTTTTTTTTTATGTTAAGTGCTCCCGGAAGAGATGAGTTTTCAGTTGCCTTTTGAATGCTGTCAGGGATTCTGCATTCCGGATGACGGTGGGGAGATCATTCCACCAGCATGGAACCGTGAATGAGAATGTCCTGGAGAGTGATTTTGTGCCCCGCTGTGATGGTACCACGAGCCGTCGCTCATTGACCGATCGTAGGCTTCTGGTAGGGATGTAGACTTGTAGTAGTGAGTGGAAGTAGGAGGGGGCTGAACCTGTGGTCAATCTGTAAGCAAGCGTCAAAGCCTTGAACTTGATGCGAGCAGAGAGTGGTAGCCAGTGCAGAGAGATGAACAGAGGAGTGACGTGGGCCCTTTTGGGCTCGTTGAAGACGAGACGAGCTGCAGCATTCTGGATCATTTGTAGAGGTTTAGTTGCACATGATGGAAGTCCAGCCAGTAGAGCATTGCAGTAATCAAGCCTAGAAATGACCAGGGCCTGGACGAGAAGTTGTGTTGCATGCTCAGTTAGGAAAGGTCTGATCTTCCTGATGTTGTGCATAGCAAACCTGCATGATCGAGTTGTCTTTGTAATGTGGTCAGTGAAGGTCAGCTGATCATCAAAGATTACTCCAAGATTTCTGACCGACCTTGATGGGGTGATTGAGGATGAATCTAGCTGGATAGTGAGGTTGTGCTGTAGAGACTGATTGGCAGGGAGGACGAGAAGCTCAGTCTTTGCCAGGTTGAGCTGCAGGTGATGTTCCTTCATCCACGCCGAGATGTCCGCCAGACAGCTTGAGATCCGTACAGCTACTGTGGGATCATCTGGTTGAAATGAGAGGTAGAGTTGGGTGTCATCAGCATAGCAATGGTAAGAGAAACCATGTGCCTGTATGATGGGTCCCAGTGATGTGGTGTAGATGGAGAAGAGGAGCGGTCCAAGAACTGAACCCTGGGGAACCCCTGTGGTCAGCTGATGTGCTTTGGATACCTCACCTCTCCATGCGACCTTGAAGGACCTACCTGTGAGATAGGACTCAAACCAGTTGAGGGAGGTTCCAGTGATGCCCAGTGATGAGAGGGCGGACAAGAGGATCTGATGATTCACTGTGTCGAAAGCAGCAGACAGGTCCACTACACTACACTACACTACACTGTCACCTCTGATAACAGATCACTCTAAATTAATTTAGACACATACATTTTCTGTAAAGCTGCTTTGAAACAATATGTATTGTGAAAAATGCTATACAAATAAATGTGAATTAAATTAGATGTAGGCTACTGGGAGGCGGAATATATGCCTCGCGCTCCGCACACATAAAGCTGCCGCAAAGCACTGGCAAAAGTAGCCTAATGATTATGGATGTGTCGGGAAACAATAGCAAGGAGATATTTTAATTGTTTATTAATGAACAAGTGTTTACTAATGGTGTGTTCACACCGAACGCGAATTTAATTATTTGCGCAAGTAGATTACATACAAAGTCAATGCAAAGACGCGAATAGACGCATCATTCGCGCCGGGCGTCGCGAATGACGTGCGCGTTTGCCGCGAACGTCTTCCACGCAAGTTGCAAAATTTGAACTCGAGCGGAAGATTCAAGCGTCTAACTAGACCACAGTCTATGAACTAGACGCGATAGACGCGTATTTGACGCTCTATTCGCGTTCGGTGTGAACACACCATTACTCTCAAGTGTATTCTGTGCGCTTCTAAGTGCCTTATCAGATTTACCGTGTTGGTCTTGGCAGCAATTATCTTGTTGAAAATATTGCATCGCGTGCTTCTGTCATCGAGTCTGGCACATAGGTACATATTCCATATTTCCACATATTTTCTATCTGGATTGGGGAGCTTACACACACACACACACACTACAGCCTCACGTGCGACGAGCCACGTCTATGGCCAGCCGCGTAAACTAGTGTTTTTCCGCCACAGCCAATCATATGCTTATTGTTTCACTGACGTTGACGAGATTAACCACTTAGGTACCGAAATTTGGTACCGAAAAACAAGACATGTTTCGATACTCGGTAGTATCGAAGCAATTCGGTTGGTACCTAAAAAGTACCGAACTCGGTACCCAGCCCTACTCCTAAGATACCTTCATCTGATCGCTTATTGAAGGCAGCATAGATGTATCCTTAACTGCCTTTGATATCCCACAATCCTGTGCATCCCATTCTCTGACAGTTGAGCTAAATATAAGGTTGGCATTTGAAAGTTGCGTTTGGTGGTCAGTTTCTGTGTAAATGTATGTTTTTGACCAATGTTTATCACTTGATGTCATTTCTAGTGAGAAATTACTTTTAAGAGCAATGAGGTTCTTTCTCTTTTCACGCACGTTTGAGTTTCCGCAAGAACCAATGAGGTTCATTCTCGTGTTACGCAGCACGTTTGAGTTTCCGCAAGAACCAATGAGGTTCATTCTCGTGTTACGCAACACGTTTGAGTTTCCGCAAGAACCAATGAGGTTCATTCTTGTGTTACGCAACACGTTTGAGTTTCCGCGAGAACCAATGAGGTTCATTCTTGTGTTACGCAGCACGTTTGAGTTTCCGCAAGAACCAATGAGGTTCATTCTCGTGTTACGCAACACGTTTGAGTTTCCGCAAGAACCAATGAGGTTCATTCTTGTGTTACGCAGCACGTTTGAGTTTCCGCGAGAACCAATGAGGTTCATTCTTGTGTTACGCAGCACGTTTGAGTTTCCGCGAGAACCAATGAGGTTCATTCTTGTGTTACGCAGCACGTTTGAGTTTCCGCGAGAACCAATGAGGTTCATTCTTGTGTTACGCAACACGTTTGAGTTTCCGCAAGAACCAATGAGGTTCATTCTTGTGTTACGCAGCACGTTTGAGTTTCCGCGAGAACCAATGAGGTTCATTCTTGTGTTACGCAGCACGTTTGAGTTTCCGCGAGAACCAATAAGATTCATTCTTGTGTTACGCAACACGTTTGAGTTTCCGCAAGAACCAATGAGGTTCATTCTTGTGTTACACAACACGTTTGAGTTTCCGCAAGAACCAATGAGGTTCATTCTTGTGTTACGCAGCACGTTTGAGTTTCCGCGAGAACCAATGAGGTTCATTCTTGTGTTACGCAGCACGTTTGAGTTTCCGCAAGAACCAATGAGGTTCATTCTTGTGTTACGCAGCACGTTTGAGTTTCCGCGAGAACCAATGAGGTTCATTCTTGTGTTACGCAGCACGTTTGAGTTTCCGCGAGAACCAATGAGGTTCATTCTCGTGTTACGCAGCACGTTTGAGCTTCTGCAAGAACCAATGAGGTTCATTCTCGTGTTACGCAGCACGTTTGAGCTTCTGCAAGAACCAATGAGGTTCATTCTAGTGTTACGCATCACGTTTGAGCTTCTGCAAGAACCAATGAGGTTCATTTTTGTATTACGCATCACGTTTGAGCTTCAGCAAGAACCAATGAGGTTCATTCTCGTGTTACGCAGCACGTTTGAGCTTCTGCAAGAACCAATGAGGTTCATTCTCGTGTTACGCAGCACGTTTGAGCTTCTGCAAGAACCAATGAGGTTAATTTTTGTGTAATGCATCACGTTTGAGCTTCTGCAAGAACCAATGAGGTTCATTCTCGTGTTACGCATCACGTTTGAGCTTCTGCAAGAACCAATGAGGTTCATTCTCGTGTTACGCAGCACGTTTGAGCTTCTGCAAGAACCAATGAGGTTCATTCTAGTGTTACGCATCACGTTTGAGCTTCTGCAAGAACCAATGAGGTTCATTCTAGTGTTACGCATCACGTTTGAGCTTCTGCAAGAACCAATGAGGTTAATTTTTGTATTACGCATCAGGTTTGAGCTTCTGCAAGAACCAATGAGGTTAATTTTTGTGTAATGCATCACGTTTGAGCTTCTGCAAGAACCAATGAGGTTCATTCTCGTGTTACGCATCACGTTTGAGCTTCTGCAAGAACCAATGAGGTTCATTCTCGTGTTACGCATCACGTTTGAGCTTCTGCAAGAACCAATGAGGTTCATTCTCGTGTTAGGCAGCACGTTTGAGCTTCTGCAAGAACCAATGAGGTTCATTCTCGTATTACGCAGCACGTTTGAGCTTCTGCAAGAGGTTTGTTCTCGTGCGTCAAGCAAGTTCGGTTGAGCTTCTGTTTATGTTAGCTGATGAATGCTTATATGTGAATAAAAGACTAAATTAAATTTTAAATTGGACTAAACCGCTCAATTCATATGGATTAGTTTTACAATCTCTTTATGAACTTTTTGAAGCGTAAAAGTGTCAGTTGCGTAGCTGTCAATGGACGGACAGAACACTCAGATTTCATCAAATCAGATCTTAATTTGTGTTCCAAAGATCAACAAAAGTCTTACAGGTTTAGAACAACATGAAAGTCAGTAATTAATGACACAAATTTCATTTTGGGGTGAACTAACCCTTCCCTTTAACACAATAAGAAATAACAAGAACCTCTGTGAGACTATTGCAAGTGCAACTCTATTAGAACTAATGAAGAGCTCCTGGCAGTAAACCCTGAAGATAATTTGCTTTTGAAGAGGAGACAGAACAAGACAAAACCCTTGCATGGAGGAACATTAAGGAATGAAAGTCGTGCTTAAGCTTTGCGTGTGGAAAAGACTATGTGAACATGTGAACGTAAGCACAGCAACATGATGTGAAGAACCACTCCCTGCTGTTCTCCAAATTACAAGGCTGTGCAGTGCATGTTAATGCATGAGTGAAAAAGCTTGTTCATGCGCTCCACATCAAAATCTCAGCTCAGCATGAATGAACAGAAAGATTTCATGTACGAGAAAAAACAATCATTTAGCCTTGGGTCTTTTGTATGGGTGATGCTGTGACCGTGGAGAGGAGCACGACGTAAAAGATGCTGGCGTCATGGGCGCGTGATGCTGCTCTAGAGCCGGGGGAGGACAGAAGCGGTACAGAACAGCCTTCTGGTCATTTCTGTGCCAGTGCAGAGGGGGTGGGCAGCACTGCAGAGGAGCAAAAGGACTGATTATAAAACCTGTCTATGTCACAGAAAAATGAAAAAAAAACAGTTCTTCTTGAACAGCGCTGAGCCAGTGACGCAGATACGGAGCGTTCTAGAGTCCTGTGTGCGCATACTCAAGCCTAAATACAGGCTAACACGCTGCAGTCTGATTCATGACCGCGTGAGTGTGTGTATGTGAGTGGAGGAGAGTGAGAGTACATCCAGACAGCCAATCAGAGAGGAAGAGTCTACTATCATCACCACCACTCAAAACAACAACATAGCCATTTGGCCATATTTGGACATGTTCTGGTTCTGAGTGTATTGCAATTCAAAAATGCAATGTATAATATTTATATAGTTAGGAGGCCCCAAGCTGAGTAATGAGTAAATATATTTATATCATGGAAGCAAATCAGATGTATTAAAATCATATAGTAAATATTTATAATGATTAAAAGTAATTTCACCATGCAGGGAAATTTGAACGATCTCTTCTTACTCTGAACATGGAGATTAAAAATACTTTTCTTTATGTTTTCAAAATATTTGTTAGAACTTACAGTAATAATTATAATAATTATCTATGATAAATATAAAAATTAAGTTAAAATAAATAAATGAATGAATGAATGAATGAATGAATGAATAAACAAATAAATAAACAAATACCAGACATTTTTAGGCACTTAATCAATCAATCTCAAGAAACAAGCATGCCTTTTATTTATCTATATTATTAATTATCTTGTTCGGTACATTTGTTAATTTGTTAGACCTCGTAATGCTTAAGCTTGGAAAACAAAATTAGTAAAAGATAATCAAATAAAATGAAATGTACTAGATGGAGACAAATAGGTATAAAGGCACTTGATTAATTAAAAAACAAACAAACCATACAATACAAAAAAAACGATTTAATAAACTGGTAAATGATGCCATTCATAAGGAGTTTCTTTTTACAGACGGCAAATTTATTGGGCATGTTTGTCACCCTATTGGAGGACAATGGCACATTATATAATGCAAGTAATACATACTTCCATGCAAAAATCTGAGCTGTGTTTGAAGCTGCTATAACAAACAAATACACATCTGTGATCGCATTACGTCTGAACTATAGTATAATCACATCACTGCATGAACTCTTGTGACTTAATGCTTTAATATTTACCTGAGTAAACCAGTCTAACACAGGGTTGACTGTGCGTGTGCAGCTATCAGAGCTTAAAGAATCATGACACCGCTGGTCAATGACAATTATGCGCATTTGGCGAACTGCTGGCCTAGCTGTCGTCACTGATGCGATCACATGTGATAGATGCCAAACCCCGTGACCCCATCTTTCTGTCAGAGAAACCCACATCACCAGTCGCATGCACACACACGCTATAACACATGCTGACACTGAACCCCTCTGGGTCTCTAATTATCCCTCTGACCTTTGACCCCTCTGACCTTTAGATACATCCCACCTTCTTCACAATGCAGTGAAGTCAGTTTCTTAATTTGTTTCAGTAAGAGAGAAAATCAACATGGCTATTTACTTTCTAATAAACAATGTTGGCCGTATGCATGTTTCTGTGTATGCAATTATTTTTTCATAATCTTAATGTAATAACAGCATTAAGATTATTTATTTGCTCAGCAAGCTCTGTGGGGGGTCGCGTCATATTTTGAAAGGGTTGAGCAATGAGCATTAAATAAAAGTCCTTAACTTTTTTCTTTTCA
This sequence comes from Tiaroga cobitis, assembly GCA_030578255.1. NCBI lineage: Eukaryota > Metazoa > Chordata > Actinopteri > Cypriniformes > Leuciscidae > Tiaroga > Tiaroga cobitis. The sequence goes on along the minus strand of CM060598.1, from coordinate 36,030,145 downwards.
AAATTGACAAAATGTATATAATGAGCGAGTTCATCATGAATCCATTTTCCAATCCGTGTTTTTGTCTTATCCGGAACCACTATGGTACACCTATAATAAGTGTTTACATTGGGACTATTTTACACTGGTTCGGATCGCTGCCGCTGCGGAGTAGACCAGTACCTGCGTGACTCGTCATAGACGTACACATAGAGATGTAGTTCCGGCTACAATGTTCTTCCGAAAGACGCATTATTCTGTTAATAAATGCAAGTTTATTAACGCTCGCTACAGCGCCAAAAGCGTAAAAAATAAAGCCTCACATTTGTTTTTGCATTTCAAATAGGGCCAATTTATAGGCTTCTCCTAGGCTTACGTTTTTAAATTACAAAGGGCCTACTGATGTTTTTGTTATTGTATTTTCAATATCATAGGCTATTATTTGTGCATAAACATACTGTTTGTTTTAAGAAAAAAACATATTTTGTCATCCTTGCTGCAAGCTTACAAGAGCGATAATATCATTAAATGTGAAGGGGGGCCCTAAAATATTTTCTTGGGAAAAAGGGGGTCTCAGACAAAAAAGGTTGGGAACCACTGGTTTACACGACACCCTTTTCAACAAAAGACGGCCATTCGTTTACACGACAACGGCATTTTGGGGCCCTGAAAATGCAAAGTATTTAAAGCGGGATTCAAAGTGCAATGATACCAATACCGTTATCATCTTTGTCTAAACTTTGCGTAAAGAGACGACTCAACGCCGGCGATATGGACCCTCTATGTTGGACGGCACTGATCCTCAACAACTCGTCTCAATACCGGCGTGACTGGCCCTCCGACTGAGTCTGGTTTCTCCCAAGGTTTTTTTCTCCATTCTGTCACCTGATGGAGTTTTGGTTCCTTGCCACTGTTGCCTTGGCTTTTGGCTTGCTTAGTTGGGGACATTTAATATTCAATAATATTATTGATCTGCCTTACTTAAGGTGGATGTTGACGCAATTTTCTTTTAGAAACAAACTTTGTTGTATTATTTTTATGTTATCACTGTGAAGCTGCTTTGATACAATCTGTATTGTAAAAAGCGCTATATAAATAAAGGTGACTTGACTTGACTTGACTAAACTACAAAAACGCAAATTTGTGAAAACGGTGACGTCATGTGGATGTGTGTTACGCGTTCAGGGCATAGACTGTAAAAAAATGATGGACGACGCACCTTCACTCTCGTCTATTTCAGAAAAGTGAAGCCGCCAATATCCCAACACGGCGCTGACATCCTGCGCTGATTACGAAGACTCGGAGCCCGAGTCTGTACAGTAGTGAACGTAAAGTAGTGCCGACGTATCAAGGCCCCGTCCACACTCCCGCAGAATCGGTTAGTACAGATTACTGCAGAACAACTCATTCTGTAGTTGTGAAATAAACAGTTATGGAAATGTATAAATTCCAATCTCCTCCTGAAGATCCTGAAAAAGGGCCTCAGTGACTACTTTGCTCAGAGAATCTGTCAATCTCAGCTATCAATCAAGACGTCACACCCCCGTTTTTATAGCATTAAATAACTAACTAAAACCAAACTTATTTAAAAAACCGAACATTTGAACTTACATCGGCGTGATAAAAACTACCTACAATGACAGAAACCATCATTGGAAAAAAAATATTTTAAGTGTTATTTGATTGTTTAGTTTGTCTCACGTGCCATTCCATGGAGAGGGCGGGGTTTATGACCTGGGAGCGATCGAAATGTTTTGGCTTGACTTTTTTAGGACTTGTGCGGCACACTTGGTTCAGGGTATTGGTGCGTAGTGTTTCTTTACAAAGTGACATTGCCATCTACTGGCCAGGCAGTATAATACAGCGTTTTTAGTCAACGTTGTCGTCTGTACACAAAAAACGCAAAGGGAAAACGTTTCCGTTTTTAGTACATCGTTGCCATGTAAACGTACCCTTAGGCCCTGTTTACACGAGAACGCTCGCGGGTGAAAACGTAAAAATATTTTATTGGATGTGCCTTTCGTTTACACGGCGACGGCGTTTTTGGGGTTTAAAAACGCAAAAAAGTGAAAACACCCTCCAGAGTGGAAATCTTAAAAACGCTCCACCGGCGCGTTCGGATAAAAACGCAAAAGTCTGCTAGACAGTGAAGGTTGTACGCAGGCACGCGGACTTGGTGTTGTTGTCTGGCAGTGCTTCACATTGCCACCTAGCCGCCTGGAGTGCATACTACATCGATTTTCACACCCTTTTGTGTCACCATATGCACGCGGATTTCCCACTCATAAAGCTCGTCTAAACGCAGAATACAAACTGATAAAGCAACGCCACTTTTGATTTTCTCTTCAGATCGTTTCCGTGTAAACATAGCCTTAGTATCCTGAGACTGGAATCTATCTGGAATCTATGCAGCCTAATGCGTGGGATAATGTACAGACAGCTGGTTAAAATAAAACCCTGAGAGGGTGATCAAGACCCTGACAGTGCAGAGAGGCCTTATATGTCTGTAATGTATATGAACGCTTACATAAATGTATGTATTTCAATCTCTCTCTCTTTACACGCCAATACACCCACCACCACACCCCTATCCGTACATACACACGGCACACATCTACTTGCTGCTGCAGCCATCCAAGGTCTACACTTGAAAAGCAGGCTGCTATTGGACGCAGAGTGGGTGTGGCCTGCTGCAGTGGCTGGGGGGGGGGGGGGTCGTGGGGGCTTCCCCATATGAGCAGAAGACATGCAGTGGGTCTCCCCTCCTCCCACGCACAACCAGAAACCATGAAAATCAGCCCTCAATCTGCCATAAATGAAACATCCGTAGTGCTTCACATCACATATTAGACAAGAAGATACAAGCTACGCTAACGACAAATCGAGTGATTTGGAAAAAGTGCCATTTTCCGTCAAATTATCCCAATTTCCTAGGGTGAAGGGAGGAAGGAACGGCGGAGGGTGAGTGGAAGAGAAAGAAAAAACAAATAAATAAATAAAAGGAGTACCAAATGAAGGGAAAAAGGTTGTTTTTTTCCCCTAGGCACAAAATACTAAAACAACACCACAATACAAATTACAAATAAATAGATACACTAAATGTACCAGGTGTATGGGACAATAGTTTTTTCAGGCATATGACAAAATAAAATAATTAAAAATAAATAAAATTATATCAAAAATAAGCAAATAAAATAGGATTACTACCGCAGAGGACAAGCAAAAGTGCCACGTGCCAATTTCTGTCAAATTAGCTCAATTCCCTTGTGACATGAAGTTCCCACTGCGTTAAAAATAGCAAAATGATTCGGTAGACCTCACCTAGTTATGTATAATTATGTTTGCGTGTAACGTGACCTGCGTACAGACAGCTGTTAGCCGCAAGCGCTAGCTAGTGTTACAGCCCACTGCGCTCTTACTCAGCGTGGTCCAATTTAGAGGGAGATCTTACACCTTAGTGTAATGACAGCTGCCAGGGAACACTCTTGGGGGAGCGGTGTGTTTGGTGGGGGTTCCAAGAGCACATCTATTTCACACTTGACCATTCTTAGGTGTACGTAAGCAGACCAGCCCTGGTGGAAAAGCTCCAGCAGCGACAGCTGTCAAACGCAGGGAATTCCTGCAGACTTAAATGTTGAACGACATTTAAGGCTGTTAATCTCGACGTATCGAACCCTCATTATTCAAATGTGACAGGAGGGTTTGCCATGGCGAGCCTGGTTGATGTGGGGCTGTCAATCACACCGTCCTGTCCTGTGATAACAGCATTGGCGATGACATTTGGTGGGGGAGGGGACGAGGAAAACGTGCATGTCGGAATGAAAGAAGGGGGGCATTTAGGTAGAGAAAAAAGATTGTTCAATTATACACGATCCATGCGGGTCTAAAGCAAACGCTATTACAGAGAGCTAACATTATCTCTCTGATGCTAAAGTGGATCATAGATTTTACTCCAAACAGATGTGACTGTTGTTCAGTGTGTTAAAGAGGCAAGAATAAGGCATGATAATTGTCTTACAACTGGATAGCAGTTAAAATGAAGTGAGCAAATGTTTGGAATTGCTTATATTGATGAGACAGCAAGTGTCCACTTAATCTGATACTCCCACACACACAAATGTAGAGGAAACATCAGCATGTATATCTCTATCTTCCCTGTTAAACAAACATTTAATATAGCCCAAACAACGTGAAAGATGCTTTTAACTTTTAACTTATTTGTAACATTTTGCAAACGTCAACATTTCTCTCCAAAACCCCGCCCTCTAAAGACATGTTAGCAAACCCAAATGACAGGAATGTTTCTTTTGAAGACTGTTTTGCAAATGTTTTCACCTGACGTCACAAAACACACACGCGCACACACACACACACACACACACACACAGTCAGCAGGCTTGCTGTCAGGTCCAATATAGTTTTAAACATTTCATTCTTCACTGATAACCTTTTTGCAGAACATGCATTACATCGAGACAGAAAACAATCTATGCTGAAATGTGCTGCTAAAAGCTTAAATGATCAGCAACCCTAAAAAGAAAAAGAACACACCACAATTCCAACGTTGTCATCCCTCAACCAAACACTTTATTCTTCTTATTAACCATTTTGAAGTTAAGAATAATAGTAATAACAGTTCTGTCACGACAACTCTCTGAGAGTTTGGCATGGTAATGGATCTGTAATGCTGCTGCTGCAGAGCAAGTACAGGACTTACTGTTAGTAGACACACGACACACTGCTGTAAACAAGAAAGACATGGTGCTGCTGTACAGTATAGCAAACATCATCAATTACCCGTAGCAGATCTATACAGGTGGAGCTGGGGAAGGGGGAGGGTTTGCTAATGCAAATGCTGACCAAATATTTTAAGGTTGAGCAGCGAGCTCACTGGCTAATGATACAGACGGAACCAATCAGCTGTACCCTATATAGAGAAGGTTGTGAATTTTGAATTTCTCCATATTACCTATAGCCTCAACAGGACAGGCCAGGTTTCTGATCATGAATAGGCGTTGTTGATGCTTAAACATGGACAGTAATACGTTGATGTCAGAAAATCTTCAAAAATACAGACCATGTCGCTTTTACAGCTTGGTTTCAATAAACAGACAGGGAAGAAACGTTTAAAAATGAAATGAAAAAACAACCCTTAGTCAATAAAGAAAAGAAAATACAAATTCTCCCAATTAACTTTCTTAAAACATGTTCCTTAATGTAAAGAACTCATGGCAGGATTCTATTACAAAAACAAAAAAACTATTAGTCTTTGTAATCTTTAACCAAAATATAATAATCTACATTTCCACTGACCTCACTTTGGCTGCACAGACTATTGTATAATATCGAAGACGTTCTTTTAGCAATCTTGCATTAAGTCTGGCCAAACACGTTTTTCTTAGTAAATATATTTCTTAAATTAGATCAAATCACAAATGTAAAAATGGGTAAAATAGAAATTCATGTTGACATCAACCTCTAAATCTTATTGAATGTTTTCATAGTACAATGAACTCTTCTGAATATCTCAAAAGATAAATGTAATTCCTCAAGACATGACTCACTTTAAATGCTGATTTGTCGCAGAAACACCCATGACTAATATTTATAAGAAACATGCAGTTCTGACTAATATAATGGATTTCCAATAACAATAACACCACTAGCACGGCAGCTGCTCAGTTCCTCGATATCAAAGTGTAAACCAGGAAAAGTGTTGTCCACATCCCTTCCAATTCCATTCATGGCAAGTCTTCCAGACGATGTCATTATTTCACTAGGAAAACAGACTAAGAATAACACAGCTAACAAGAGACCTGAAAGGGTCCTTATATGGCCAAAGAGAACAGGGCTTTACGCCAGACCCAACATTAGACCTCTCAGCGCAGGGGGCCCCGTGAGCCACAATGACTCAAATCAGGGGCCGTGAGCCTGTGCCGCTGGAATGCGAGGATCGGGAACTCTGCGTGAGGGACACATGAAGCCTTCTGTCTTAGATAAGATCATGTGTAACTGTGACTCCAGCCTGTCCTGTGATTCCAATGTGAGGTCGGATGATTACAGAAGAGCTGTCACAGAAAAGCTGGAGTCACATGCTGATTATTTTTTCGTAAACACTGATTTAGAGAGCAAAGCTCTGCTCTGTCCACGTCAAGGCTGGATATGGTTACTTAGCAAGTGTCGACAGCTTCTAAAATGTTTGTATGAAGCCTGAGAGGTTCAACCTTTACAGACCCACTAAAACACTAATCCAACTCAGCAGTCTCAAACATAGATATATTAAGGTGGAAAAAGATCAAACTTTCATTAAAAACATTATCTTTTGATAAAAAAAAAAAAAACACATTTGCTGGACAGTAGTATGCACTGAAAAATGACTTTGTCTTGTTTTCCAGTACAAATACCTTAAATCCCTAAAATGAGACAAATGTTTCTTCAAGCAATACTCAAATGTAAATGTCAGTTAAAAAGGATGAAATATAAAATGCACAACCAAATAATGAAGCATAATTTGCATAGTGATGATAATTTTTTGAAGTATTGCATCTTATTCATACTGAAAGCACTATTTTGTTTTGATCTCTTCTGAAATGGTTTTGGTGTTGAAGAGATGGAAGAACAGAGGAAGAGATATGTATTATTTATATACTGTGGTATTTACACTACACTGTAAGGTAGATCAAAGAATACCACGGAATCACAATTCTGGAAGTGTGCAAAAAAACATCACCAGGTTTTCCATTTTTTTCATGGTCACAATTTGACCATCAAATATGGAAATGCTATCAAATATGATAAACACCTTTAGACGAGACATATAAGATATCAAACATTTTCATAGATATATGAAATCAATATATGAATGATATATCTTAAATAAGCATATTTAGTCTAACTGCACTGGAATATTTTTTTTTTTTTTTTTTTAAATCTGCCAGTGCAGTAAGAAACAAATACATCTGTATTTAATGAAGATTCCCTGAAAAACTATCTTAATATCTTACAAATTGTTGCTTGTCAATACCTTTAACTTTTTTCAAGGATTTTTAGGTAATACAACTGGAAAAACAAATAAAAAATGTCATGAAAATCTCATAAATGTCATGAATGTCTCTCCTGCTGACCCCCATGAAATGTTTTGAATTCAACTTGCATTCAATGTTTCAAATCTTCTGAAGAGATATCTTTCTGCGAGGAAGGCTAAAATTTTGCTAAAAATCTTTGTCTCAAATCAAAATCCTCAATCAAGTTTAATTCAATTATGGCACTTTAAAATCTGTCGCACAATCATCACTGGTTCTCATCTGTCTAATCATTGCTAGCATGTGTCTCTAGGAAGACTTTGCAAGATGTTGCTCCGTATGGGTTTGGAACATCAGGGTGAGTAAATGATGACAAAAATCATAATTGTTGGATGAAATAACCATTCAATGCATGAGCACCATCAATACTAAACAAAAATCATGGGGAAAAAAAAGCTCAAGTAGCAGGAGCTGTGCTCAATCCCTAACATTTCACTTTATTTCAATTTCTATGTTTTCATCCAAAGTTGCAAATTTAACTTAACGCAAAAAAGGGATATCGCATAAAGCACAGTTTCAATCCAGTGAGCCGAAGGGAATAAAATCGTCCCTTCCTGATAAACTGGCCCTAAATATCACCAAGAAAAATGGACGTTTCTTCAGTAGAAGCCAATGTATATAATATTTTCATATATAATAAATGACTTGCACTTCAGAGCACGCAGACAAAACGCAATTAACGTGATCATGTTATCTTGCTTTTGGATGCCTTCTGTTTAGGAATGCAGTCGTGTAAGATAGTTCTGGAAGGTATTTATACCAAACCACTTTGACGACAGACTTTGTTCAGGCATTTCAGAACAACCAAAACAGCATTTCAGATACATTGCAACAAGATTGGTCCAGTGGTTAGTCCAGTCATGCCGATGCTTGGTGCGCATCGAGGAATTTATTCAGTAAATGCGTTTCTAAATGCGCGTTTTCTTATCGGATAAAAAATGTATCCGACTCAATTGAGCGCATACGTTTTTATGCGCATTTTTTTAATTTTTGAGCATCTGGGCGTTTCCATCCAGCTTTTTTTATCCAATATCCAAAAACGCGCATAAAAATAGGTGGATGGAAACATAGCTATTGTGATTCTACAAGGCAGTCCTGCTGCAACCAGCGAGTGACGTTATCATGAACTTCAGTGTCGCCATGTGCTGATAGTGCAAATACTTCAGATGAGATACAATCAACATCCTGAAACGTAAACATCTGCATGCTTTGCTGGCGTCAGGGCGGGCCCCGCATCATTCCAATCTAATTTGTGTCGAGACGCTGTACCCAAACCCAAGGTTTGTTAGCGAATGTACAAGGCTAATCCTGCACTGACAGACCTCCGAAGGTGTCATCTCTCTGTTTCCATAGCAACGTGACTCCCAACACCTGCCTGGGTGTCTCCGGCGCAGCACGGGCCACCCCTGCGGATCACGTGACGAGTGTTTCTCATTAGCTGCGGTCCGCCTGATCTCCCAGCACGCCACTTTGGATTCACCGTAGCCTCTGCACCTGTAATCACAGAACACAGCTGCCAAAACAATTACAGCTGTGCCAGGAGACCTGAATGTAAATATCAGGACCTGTTGAAAAGGATGAAATTTAAGTTGCGCAAGCATACAATGAAGCATAATTTGCTGTGATAACCGTTTTTGAAGCACTCTCTGTGCATCTTATTCATTCTGAAAGCACGGTTTTGGAGTAACCGAGAGATGGAAGAACAGACAACATGATGTGTGATTTTTCATATACCATGGTATTGACAATCTAATGTAAGATGCATTAAAAATACAATAAAATTACAATCATGGTACCTAGAGTCCAAATCAGAGTCCAATGTTTTTTTTGTTTGTATTTTCTATGGACACACTGTGAAGTGTCATGTCAGTATTATGTATATGCTATTATATAATTATTATATTTTCAGTTTTATTTTAATTAGTTCATTAATTAATTAATTAATTTTATTTTAAAAGTTTTGTTATGTGCTTTGTCGTTTTTGTTTTAACATATCTCTATTTTTTATTTCTGTTTTAGTTTTAGTAATTTTAGTCAGTAATTTTGTCGCTACTTTTATGTCGATTACCGAAAACAATTTTCAATAGTTTTAGTTACCGATAACACCACTAATACTGTGCTACTTTCTTATAAGAGAATAAAGGTTAAGTTCATCATTTACCTCCACTCATGTTGTTCCAAATCCTTTTTTGGAAGACAAAGGTGAAATTTCGGTCACTCTTTAATTTTATCCTATACCGAAACTTAAAAATGACCATTAACATGTTTTTCTTGCTATTGTCTGTCATTTTGCTTAATCATGACATGAGAAATCAAATTTGCCTTGATGTTTTGACTTATAAGAGGTCTTTGTACCATTAAAACATCCTGCAAGTTTCATAGCTTAAAACGTCCTCATTATAAACAAAGGGTTTATTTGATCAAGCTCCAAAAATGGCTCGTTTTGATATTCTGGGATTTGTGATGTCACACAGGAAATACATTTGCATACGACTGCCTCCAGAGCAAGACATCGATGAATAGTTTTACATCTTCGCATCATAGGCCCCGCCCACTGGCATTCAGTCACTTAACGACTGACACTTGCCTACACCGGATGCGCGCGTAGTGTCGCGTCAAAAGCAAATAGAACCCATTATAATCACTGACGCTGTCTACACTGGATACAGTTTAGAGATGCGTGCTCAGTTTCTGGCATACTCCAGGCGATTGAGTCGACAACAGGACAAATCATGGAAGAGTAAATGGAAGCATGAAGGCATGTTCGCTTTAACGCGTCCTGTTTAAACAGCTCATTTGCTAATTTCTGTCAAAACTTCAGAAGAAACCCAGTGTCAGGAACAAGTGAATGATTTATTTTAATGGAGTCATGGATCACGTCGGAGGACTATGTTTGTTCGGCGGATTTGACTGTTTTGTATAGGCACAGTGTAATGGAGAGATTGCAAAGAAACTTTTGTTGACAGATGAAGCGGTCAGCTGTATTCGATCTGACAGCAGCTGCATTACAAATCGTAAGTAAATGATTTCATAATGTTTTATGTGAGTAACATTTTCAAAACACTTACTCATGCGAAATAGTGACTGGGCGTTGATACTGTTTCCTATGCAATGTGGCCGTTTACTGACAAGCCTTAAAGGAGTCACCCCTTAAAAATGGAGTTTCAGTCAGAGGATCGGAATGAGGGTTGAAAATAATCTTTTTTTCACATATATATTTGTTTTTTGAGCAAAAAACTTTATAAACATTGTAAGTAAACCTCAAGGAACATATTAAAATAAAATAAAAAATCCATGTCATGACCCCCATCCATATTGTTTACATTAAAAGGAACGAGATAACCCAGGATTCCTTTTCTATTCCATAAGACAGTTCTATTATAACATACATGAGTGTGAGAATAATGACAGAGTTTTTTTTTGGGGGGGGGGGGGGGGGGGGGGGGGGGATAAAATATGCCTTTATTTGATTAAAAAAAACTTAATTGGGGTTTATATATCTCTTGACACTCATATTAAAGATAATCTTTATTATACAATGATCTCCTTTCCTCGTTCCCACTGCCCATAAGAACAATAAGGAGCTGCTGACAGTGATAATTACCCCTCTTCTCCCCTCCCTGATGTGTGTTAATGCATAAACAAGCCCCATTTCATCCAGCTGCTACTGTGTGCTACACCTGCGATCGGACGTGCTGTAAATTTGATGCTCAATATAACGTCCAGGTCTAGAACCACACCATTATCTGTAATCTAATTAAGATTAATGACACGGCTGATGATGAAGCCTGGCTATCACAGGCAGAACCGCCCGCTTTACTGCTGATCAGTGTCAAAATGAGCAGCTCCACACTTATCACCCATGTCAATAGGCAGAGAATCCGACAACAATTCTTAGAAAAATAGAGGCATTTTGTGGCCCATCACTTGTCAGACAGTTGTGAGCAGATAAGTGTGCGAGAATGGTGGACTCAGAACAGGTGGAGAGCGATCCAGGCTGTGGGGTAACACATCTGTAGTTGTTTTATCAAGTACAACTGGCCCAAGCAGGTGAAGTATGTCAGACACCAAAAGGTGAAGAGTGAGCAAAGGATCCTGGGAAGATGAACAGGTGTAAGTGACAAGAGAGAAGCAAGAGTAGGTCACCAGGGCAATGACGCTGGAACGACAAATGTTAGCATTATAAAGCTCGGAAGCGTCAGGGTGTTTAATTAATATAACTCTGTAATTCGTCTGAAAGAGGAAAGTCATAGTACACCTAGGAAGGCCTGGGGGTGTGTAAATCATGGGGTCCATTTTCATTTTAAAGTGAACTACTCCCTTTAAAGGGTTAGTTCACACCCAAAAAATCAAATTTCTGTCATTAATTGCTCACCATGTCGGTTCCAAACCGCTAAGACTTTCGTTCATCTAGCAAACACACTAGAAGATCTTTTTGATGAAATCTGAGAGCATTCTGTCTTGGATTTTCTGAAGAGACACCGATCGCTTATATGATGAACAGATTCAATTTAGGATTTCGGTTGAGCTTCTGTTTTACGTTCGCTGATCAATGTTTGAATGTGCAATAAAAGCCTAAATTAATACTGTTCATCATATAAAGCAGATCCTGTCTCTTCAGAAAATTTGGACTAAACCACTCAGTTCACATGGATTAGTTTGACGACTCTATATTAACTTTTTGAAGCGCTCAAAGTGGTAGTTGCGTAGGAGGACAGAAAGCTCTCAGATTTCGTCAAAAATTATCTTCATTGTGTTTCGAAGATGACCGAAAGTCATACGGGTTTGGAATGACATGAGGGTCAGTGAACTAACGCTTTAACATTAACAAATCACAGACTAATAGCTCTATCCCAAAATATAATGACTACGGACCTTGCCCATCTATGCCTACAATAGGCAGCTCCCTTTTAAGGGAGTATCCTACTGAAATGGAACCTCATAAAGAGCTGATTTGAGAATGTTCAACTTAAACAAACTTCATACAGCACACACAAAGAAGACTCAATGGAATTCAATAGATTTTTGCATTAGCATGTTGCTAAGCTACTGACTTACCTCAAATAATCATAAAAATACACAGTATACACAATTATTGGGTAAAACTTCACTTTGATTATTTTTATGGACACTTTTCTGTGTTTAATATATAGTTATTATAATTATTATATATGATTATTTTACTGACTTCGTCTTAGATTAAGCCATAATTTCTTTAGTGAGTTCACCAAAAAGAAATATTACAGTAGATTATAACACCAACAACAATAAGTATATATTGTATAATAATAAGTATTATTATTAATAAATCATTTTTCAGAGAATATATATCCTTAAAACATGATTTTTTATACAAAGACTTGTTTTCATGTTTTCAAAGAACATATCTTGAATTAAGTCTATTTATTCTTACCCCATGGCGTAATTGTTTTGTCTTAAGTTAGTTTTAGTTCAATTAAATCTAAATACAAACTTTTTTCAAGATATATTCTTATGTTTTCAGAGAACATATGTTGAATAAAGTTTATTCTTACCCCATTGGCAGATTGTTTTGTCTTGTTTCACATACCGTATGAACTTCGTTACATTTAGTTAAACTAAATCTAGTTGAAATAATCCAAGATATAATGTCTGAATGAGAGTTGTTAAATCTTACACAGCATCTTAAGCAAATTATTTACTATATTTTACAGGAACTCAAGACATAAATACTAATACTAACTGATTTTTTTGCCATATTTGATGAGCCTATGCATCAGTAGCATGTCTAATATGCCTTGAATTATTATTTACACATGCAGGTTTTGGAGTCAACCCTATTTAATCATCAATAAACGGACCGTTTGTCACGATTCATTAAATCTGTTATACGACAGCAAACTTTCTAAATCCACCCATGCTTTCATACACACAAGCGCACGTCACATGGCTTATTTAGTAAAGGTTAAGCATGAGGAAAATGGTAAATTGATGAGGGTGACGCTATGACGCTATGTATACTTTAGCCCGCAGATCTTTTGAAAATCCGGTGGCCGTTCTCCGATTCCTTTGAATCACAATTGAAGACCCTTTCCTAAAGCACATGACCGCACACTTCCCACGGGACGACCCAGCACATGTGTAAGCAGTGACACCCTGCAGCCTGTCAAACACACTCACTTACTCACTACAGATCGCATACATGTGATTGTGACGTGTGTGTGTGTGTGTGTTTTTAGCAGCTGCTCTGATCATTTAAATGTTTGACGCAGACATTCCCATGAGCATTTCTCATTAGCCAAATTCCGATAATCTACAACACCGCTCTAATTGTGAAGGAAATCAAATGCCACACAGATCTCTGTTTTGAACTGGGGCATTTCTGCACAGCGCTGATAAGAAATATGAGATGAGATCTATTTTCACAAGTCCCCCGCGACACGATTCTTGACATCGGGGTGGCCCACTGACAGTTTGATGGAAATCCCAAGACAACCTGCAAACTTTAAATGTGTCGCATTTAATGAAGGATCTATACAGATGCAGAGCCTTAAAAAACTGTTTTAGAGGTGACCAAATCTCAAAAACACCATTGATATGGACTGAGCTAAAGGGTTCAATGAGGGCGACTGTAGATAACAATAACAGGAACAGGATCCCATCCCCCTCAAGACACAAACACACACACAGCTCATTATTGCGCTGGGATTAGGGTTTGGGAAGGGCATGGGGACAAGGAACAAAAATCATTAGTGTTCTCTTTATGAGCACAAACACTAAATGGGTGTGAGGATGCCTCAAGAAAAAGAGAAAAATTAGTCAGATTAAACAAACATCCATTCTTGTCATAGTCGTAAAAAATAATACACAAGTGCTGTAAAAATGTACAACTTTGACAGTAAACCAATGTGAAAATGCTACAGTAAATGTTAGTAAATTGGGATTATATTTAAGACACTAAAATCACCTTAAAATGCACCACTTCATGTATTCTTAAAATGATTGTTTTATAAGTAAAACGTATGAATCATTTTATAATTTACAGAAGTTTCTCATACTCATAGACATTTAAATAGATATATGTGGCTTCTTATGTTAGTCATGTACAGTAGGTTACGTCAGGGAGTTTAATATTTCATTAATGCAGCGAATGTTTATTAATGCTATTTTAATTATTCAAAAGTATAGTTTTACATGACAATGTAATATATTATAACCATGGCATCATTTATACTGTCTTTATAAAACTGCATTACTACTTTCGTGGAACACAAAAAGTGATGTTCAATGTCCTTTCCATTTTTTCATTCCATTAAAATGAACTAGGACTGAAGCTGCCAAGATCCAAAAATAAAAAGAAAACACCCTAAAAGTAGTTCAAATAATGCATGCAGGCATAAATAAAATTTAACTCAAATAATATAATATAAATAATATTGAAGCAAGCAAGCAAGAAAGAAAGAAAGAAAGAAAGAAAGAAAGAAAGAAAGAAAGAAAGAAAGAAAGAAAGAAAGAAAGAAAGAAAGAAAGAAAGAAAGAAAAGAAAGAAAGAAAGAAAGAAAGAAAGAAAGAAAGAAAGAAAGAAAGAAAGAAAAGAAAGAAAGAAAGAAAGAAAGAAAGAAAGAAAGAAGAAAGTTGTTGTTTGAAATGTTTTTGACTGTGGTGAGAATAAAAACAAACATTAAGTCATCGAAATATGTGTCATGTGACCATTGGCACCAATTCACTCGTAAAACGCTCAATTAAAAACTGTATGAACTACTTCTTTCCCTTAATGTGTCCAATTAAACACTAATATGTTTTATGTTAAAGAATGTGCCATGCAACTGAAGCAATAAATAGGTTTCATTAAAGTCAATTTATTCAAAAATGTAAATGTCTTGAATTACTGGGACACCAACATGGAGCTCATTAGACAGGAGAAAAAGGTAAATTGTGGAATGGAAAAATAATGAGGGAAGATATTGTGCAGTGATGCATGGGAGTATCCCCACAGGGGACCATAAAGGCACAAGGAGACAGAGGGAGAAAGGGAGAGGTAGCCGCCACGCTCTCATCTCTGGCCCATCTTCTGCCCTCTGTGAGACCCTAGCATTGTGCACCGCTGATCTGAGCCATTGTGAAGGGAGACAGTGGCGCTCCACTACGGGTTAAGCACTTCAGATACACATTGTTACAAGCTAATGTGACCAGCTAAGTGATCTATGATGACCCCAAATGCTCACTCTCTTTCTTTCTCTGTCTCTGTTGCTTTTCACCCTCACTCTCTGATCTCTTGCAGTGGTGGTTACAATATGCTGCTAAGACCTTTTAATAGGCTTTTTAAGGGAGTTCGTCAAAAGATCGACTCCACAAATAGGATCGCTCCTGAGGAAGAGGCATTTGGGAACACAGAAAAAGCCTATACTGTATGTAGCATATATGTGGTGCTCATTTGTGAATATTATCATGATGAACAAGACATGTAAGAATCATAAACTTTGTTGTCACAGAACTTATTTTCTCCTTGGCCTTCAAAAATAATAATGTAAACATACCTAAAAAATCCCTTTCCACACACACATTCTGACCAATCAACTCTCTCTCTGTCATCTTGACCAGCCTCATTCCACAGGTCTGTACTGAAGGGAAATGGCTGTGAAACAGCATTGAGGAGTGTGTGAGTTTGCGTAGAAGGAGTGTTGGCGGGAATTCTGAGAGAATGAAGCCTGTGAGAAGAGAACCAAAGCTACCCACCATCCCACCTCCCATCATGCTCTGCTCCCCCTCACTGCATGGAAACAGACAATGCTGGCAGGTGGTTTGGCCTCCTTCAAAACCGAAGGTCTTTTCGCTGTTTGGAGACTGAAACTAAGCATTTTTGTCCTTATTTGACGCCAAGTTTTGCTCACATTCTGCATTAATTGTATCTTTCTTTAGACACTTTGGTTCCAATCGCATCTGTGTTAAAACATTGATCTCATAGTTTAATTTAAACCTCACAAAAAATGACCATGGTAAC
This sequence comes from Tiaroga cobitis, assembly GCA_030578255.1. Taxonomy (NCBI): domain Eukaryota; kingdom Metazoa; phylum Chordata; class Actinopteri; order Cypriniformes; family Leuciscidae; genus Tiaroga; species Tiaroga cobitis. The sequence goes on along the minus strand of CM060598.1, from coordinate 36,014,104 downwards.
CATAGTTTCTGCCAAAATGGTGACTATAATGACTGTTGATCATTATTTTATTCTATTTTAATTATCTTGTCAGTGCCACTTTGCTGATGTCATGTAAACTTGTTTTCTATCAGCTGCACATGGAAATCAACACTGTGAAGTGTAAAAGTGGCTATTAATGATACAAAATATGCAAAGAATACAAGACCAATCACAATTCAATAAAGAGCAATTAAAGGGTTAGTTCACCCAAAAATGAAAATTCTGTCAGTATTTACTCACCCTCATGTTGTTCCAACCCCGTAAGACCTTCGTTCATCTTCGGAACACGAATTAAGATATTTTTGATGAAATCTGAGAGCTGGATCACTCCTCCATAGGCTTCTTCAGGGATTGAACTTGCCGGCCTCGAAAGGTTATTAAAAACATCGTTAAAATAGTCCAAGTGACTGCAGTGGCTCAATCTTAAGTTTATCAAGCGACGAGAATACTTTTTGTGCGCAAAAACAAACAAAAATAACGACTTTATTTCAACTATTCATTTCCTTCTCTGTGGGCCTCGAGTCAGTTCACTAGTGTAATAGCGTACGCTTCTGTTGTTGTACGTCACACGCATCACGCACATGACCAGCGTCGGCCAATAGTGAGCCTACGTGTGACGTAGCTCTACGGAATCACACTACGTTAATTGACTAGAGGCCCAAAGAGAAGGAAATGAATAGTTGAAATAAAGTCGTTATTTTTGTTTGTTTTTGCGCACAAAAAGTATTCTCGTCGCTTGATAAACTTAAGATTGAGCCACTGCAGTCACTTGGACTATTTTAAATACGTCTTTAATAACTTTTCGAGGCCGGCAAGTTCAATCCCTGAAGAAGCCTATGGAGAAGTGATCCAGCTCTGAGATTTCATCAAAAATATCTTAATTCGTGTTCCGAAGATGAACGAAGGTCTTACGGGGTTGGAACAACATGAGGGTGAGTAAATACTGAGAGAATTTTCATTTTTGGGTGAACTAACCCTTTAAGAAGAGTAAATAAAATTCAATATGCAAGTAGTCAAATCTAACATTCTATCGATGAAAATTAATATGAAATGATTTACAAAAAGTTTGAATGGAAAATGTGCATAAAGGGATTCATGTTTAATTCATTGCTGAAGTTTAATAATAATCATAGTTTGAGGTTTACAACAAACCCTATTTTTTTTAGGAATACAGTAGCTTCAAGCACTAATTAATATGGGATCTACTTCAAATAAGAAGCTGTCAAACTCTGTCATATTTTCATTATACCACATTTGTATTATGTAAATTAACTACAACACTTTCCATAAACTGGTTACTATGGTACATTAATTCAAAGGAAAGCATTTCTCGTATGCTAATCAGGGGCATATTTATACATCTTGCTATTGTAGAATTGTTGACTGTAAAAAAGCAAAATAGGTTGTCAACTGAGCAGAGAGATCGCAAAGCAGATCTCTCCTCCCATCACAACGAAAATAACTTAGTCATTATGACTAAATCAGGATGCACGACACCAACATATCATCCATAATTAATGAGCCCGCAAGATCAGTGCCATAAATAACAGGGTTTGTAACAACAAGAGACACAAGAGGGGTAAGGAATATATTACAGATCCAAAACACTGTGTAGTGTTCATATATATATACATATATCTGGATATAAGTGCTTTAGTTGAGTGCTGTCTATAGCAGCATCATCTCTGGTCCAGCTCTCTAATGAGACCAGATTCAATAAAAGACACTTAGAGGTCCACGGCCGGAAGAGACAATGCAAATAGAGTTTATTCTCAGCCTGGATGTCTGGTTTTCTTGGAAAGCAGAGATGAAGCAATCGTGGCTGTGATGTTTATTGGATTTAGGACCCCTCTTGCTCTCTTCACCCACTCCCAAACAAAAAAAAAAGAGAGAGAGTGAGAGATACACGCCTGTCTGAAGAAAAGTGGATGAAAAGAGCTGATTGAGTTTGAAAATAGAGCGCTTTATCTGCTAATACACTTGTGATATATGGATGAAATATATTTACAGCACTTACATGATTTTGCGATCTTTCTAACAACTCCCGCTAAGTTTCTTAAAACCGAACAAAGCGTGTGATCTTTTTTATTTTACGATTTCACACAACCGATTCCCTATTCAGTTATTTCAAAAGCATCTGGAATTCCACAAGGCCTGACATGCATTACCAAATTTAGTTTTTCATCTTCTTTACAAGTCTTCATTTCATTCACCCGCTCTGCTATTCAAATCACAATGCATTAGCAAGCAGCGGCTCTAAGAATGTGCTGATATCCTTTGATAGCTGCCCCCTGTCACCCCACTCCCTCCGGTTTTCTTACCCGCTTTTGTGTCTTTGTGAACTTGGCCTCTTTGAGGCCTTCACAAAAGCATCCTGAGGAGCGAGGGTCCCGCGCCACACACAAATTGCAACGCACTGACTCAGTGTGAGACCAAAACACACCGACTAGTCTCTGCTCTTGCACTGACACCAATACGTCACACAATAAATGAATGGCAGTTTTTTTTTCAGTAGATTGTACAAATGCTTTGCATCAGTTGAACTCGATGCCCCCAGAAGTGGCGCCAATAAACTTCCTTAAACTGCTTTATTAAAGGTAAACTGATTTAGGAACGGATTTGGATATGCTTAAATAGATTTGCAAAAATAAATTATGAGGGTTTTAAACACTTTTCATCAAGATAGATAGATTGTAATGCTTTGCTGGCTGGAGTTTCTAACGCTTCCCTACGTAAATTACAGTTGGGACAAAATTCAGCTGCTAGAATTCTGACTAGGACCAGTGCAAGGGAGCACATCACACCTATCCTGGAAAAATTGCACTGGCTTCCTGTTAGTTTCCGTATTGATTTTAAAATTCTCATGCTCACTTATAAGGCCTTGAATAATTTAATCCCATACACCCCTACACTTGCTCTACGCTCTTCTGAAGCTGGTCTTTTCACTGTCCAAACAACACGCCTAAAAACTATGGGTGATCGGGCTTTTTCTTCTTTGGCTCCTAAATTGTGGAATTCCCTGCTATCTGAGATTAGGAATGCAGAATCCCTTGGTGCTTTTAAATCGTCCCTTAAAACTTACTTTTTTAGGATAGCTTTTATGTGATCAATGTGATTATTTTGTTTGTTATTATAATGGATTTTCATTTTTTATTGCTTGTTTAGTGTTTACTACCTGTTATGTAGACTGTTATGTGTGTCTTTTAACCTCATTATTTTTAGGTAAAGTGCTTTGAGATGCAACTATATAAAATATATATAATTTAAAGGCACTATATAAAATAAAGATTATAATTATTTGGATGGATGGATGGATGGATGGATGGATGGATGGATAGACAAATATTTAAAATATTGAGCAAATATGCTCAAGTATAACGAAAGTTTTTGCATGAAGCCATTTCAACCATTATAAGTGGGGACAAAATGCAGAAAAAGTTAAATTTCTGTTAAAAATTATTTGCTGGTCAGGGGACTTGGATAAAGCTTGGATCAAACAAAACAAAAACAAGCAGTCATTAACAAAGGCTACACTCTTGTGAAAACTTCCTACTTTGTTTCCTTGGCTCTGACCCCATTCAACCCACCCACAATGCCCTGCTGGAATTCCTAATGGGTGGGAGGGTGAACTCAAGGGGAGGGTTGGGGCTCCCGGCAGCATTCCACCGCAGAGATCCCAGCCAATGGCTCTAGATTGGAGAGGAGGAGACAAGAGGATGGGGGGGGGGGGGGGGGGGGGGGGGTTCAGATTTGGGCCAAGCTTTGCTAGCTTCTTCCCATGAACGTCATGGACATGGCACACCAAAGACAGCGTGCTCCCACACACTGCAAAACAGAGACTTGTCAAAACCAATTACAGATGACTGGGGCGTCCAAAGAGACCACGGACATAGGATGAAATTGGGGTCACAGAAAGAGTTCAGAGAGGCCGTTCGTGGAACCAATAGGTTACAGAGCACCTCCTGTAGCTTTTTGTCTTCCTCAATCCATGTTTGTCTTTAAGACGCCTTTCCATTAAGAACAAATGAGTCATGAAGAACCACAGATTCTTCAGATTCTCTCTTAGATTAAAGAAAGTGGAGGAAGATTGATTCGACGACATCTTGAAACATAACGTCATTTTTCAATTTATGCTCTCCGCCTCTACGTCCTGATCATCCTAAACTGGATTTATTTTATTTGCCAACAAACCAAATAAATATTATTTTTTTACATAAAATAGTGAAATTTCAAACAGCAGAGGATAAATCGAGTCAAAATTATGTGGAAGAAACAAGAAAGTGGAGTAATGAGAGAGATGTAACTTGCACAGCAACTGTGGTCGTGCACCATTCAGAATTGACCTATGGCTAAGCCACGCCCCCTCCACTCACTCGGACAAACAGTCAACATTCGGTGACAGCCGCTATATGGCAGCTGTCACAGTAGGAGACATTTCACAGGAGGCAATTGATGATTTTTGGAGACAGAAAGATTATATATCATCTCAAAGTCACCAAGAGGGCCTTAACTATTCATTGGAGGGTTATATTAATAATTTTATTGTTGAGAAAGTCTATGAAAAGCTTCAGCTCCAGGTAAAACTTTACAGGTCACAGTGTGAACGTGATAAACCGCATCTCGTTGCCATCACCATCTCAGACAACAAGATAGAGGATCAGCATTGTTTATGCACTGCAGTATTTACATGAATCTTTCAGCACAACATTGCAAACATTTGTTATCTCGGTTATTTAAAGATACGTTAATGAAGCTAAGTGACATGTACAACGCAGCTAGAAGCTAACGTCAACGTTTTCTAATGTTAGGCTAACGTTAGCCTAACATTACGTTAGAGATGTTAAAGATAACGTTCAAATACGTTGTTGACTTAGAACAGATGTAGACATCCTTGTTTAATTCTTGTTTAATTTATCCACGTTTAGTGTTGTGGTCTACCGCATAACTTTAACCAGAGCAGACACTTATCTCGGTTGAGATGTGGCTTGGGAAAGGGTAAAACATACACACCGTCGCCCTGCCTCTCGGGATATCTAGTGTCGGAGTTGCATGTACCCCATGCACATCGTTTGACCATTTTAAACTTAAAATGACAAGAAAAAACATATAAAAACGAATGAAAACTGACTAACTGCAATGCATTTCAATGGACGTGGAAGCAGAGAATGTCCGAGTGTATTGGGTTAGCTATGCGCACTGTGATTGGCTCATCGCGTTTGGGGGCGTGGCTTAGCCATAGGTCAATTGCATTGAGAAAGACTTAAATTCCAATTAATTTCTTGAATTTGAATGGAGGTAACAAACAGAAGGCATTCTCAGAATGCATTACCTGTATTTGACATATTTGAATTACAATTCAGTGAAATCCTCATGTCATTCTAATCCAAATTCCAATTCCACCTTCCTGTTGGGCGTGGCCAATTAAACTCAAACTCATGAACTGAAAGGGAGCCCTTTCTTTAAAGGCACACTATGCAAGAATTGTACCTTAATATAACAGCTTCAAAGTCATTTCGGTGGTAAACAAACTCATAGTAGGGCGAATCATCCTGGTAGTAAAGCTTGGGGGGGACGCCGCTGGAAAAACCAGCAATGCAAGTTTGAGAGGAGCGCCCCCGACAAATCTCGCGAGAATCATGACATGCTTTACGGCAACGACGTCACACACATCAACAACAACATTTGAAGCACGAAGACAGTTGCGTGCATTTCAGACGTGATACTCGACGATAGAAAAAGCAAAGAAATCGCGGTCGGAAGAGACTAGGAAAAGGAAAAGAGAATCTGACTGCGTGAGGAACCGGACAAGAGTCCCACTCGGTCGGGCTTTCACTCGTTGGCGCGAGCTAAAAAGCAGCACTGGATGCAACAGTGATGCTGACCTGGCGATCTTGTTGATGGACTAGTAAGTAAATCTTTCTAAGTTTGTGTGCATTTTATTTTGTGATTTCACCGGAATGAATAGAGTCTCCGCAACGGCGATAGATTGAAGAGCGCGTCCGAGTGAAGACTGCGCGCGCGCCTACACAAGAGACACTATGTATCCATGACACTGATAGCAGCGGACAAGAGAGCTCAGGTTGAGTTCAAAAACACATTTTAGCGCTAGACCTCTTATTTAAAGGCACACTATGCAAGATTTGTACCTTAAAGGTCCCATATTATGCAAAATTCACTTTTGCATGCTGTTTGGACATAAATGTGTGTTGGCAGTGTGTGTACCCAACCACCCAATAGTGATAAAAATCCACTCACTCCTTTTTTATTAATCCCCATAAATCATCAGCCGTGTCTCCCAACGACCTGTTTTCAGAACGCTGTTTTAGTGACGTCACTAAGCACAGGCCCCGCCCACGAGTGTTGACCGACACTGCCGTTCTAACATAGGCCCGCCCTGATCGAGTTCACAGCTGCTGCACTGACGAGAATGTCTCCCAAGCGTTGTAGGTGTTGTGTGGCTAGATGTATTAATCCACATAGCTCTCTCTCTATTTACTCTCGAAATCTGAGGCAGCCGCTGAAGACGAGGTGGAATTATTTTGTTTTTAAAGAAAATGCTCCCTCAACTCTACCGAAATTCGTTTATGTACTTGCGCACTTCTTATATCTTACTGTGTTTACTCAGCTCTTACGGTGATTTTCTGAAGTAAAACTGACGCTTCATCTTTTGTGTTATGTACAATAAACTTTATTAAATCAGTATATATTTGATCATCATTCGGACCTGGTCCGAAACAGCAGACTTGTAACGTTAGGCTAATAATAGTGGATACATAGGCCTACAAGCAGATGACAAACACGTTATAACCGTAATTAAACTACTAAACTATACCTGTTCCATCTCTATACAGCACTCTGTCTCTGTAGGCATTATTGTCCGACGGAGAGTTTCTGACATTACGCGAGCTCATGAAGCTCCGCCCCCTGTGTCGTGCGGCAGCAGCTTATTTGCATTTAAAGGGCACACACTAAAACAGCGCGTTTTTCTGAGCTGCAAAAAGTGACAATTTAAACATGCTGTAAAAAATGATCTGTTGGGTATTTTGAGCTAAAACTTCACATACACACTCTGGGGACATCAGAGACTTATTTTACATCTTGTGAAAAGGGGCATAATAGGGGACCTTTAATATAACAGCTTCAAAGGGGTATCGATCAGGCCGTGAGTGCAGAGACCAGTCTATGGCAGACGCTCTGCGTGAGTGGCATTTACGACAGTAACGTTAAATACAAGTACTCCGCAGCGATTCTAGGGGTTGCTGTTTGACAAAAACGGAATTCCTGCATAGTGTGCCTTTAATTCTGAATGTTGCACAACCCTGACTCAGGCCCTGTCCCAAATGGCGCACTTCATGCAGACTTTCGGTCTCGTGGACTTAAATTGCGCGTGCTCGCCGAGTCTACGAGTCCGTAGGCCGTCCCATTTAGCATTTTAACGCTCTGAAGTGTGCTCAGCAGCGCCCCCTTTGTACCCTTAAAGCGGTCTTCCACGAAGCCCACATAGATGCAGGCTCCACGCACTTTAACTACCCAGGAATCCTTGCGAAAGGCCAATCAGACAACGGATGGGAGGAGATTTCGCTCACGGACAATTGTTAACATGGCTGAGAAAAAAATATTTATATAATTATATCATTACGGTTTTTATGACAAGTTTATACAAACATGATCATCGACCAGTGGTTGATGTCTCAAACATAGGCTAATAATAGCGAGCTGAATAATACGATCGCATTATGATTCATTAAATAAATAGAACAGAATGTCAGGGCTTTACTGAGTCATATAAACACAACAACAATAGGCAGCATATTTCCCCGAACCTGTAGCTCCTGTCCATAACAACAATCAGACCGTTTTCCTGTTTCCGGCGTGACGATCGAGTCTGTCCCAAAAATACTTCTCAATGCGCCCTCGCGGACTCGCGCTAAGGGCCCTATAGGTCTGCACTACATGACGTCACCGAAGTGTGGACTCTGAGGAAGTCCACAAGTCCGGAGTGTGCCATTTGGGACAGGGCTTCAGACCACCATTACAGCAGAATGCTGCCATTAACCAATCAAAATCAAGTATTCCAGAGAGCCGCATAATGAAGTGAGATCCGATAAGGTATTAAAAGATAACACAAACGGAGTGAGGTGGGATTTGAAAGTAACTCTGCAATGAAAACCGACACCTTTGCTGTTTTCAGCATCTGAAAAAAAGGGTTGACCTTCCTCATGAACCTTAACATGAGCAAAGCCAAAGGGCTTCTTAAAGGGCAAGAGGTATTGACACATCAAACACTGCCACACTCATTACGTCTTAGGAAAGATATTCACAGATGTCTAAAAAAAATAAATGAAATAATGAGATTGAGATTAACTGACTGCAAGATGTCTTTTTGTCATTCGTTTTCAAAGTAGGAAACAGAGCCTTATAAGGGAATGTGGAAATGTTAAAAACAATGCTACCATGAAACAATGCAAGGATTAAAAGACCTCACTTCCTTCTTACCGGTGTCCTTTTCAGCGCGGAACAAATAAAACAAAAAAATCTTTGTAGCTACAGAGTGAATGACAGATTCAGAGCGCTTTGAGATGAAGCCAGATTCACACGTCCTATACTGTGTTGATGTGCCAAGCAGACACAGAGTTCATTCGCTCTACAGCGCCATCTATCGATCAGCTGAGGCACAGAAGGGCCTGTTTCTCGGAACTTCCTCAACAGGAATAACATGCTTGGAATCACTGGCAACAAACAGCCTGTTATTTTTTCCAAATTACAGAGTGTTTTGATCTTGTGATGATCATAGAATGATTATAGTACTTGTCGGTCAATGAATTCTCTCCAGGCTTATGATGATTAACCACAGTGGTCATGTGGAGAGAGGACTACTCGAAGATACATGGACATAATGCTATAAAAACAGTGCTTTTCTCATATGGTGGGTTGCAGGCAGCAAGAGAAAAAATCATAAAATGCAGCAAATCATATAATTGTGCACAGTTAGGCTTTAGGAATGCACAGATTAAAAAAAATTAAATGCTAGAAGTGAATTTAGACATCACAATATTACAATGTACAATATTTAAAAAAATCATTTTGTGATATTTGCCAGACATCAATTTGTTTTTGTCGGTTACGATTAACTTATGACAAAGATCACGACAAAGGTAATGTAAATGAAATGTATATGAATGGAAAAAGCACGCACAATTAAATATCCAAAATCAGCTTATATATTCACTAGTGTTTAAAAGTTTTAAAAGCACTGCTCTCAAAAACTTGATGTGATTCTAAAATGCTTGAATGATGATGGATACTATTTCCAAATATATAACACATTGATGCAGTTACTCAAGCTCCTCTTCTCTCCTAAACGGCTGTGGGAGTGGGAGGCAGGGTTGGGTAAGGTGATGGTGGTAGTTTTGATGTATTATATCCCAGAATGCTCTGTCTGTTTTAGCACAGTGCAGGGTTTGGTCGGAAGCCAGACTTCACTGTTACCATGGGAACCATTTACTCCAGTCTGGCATCACAAGAGCAGTTCAGCCTTTTACTACAAGATGAACCAGCAATAGAAAAAAATACAACATGCTTGACCAAAGTGTACAGTCAGCTGCATGTATCATTTTTTAATTTCCCTAAAATGGTCAAAGGTCCATCCCAGATGCCCAAAATCCCCATAAATTCAAAAAACAAGTTCTCGGAACAAAAACAGAGTCATATTAGGCAGGAAGGAGAATTCCCGGGCAATTCCACAGAATCTGTCCAGTTTCAGCTGAGGAATGTTATGTACAGCGGAGAGAGGGAGGGTGGACATAAACATTACTAGAAAAACATGAAATATTTGGGAAAGGACACAGTGATCTAAAAGTTCATGTGCTCATGAGGTTTAAAATGTGATGACTAAGAATTAGACTAAGGGAATTATTAGATTGTGTAAATATAAAGAACAGGCTTATTATTATCATTAGATGTGATGTAGCGCTCCCTGCTGGCAATACCTGCGACAAATGCATAATTCCATCATCAAAAAGCTAATTCACTGAGAAAAAAACATTTTCTTAATCAGTGTCTGTGTGTGTGTTGGGGTCTGGTGAACCCTACATTATGGGGCACATTTACGTAGGTAACACTTTATTTTGATGGTCCTCTTTTGACATTCTGTTGATTATAAGTAGCTTGGACCTTTATGTCAACTAACTCTCAGTAGAGTAGACTGTCTGCTTAATACCTGCTAACACTGCTAACATTTTTGTCCCCCAACAGACATTACACTGACTGTCAACTTATTCTACTAACACTAACAGACTACTAATACTCTAATGAGAGTTAGTTGACATGTAGGTATAATGTTACTTCTTAGTCAACAAAATGTCTAAAGGGGATCCTCAAAATAAAGTGTAACCCTTAAGTCTTGTTTTCATAGAAATCTAGCACAGAGAAATCTATTTATTTTTCTTACCCTAATATTGCATTGATTCTCAACCTGTTTGACTCCAAGGCCCCTCATTGTCCAAGACAATATTCAAAGGCCCTCTTGTCTAAGCTAATATGTACCTCTGTACTTATCATAGGAAATAAATAAATAAATATATATATATGTATATATATATATATATATATATATATATATATATATATATATATATATATATTGCATTTTAATTAAGATTATCTAAAAATAAATAAATGTAAATTTGCCTGGGGGGAGGCAAAAATACTGATTAATAAAATGTTTTTGGAAGTTAACACTGAGTAACAAACAAAAACTGCAAAAGGGATAGTTCACCTAACAAATGGAAAAAAAAAACTCACCAGTTCTTTGTGGAGAGAAGATGTTTTTGAAGGATCTTCAAGCAGGTCTTTTCCACACAATGAAAGTGAAGGGGACTTTTGTTGTTAAGCTCCTAGAAGGACAAAGGAACAGTCTCAAGTATTCTAAAGCTATACGGCAGATTTGTGTGAAGAACAAGCTGGAATTGAACTATTTCACAGTGAGTGAACTGACACAAAGGTGAGTAAATAATGAAAGAATTTTCATTTTGGACTGAAGAAAACAAGAAATCAACCAAAACAAACAACATAAAAACAGCATAGAAATTAAATATATCATGCCATTGATATCCGTATGTGCATGCATGAATCATTGTATAAAGCAATATAAAATGTGTTTAGTATTATTAAGAAAACTATGCTGGCAACATCAAGGATATGGTTTTGATTCCCAGTAAACACAGTACACATTTAATGTACTGCAAACCAATATGGATAAAAGTGTCTGAATGCAAACTGTTGTGAAATCAGAATCTTAACCGGAAATGGACAGACTGGAAGAGTTTGAACAATCACAGCCAAACAAAACAGAAAATTGAGTGCAGTCCAAATGATGTTGTAAACTGTAGGCAATAACAAGCGAATACACTCATCTAGTGTCATCCCACTTTGACATTTCTGACCTTTTTCCAATCCGGTGGTGTAAATACAGCCCACTGAGACTTTCTATTGTTTGTGCAACTGAGGTCTAGGTGGAGTGGGAGGGTCTTTTCCAGTAAGAGGCCGGTAAACTTCTTCTTTCTGGGGAAACCGAAACTTTCACATTTCACTTTTCCGACATCATATAAGCATTCACTGAATGGACTTCCTCTTTTCGAAATGTCAGCATCAGGTGATGCCTGAACTAGAATGGGGAGGAAGAGAGGAGGCCACAAATTTAGTTCATTGTTGTTGTTTTTTTTAAATCAGATTCTTCCCATCTAAGGCAAGTATCATGAGGTAAATTGGCATAAACACAAATGACCATCGCTGCATCCGAAATCGCATACTGTATAGTAAGTACTACATGTCAAGTCAAGTCATCTTCATTTATATAGCGCTTTTAACAATGGATTGTTTCAAAGCAGCTTTACAGAGATAAACATATAATTTAAGGTAACAGAGATTGTTTTGGCTTTATAGCGGTTCTTGAATAATGTTATTTCCAGCTAAAGTTAACTTTGATTGATTCACCTCCGTCGAAATGATCAGACTTTAAACGCGAACCTGTGATTAACGCTGACGGTGTTCACATGCTCATTCAGAATTGATTCTATAGTTATGTGCTTTTGAAAATATGTGCGCAAGTTTGTAATTCCATACAACCCATGCCTAAACAAACTACTGGTCTTGCCTATAAATTTTGATACAGAATTTTGTTTTACTTTATCACTTCGGGGTACCCGAGCCGAAATTCACAACGCTTTATCTGTAGAGTGGGAAAGGAATCCTCCATAGGGAGAGGATAGTTGACACTTCAGCACTGCATTGTCATCGGGTCCAGGCGGATCCCCTTCGTCAGATCTAGATACGGCCTAGATCCGGCAGGCTGCGGGAAAACCTCGGGATAAACAAAGACACTAATATTAGCATAGATGCCATTCTTCTTATGGTGTAACGAGTACATCAAGATTTAAGGGAAGTGTTCCCAGTTCCGGCTGACCTAATCTATGCAGCCTAACATTGAATTATAGAAGTTGATAATGTATTATGTGTATGCTAGGTCAAAGAGATGTGTTTTTAGTCTAGCTTTGAACTGACAGAGTGTGTCTGCTTCCCGGACAATGGTAGGAAGACTGTTTCAAAGTTTTGGTGCTAAATATGAAAAGGATCTACCGCCAGCAGTCGATTTAGATATTCTAGGTATTATCAACTGGCCGGAATTTTGAGATCGCAATAGACGTGAAGGACTATAATGCGTTAAGAGCTCGCTCAAGTACTGGGGAGCTAAACCATTTAGTGCTTTGTAAGAAATCAACAATATTTTAAAATGTATACGATGTTTAATAGGGAGCCAATGCAGTGTTGACAGAACTGGGCTAATATGGTCATATTTCCTGGTTCTGGTAAGAACTCGAGCTGCGGCGTTTTGAACTAGCTGTAGTTTATTTATTAAGCGTGCAGGGCAACCACCCAGTAGAGCATTACACTAATCTAGCCTTGATGTCATGAACGCATGAACTAATTGTTCCGCATTTCCCAAAGAGAGCATATGGTGTATTTTAGATATATTTTTAAGATGGAAAAATGCAGTTTTACAGATACTAGACCAGTGACTTTCAAAAGAAAGGTTGGTATCAAAGAGCACACCCAGGTTCCTAACCGACGACGAAGACTTAACAGAGCAGCCATCAAGTGTTAGACAGTATTCTAGGTTATTACGTCTGGAAGTTTTTTGTCCAATAATTAGAATCTCTGTCTTTTCAGAATTTAGTAGTAGGAAATTACTAGTCATCCAATTTTTTATATCAGCTATGCATTCCGTTAATTTTGTGAATTGGTAAGTTTCGTTAGGTTTTGAAGAAATATACAGCTGAGTATCATCGGCATAACAGTGAAAGCTAACTCCATGTTTCCTAATGATATCTCCTAATGGTAGCATGTACAGAGTGAACAGCAACGGTCCTAGTACTGAGCCTTGTGGTACGCCATACTGAACTTGTGATCAAAAAGACATCTCTTCATTTACTGCTACAAACTGATAACGGTCAGTTAAGTATGATTTAAACCATGCTAGTGCAATTCCACTAATGCCAACATAGTTTTCTAGTCTATTTAAAAGAATGTTGTGGTCAATGGTGTCAAATGCAGCACTAAGATCGAGTAACACTAATAGAGAGATACAACCACGATCGGATGATAAGAGCAAATCATTTGTGACTCTAATGAGAGCGGTCTCAGTGCTATGGTATGGTCTAAATCCGGACTGAAAATCCTCGCAGATATCATTTCTTAGAAAGGAACATAGTTGTGAAGATACTGCTTTTTCTAATATCTTTGACAGAAAAGGCAGATTCGAGATCGACCTGTAATTGACTAATTCTGTAGGATCAAGTTGTGGTTTTTTAACAAGCGGTTTTATCATAGCCAGTTTAAAGGTTTTTGGTACGTATCCTAGAGACAAAGATGAATTAATGATATTAAGAAGAGGATATATGACCTCTGGAAACATCTCTTTCAGTAGCTTAGTCGGTTTAGGATCTAACATACAAGTTGTCGATTTAGATGAATTAACGAGTTTGCAGAATTCTTCTTCTCCTATAGCAACAAATTAATCAAATGTTTCCTCAGGGAGACTACAATGCACTCCCTGATGCGATACTGTGGTAGACGGTTGCATAGTTATAATTTTGTCCCTTATATTATCAATCTTATAAGTGAAGAAGTTAATAAAGTCATCACTGCTGTGTTGCTTGGACACTTCTGAGCTTGAAGCTTTCTTTTTCGTTAGTTTAGCCACTGTTTCAAATAAATACCTTGGATTATGTTTATTTTCTTCTAATAGGGTTGAAAAATAAGCAGATCTAGCAGCTTTTAAAGCCTCTCTGTAAGCAATCGAGCTCTCTTTCCACGAAATCCGAAATACCTCTAGCTTAGTTTTCTTCCAGTTGCGCTCCACTTTTCTGGCTGCTCTCTTAAGGGCTTGGGTGTGCTCGCTGTACCACGGCGTTGGACTATTTTCTTTAATCTTCTTTAAGCGCAACGGAGCAACTGCGTCTAAAGTGCTGGAAAAGAGAGAGTTAAACGTTTCTGTTGCAATATCAAGTTCTTCTAAGCTATCCGGGATGCTGAGATGATGAAACTGATTAGGAAGATTATTGATAAAGCAATCTTTAGTGGCAGAAGTTATAGGTCTAACGTATTTATAACACGGAGTCGGCTTTGCAGCCTTGGCTAAATGTCATTTACATGAGACTAGATAATGATCTGAGATGTCATCGCTCTGCTGCAGAATTTCAACGGTATCAACATCTATTCCATGTGATAATATTAGATCTAGAGTATGATTACGACAATGAGTAGGTCCTGACACGTGTTGTCTAACTCCAATTGAGTTTACAATGTCTTTAAATGCCAATCCCAATGCATCTTTTTCATTATCTACATGTATTTTAAAATCACCAACAATTAGTACTTTATCTGCAGCCAATACTAATTCTGATAGAAAGTCTGCAAATTCTTTGATAAAATCTTTACGGTGCCCTGTATACAGTAGCCAGCATAATTCTCAAATGTGATTTATCGTTTACACTATATATTTTTACATTAAGCACCAATAATTCAAAAGAAGTATATTTAAAACTAGATTTCTTAGTGGTTTTGAAATATTACTATAAATTACAGCAACACCTCCCCCTTTGCCTTTCAGACGAGGTTCATGTTTATAACTGTAATCTTGTGGGGTTGACTCATTTAAAGTAATGTAATCGTTTGGTTTTAGCCAGGTTTCTGTCAAACACAGCATAGGCCTATCAAGATTATAATCTGAAATCATATCATTAACTATGAGAGATTTTGAAGTAAGGGATCGAATATTCAGCAACCAAAGCTTTATCATTTGCTCATCTGTATTATATCTGTTTTTTATTTGTTGAACATCAATTACATTTTTAACCTGACGTTTTTTGGATTTCCAAATTCGGGGAACAGACAGTCTCTATATGATGATATTTAGGTGAAAGAGGCTCTATGTGATGGGATTTATCTGACCTTGGTGACGTGAGGCCGCTAGCAGACGGTCGCTTTAGCCAGTCTACATGTGGTTTGAAACTTACTTTGCGACCATTACAAAAGTATGTACTAATCTATATAGTGCGTGTAGAATGATTGAAATTCACACGTACTACATTCGCTGTTTTCATTATCATGTATTGTGTACTACTGGTTCAGTTGCGTCACTTCACAGCCATTTAAATCCTCTCTGGTGGCCTCATGGTAAAGTGTCTATCAAATGTGCACTTCAGAATCTCGTCAGAAGCAGTAGTAGGTCATCCGGGGACTTTTTGCCTGTTTTATAAATACTATGAAATCAGACATACTTCTCAGCTCACATACTGTTATAGTATACTAGTATACTATATAGTTTTGAACAAGTAACTATCACGACCACTAAAAAAGTACGTTCAATATAGCGTGAATGTGTGTAGAGTGAATGTAATCTGAACGTTCGCCATGTTGTCATTATCATGTGACGTACCAGGGTCGTACTTCAGAATCTCGCCGGAAGAAGTAGATCATCCGGGTACTTTTTATACTCTTTTATGAGCACTGTGAATTCGGACATACTACTCTTTGTCACATACTGTTTTTCGCCTACTATATAGAAGGGAAGTGTGCTATTTCAGATGCAGCCCATGACTCTGATTGCAGGTAATGTCCTGTATGATAAACAAAGTTGTTGATTCAAATATCTCAAGGATCCATCCATGATCAAAACACTTATCTTCAGGATATTTGGAGGTAACTGTTCCTTTAAAACCTGCAGGAATGCTTGTTCCTGGAGATTCACCTTGCTGACTTTTTTGCAGTAGTGGTTGGCAAACAACAGACATAAGGTGCATTTCTGACACCTACTGGACTGGAGTGGGGAGCATGGCTGTTTGGATAGTGGAGGAAATCCTTAAATAAATTAATCAAAAAAAGAAAAGCTTAAATAAAAAAGTCTATTAATCAGACCAGTTGACTTTAAATATCTATTTATCTTAAAAATAATCAAGATTCATTATAATATCTTAAAAATCACATACAACCATGACCCAATAAATTTGACACATTGCTGCATATCTTGCCATTATCACCTCATATAAAGGATAATTCAAGAAAAACGGAATGACATCATGACAAAAATATCACAAACGTTCACGAATATTTAGGTGATTATCCACTGTTCATGTTCTACCACTAGATGACACTGTTGTGGTTTGTAGGCTACTGCATTTAAAGCACATGGCGTTCCAGTCTGCATTTGTTCACAAAACATCAACATGGGCGGTTAGAAATGATGGATGGTTAATATTATTATCATGTTTTTTCCCAATCCATACTGCCTATAAAAGTGCTTGTGAAAGTGTAAAGATGGCATGTATATTATTCTCTAAATATAAAATATCTGTTGAACATGTAATGGGCTTGATTTTTAATGAAATTTTCACAGATCATTAACTCTTTTTATATGATATAGTGAAAACAAACTATTTTCCGGTCACTCATGGGTCTCCAGAGGGTCCGGTCACAAGACACGGTATGAACATTACTGATCTCCCCCTGTATGATTGATGGAGGACAGCTTATGGACTTACACAGACATATTGAAAAAGCAAGGCAAAATCTTAGACAAAATCTATAAAATGTATAAAGAGGATTTGCAAATGACATCCTAAACTGTATTACAGATGTCCTGGTATAAAACTTGTAAAAGATAAAATACTGTATGAAACAACTAGCTATTAAAAGAAATAAAAATGTGTGTAAAGGAAATGTACACGTATCATAATTGTCCATTCAACAGATTTACTTTCTTTATATGACTTGCATCAAATATGAATCTGCAAAGAAAAATGTATTCATAGAGGCTACTGATTTATCATTATCATTTATCAAAGTTGACATGAAACGCAAGTTGCGATAGTCCTTTCTTCCCTTTTTTGATGTAGCCCATGCATTTACGAGTCCACATAAATAAATAAATAAAAAGATGTGCACAGATAAATCATTTGTAATAAATACTGCAATATTCCATAAAAATAAGAATTGGTGATTTGATTTCATGGTGGCTTTATTTAATTACGTTATTTAATTTTATGTGAAATTATTATTAAATGGCCTTTTTATGTTAATTTTGTTTTATTTTTCCACAGTAAATGCAAACAAATGCAAAGTCTGTACAGTCAAATTCTATCGAACAGTAACTTTACACTCCTCTATAGAATCCCTCACACTGTCATTGGAAAGGTTGTGACTATCAGGACATCTTAAATGAGCAAATATTTGAGCAAATGAAAGTTTTACGGTCAAGGACACACTGCTCAGTTTAATAATGTGAGCTGTCCTTTCGTACTCTTGCTGTCATCGCGCACAGATCTTCACACTTCATTACCCGCACTCATAACATTTACAGGCCGCTCGCTATAAATATTCAGCGGCACTGCGGATCGGTCACTTATGGATCAAATGGCAGTGACTGTCATCACATATGTCAAGTTCTTTTAAATCCAGTATTGATTTTAAAACAAATAAATAAATAAATGATTTCAGTGCAGCTCAAAAACACAATACAACATCAAATTCAGTCCAAACTAAAATTAGGTATATACCACACAAAAAATTAACATGATTCTGATTGCAGGAATATCGTGGATGATGTGACCCTTTTTTTATGCCCCAAGTCTTTGGTTTGTTTTGAAGTTGAATGTTGATTAAAATGTGTGGGTCATATTTCACCAGCAACTCAAAAGAAACATAAGAGATTGTATTTTGCAAGAAGAAAAAGTCTATAATTTTTTTTCTCTGGTGGCGAGGAAGAGGAGATGTTATGCTCATTAATGTCACAATGTAAAAAAATATTGATGGCTTTATTTTCTTAATGAAAAATATAATTCCTTATGTTTTTCTTTTCGTTTTTATGGTGAAATAGGCCTAGACCTTTGTGCGATTCACTACTGAACACTGCTGCTAAGAAATGCTGCTGCTGCATAAATAGACATACATACATCCCGTAGCAGATCTAGGCAGGTGGAGCTGGGGGAGGTGGAGGGTTTCAGGGGAACCTGCACACTGCAGCTTGCTAGCTTACAGCAAACAATTAACCAGACGATTTACATTTTGATCAAGCAATCTCATTGGCTGCAGGATATACAGTATTGTTTAGTTGTTCAGTACATAGGATACTGAATAACTGATTAATCATATATACCATAATAATACAGGTGTAAAATAATGGACCATAAGGTTCATCAAATGTGGCCTTTCTATGTCACCCACACAAGGGAAAAAAACACCATCAACACCATTACTAACACAATTACCATTAACTAAACAACATAAAATACCCTAGTACACAATAGAGCTGCAAGATTTATAGTTAAAAGATGACAACGATTTGGCTGTGTCTATCAAACCTGTTGAAAGTAACTTGACGCTTCAAATAAAGCTTGTATCAATTACATTGTTACAACAGTAGGTGGCGCAAGTAACTTTAAAAAAAACGTATTTGTCACTGAATCATTCATTCAAGAGATTTGTTCAAAAATGCTAATGCATCCCATAGATATCCATAATAAAGGCTAGATGTCTTACGGCGGAGTCTCTATCGTCATCACTGGCGGCCATCTTGTCACAGGCAAGCTTTCTGGCGGGCTCTGTGGTACTGATGTAAGAGTGATCAGCACGAACACAAATACTGTTGAAATCTTGACGGATTTACAAACGGTTTGGTTTCTTACAAACGTTATTAACGTGGCTATAATTCTGGATGATTATTTATTTATACACTTATTATTCATAAGTATACAGTGTCATAACTAAATCTCTGACGTTTATAACAAACCAAACCGTTTGAAAATCGTTAGAAAATTTAGCAAGTTATTTAAAAAGTCCTTGCACCATTAAAACACAATGTTACGAGTGAGCGAGCTGACTGTGACAAGATGGCCGCCAGGTGCAGACGTCGACCTCCATTGGCCAGCAGCGCGGACGAGACATCTAGCCTTTATTATGGATATCTATGATTCATCCTGTAATGAAACAAGTGAAGTCTTTATGAGTGAGTCCTTGAATCATTCATTCAGATTAAAAATAAAATAAAATGAATGAAATATATTTTTCAAACAGACTGCAGGAATTAACATTTTGTCGTGATCTCTATTTTAAAAAAAAATAAAAAAAATAGTGATTCTCAATTTATCCTCAACTGATAACAAAGGAACTATATATAAATGCAATATAATCCATCATGAAGAGACTTAATGTATGATCCATCCTTTTTACTGTTTTATCTTTTACCAACAAAAAAACACGCATATTCTTTTAAAATATAATATGCATTTTGAACGATAAGATAACTTACAGTTCACAATTAACACATTTTATTGTAGCATTTTTACATGATTCTGTTAAAACTGCACACACACAAAATGACAGTGTACTTGTGCTGTATTCTTTATGTAACGGCCATCATGTGAATGCACAGAAGCCTGCCGGAGGAATCACAGGGCACAGGGGGTGAACATTAACAGACATTGTTTGGCTCACATTACTGCCTCTTTGTTTGTTCTGATGACTAGCGGGAGATAGACATTCCCTGACTGTTTTAGAAGTGAGAGCTGCTGTCTGTACTATCACACCATGCCTGGGTTTGATTTAAAGCCCTCTCTCATTCTCTCTGGAAGACAACACTCTGCTGCCATGCTCTTTGTTGACAAAACACTTCGTATCTTCCCCGCTAGACACTACGGTGCTGGTTTTGGTGTCCGTCTGGGTGTAAGTGTGAGGCAGATAGGAAGATATGGGAAGTTTCAAACATTCTTGTCACCTTTATTGCTTTGCGTAATCCTGCTGCTACCCCACTACATCATAGTCAGCGTTCTCCTGCTGGGCTTGGCAGCGGGGGGCTCGTGCCTTGCAATTCTCAACACTTAACACTGAGAGAATCTCTCTGCCCCAGACGCTACTCATATCGGATTGTGTGGCGTACAGCGTGTGACTGAATGTTGATTTCAGAATTTCTTCTTGAATTCTGTCCACAATTCAGACACTTCTTAAATCTTAATCATGTTAATCCTTTACAAATATTCACCAGTTACTAAAGTAACACTAATTACGGTATAGGCTATATATTGTTAGTGGAAATGCTGTTTCGCCAATTTTGGAAAGTCTATTAGGGGAATGAAGGCATACCTTGTTTTTATTACAATGATTTCTTAATGTCTTTAAGCTACTGGTTTTCATTACAAATAAAAGTTTCTTTTTTATAAACCATGATTTATCTTGGTAATGGAAGCCATCAATGGTTTTGTTTGGTATTGCTACAAATACCACCAAATATTATTACAATTTCAAAATAAAATATTTTCTATTTTTGTCACGTTCCCTTCAGAAATCATTCTAATATGCTTATTTTGAGTACAAGAAACATACCTTATGTTGAAAACCGTTGTGCTGCTTTATAGATATTTAATGAATAGAAATTTCGAAAGAAAAACATTTATTTGAAATAGAAATATAAATGTCATTATTGTCACTTTTGAGCAATTGAATGTGTCCTTGCTATACATGTGTGTGTGTGTGTGTAGCAGCTAAAATGATGACTATTAATTTCCAGCCGGAGTGCCTATGATAGCCACCAGAGGGCTCTCTTCCCGTCTTTGTTATCTCATCAGGGACTGGATTTTCCATGACCCATTTCCCAAACTCATTATGCTTGATTACTTTCAGCTGTTTCTCATTACCCCTGTTAACTCTGCCTATATAGGCTAAGTCCTGTATTTTCACTAATTTTATGTGGAGTCTTTAATGTTGTTACATGGCATTTCTGAGTGTTATCCTGGTTTCCTTTGTGTTTTATTTCTCTACTTGTATGGTTTGCCAATGTGTTTGACCTTTTATATGGATTACGATTCTGGATTGTCCCAGTAAAACGCATTTCGAAAGATTCTGAGCAATTTGTAACACCTATAGCAAAATATGGTTCTTGATAAGAAGAAAATTCTTGCAATGTACAATGTAAATGTTCAAAAGGTGAAGGCCACTTGGCACATATCTGAATGGTATCGAAAGCACCTCGTTCATTAGAGTCATATTCATCCGTCTTCACCGTGCTTTACAGTCCAACTCAAAATCCAGTATAAGCTCTGTATCAAAGAATGTTTGCCATGGAGAGTAATTAGCCTGTAAGAATAGCACCTATTGAATCCACCGCTTCTAAAAGTGTGCTCCACAGAGACCTACTGCCCCCTAATTTATCAGAGGAGAGGACAGACGGACAGCCACACACACACACACACACACACACACACACACACACACACACACACACACACACACACACACACACACACACACACACAGCAGAGTGGTTGGCATGTAGATCTGAAACGATATCTTACGAAGCTGTCTGCACCTTCTACATCGTTTCTGGCTCAAAACACATCTCCTCTAAAATAAACCCTTTGCTTTAGTCCTAACCTCCTCACTGCCCTACAAAGACCCCAGGCCGGCCACACACAACTGGTCATAGATTGAAAAACAGATACACTTTCACTGGTTTTAAGATTAAACATGATGTCTGTTGTGCATTTTTGTGCCCGTCTGTTTCAGGCACTGAGATTTAAAAAAAATTAATAAAGTCACTAGTTGGTTTAATGCAATGCCATTTATATAGGCTACTTACACAGGTTATTTAAGTGTAACCAGTATAAGTTCAGTACAAGTTAAGCACAATCAACAACATTTAGGGCCTAATGTTGAGTAATACAAAAATTAATTTCCACATGTCTTCCTCGTCTGGGTTACAGTGAGGCACTGTTATACAATTATAACTAATGGGGCCAATCCATAAACGTATGTTACAATACTCACTCAACAATATACTTGTTGTTAACATGATTTTAGTGTGCAAAAACACGCTTAATAATCTTTTTTTTGAGTAGTCATAGATAACATTTTTGCCAGAAGAATTAATGGAAGCTTTTATAAATTAATTAAATAATTAATTAAAAAAATAATTCAGTTATTTAAATTATTTATTATAAATAAGCTTAACATGCCTTCTAAATTCTTGAAAATTATATTGCCCATTTACTTATATTCATAAGTGCCTCGTTCTTTTTTCTTTTTCTGAAAATAAGGGACAAGTCAAAATAATATTTAATCAACATTATGCCACAAATGCTGTTGAAGGATCGTAACTTGCATAAAACCCAGAACATTCTTTTAAGTGTAATACAACAAAAGCATCTGTGCTTCTTTAAATGAACTGCATTTGATGATCTTCAAAAGAAGAATTATTTTTCTCCACTATGCTGGTGTAATTTTCAATATAAATGAGAGTGCAAATGCCAAATGAGTCACATAAAACACAGTGGCGTACAGTCTAGAACTTGATATGTAATATGATTATAGTGTTCAAACGAATCTATTCTGTGACAGCAGGTGGTAAGAAACCCATGATCCACTCACGTTATTCACACCGGTGGGAAAGAAAATCATTCTAAAGTGAGATCACTGTCAAAGCCAGTCAGTGATTTTCACCCCAAATGAGCGTTCCTGTGGTGATGAAGTAAGATTATCTCGCTGAAAACATTATAGTAGTTGTGTGCCCTGCTTTTGTTTTTCTTCTTAATTTGCTAAGCACATTCTAGGTCACTGAAGACGAGTAGCATGTTGCGCGTGGTGCATATTTGGGATAATATGAAATATGCAGCAGCAGGGTTTGGCTGACCGTCTGTCCACTGAACTGTAATTCCATTCCCGATGGCCTCCCAGGAAAAACACTGGTGCCCTTAACGCTATCCCATCCCAGTGTCTAAGAGATCTCAACCACCATGACATCATAAAAAAAGAGGGGAAAAAAGGATCAAAGGGGTTCTAAATAGACCCCTTGTGTTCTTGACTCAATATTAAAGAACACTTTAACTTATGCCAAAAAGGTTCTAACGAGTAAATGTCTTAAATGATTGCATAATATACTTTCATGCATAAATGGTCATACTTTTTTTGTGTGATAAAGTGTTTTCAAGCTGTTTTTAAGGGAATTCTCATTTATTAATGGCTTTTTATTGCCACTGTCTGAACGAAACTTCAAAAAAAAAAAACTTCTAGTTTGTGTATGAAAGCCTGTTGACATAGGCGTAGATTACGCGGGGGACAGGGGGGACGTGTCCCCCCCCCCCCCCCCCCCCCCCCCACTTTTTATACAATGTAAATTCGTCCCCCGCACTTTTTCATAGGGCAAGTGTGTCTACGACAAGCTGAGGTTTTCGCGGGTGTGTATACCCTACATCGAGATTTAAAATCCAAAGAATCAAGGATAGTCTACATGCGTGACTTTCACGTTTCCATGGTAATCTCGTACATTAGCCTACGACACGCCCATGCGCGCACCCGCGCCGAATCCATCAGTTTCAAGTTCAAAATGGCACAAAACTCTTCACTCTTTTTTCACGAAAAAGTCAAGCACTGTAAGTAAGTTGTCATGTAGTATCCGAATTGTGTTGCACAATGATGAATAACTCGAGATCCGCCTATTTCTCTTGTTGAATAATTAACAGGTTTTGTTGTAAATTCACTACCCGAACAAACATGCAATATTTTCAATCTATTTTACTCGTAATGCATTTTATTTTCACAGATATGTTATCAAAGCCCTTCAAATTAGAATACACATGCTAAATGTTAATGCTGAATTTGTATTTTCATGCATCAACAGCCGCGATCTGCTTGAATCAGGCAGCGGTGTAACGTGTACATGATGTTTATCATAATTTGGTAACACTTTACAATTAGATAAAAAAGTTTGCAGACAAACTTTAAGTTCACTTGAAAAAGCCTAACTAGAAAGTTTGAAGTAGTTTTTAAAGCTTGAAGTTGGAAGGTTTTCAATTGGAAAGTTTTAGTTTAGTAAGACAGACTTTGTTTAGGCTAGTAAGAAAATGTAATTTTGCCAAAAAAAGAACTTTCATTTTAAGTAAATGTTATTTTTAAATCAGCTTCAGTGTGATATTTAACCATATTATCATGCTTAACACTGATAATTTGAATAATTGTAATGCGATGATCAGATATCTAAATCAGAGAATATCATATGTTTGGGCAGTTGGATTATTTATTTTTAACAGTGGATTCGGGGTACTCAAAGTGCACCAGATTAATGAATTTATCTTTAAAATGTACAAAATTTTCTCACGGGGGGTTATGGGGGTTTCGGGGGTTGGGGCTGGGGTTGGGGGGCATGGCCCCCGACCCCCAGCTACCGAGATCCACCTACAAAAATACTGTGCCACAGCAGACTATATGATGGTCTACAAAAAATACACATTTTATTATCTTATTAAAATACATGATCACGATTTTACCACCTTGGCCTCATTTTAAGCCAGGAAAAACCCTGCATGTGCAATATAAAGAACTGGACAAATTTCTTTCTGTTTTATTGCATTAAATATAAATAGCATATTAAGCTAATTAAGCAAAAACCTCAACAAAAGTCTGAAGAAAAAAAATGCTATTACACTTGACATTCAGTCCCCCTCACTTTTGAAATGGTGGCTACGCCCCTGCCTGTAGATTGATTTTTATGTGAAGGACGTTTTTGCCAGGAAAAAGGATGTGACGATTAGATTACGCGCGCTCCCGAAAGCCTCTTTTCTTAAAAGTTTAGGATAACGCCGCAAGAACCATTTTGTACAGTAATGTCAGTGTGTCACGCAAAGAAAAGGGAATAATTCAAACTATAGTCTCACATAGTGAGATCTATATAATCTATTGTCCTTATAGGCTACTCAAACTATCATAACAGAGTAATTTGAATTACCTCATCTGTCGACATGATGCCGGGGAATTGCAGACCTGATCAGATGCTTTCTTAACTGCTGCTTTCTCGCTGTCCTTTCTGTTGTTTGTTTATTTTGTTATTGAGAGGAAATAATTAACGTTACATAATCATAAACGTCACTCTCTTGGACGGCGTCGAGATGTTCCTTAAAAGTATATCACTGCAAAGGTATTTCCAACTTATTTTTACCTCTAAAAGCGATGAACGAAAAAGAACATTGTGGTAAGAAAGTATATTGGGGCCTTGCCTCACGGTCAGCCTATTCTCTCTTGTAGGCCTACGTTAGCCTACTATACATGTGCACGAGCCACGAGAGCGAGCTCGAGCAGTTAGTTGCTGGCTGCAGTTCACTTAACGGCCACCGGTATCGCTAATAACAAGGGTTTCTGAATTACATAGCCAAAGACTAAAGAAATACAAAAGAGGGCCACTTTAATTCATAAAATGAAGAAAACAAACCCCTAAGTTTCTGTAATTCAATAAAATATAGAGAAGAAAATATACAGAAGAGAAAGGGGGAAAATACAAATAAATGATAAAGTAATGATAATGGTATGCTAAAAAGTTTCCAGGATCACTTTAAAACAAAAAAGGGAAAAGGTTTTATTTTAAGGTAACGTAGTTACATTGTACTTACTCAAATAAGTACTGAGTAATATTAATTAACTACATGCACTTACTAGAGAGTTACGGTTACGGTTAGGTTTAGGGTTAGTTACTTGTTATTATGCATAATTTATTGTTATAAGTAGCCTACATGAAGTAATGCATACGTTACCTTGGCTTAGAATAAAGCGAATATTTTTTTTGACATCTTCAAGCCCTTGAAGAAATTGTTTAAAAAATCCCTACATTTCTTTAGGTAAGTAATCTGAAATTCAATTTATTTAATTAAAGTATAAATTATTGAATATAACTTAAATATACTGATACGTATAGAAAATAATTTGTCAAATTAATACGATTTAAATTATATAAAGAGATCCTGTTATGAGGGATTTTATTAAAATCCTTGGTATGAATAGATATTTTATTTACAAGTAGTTCTGTCTATTGTAACCCTTTTGCTAAACAAGACCTTTTTTTCATCATCAAAACATCATTTGTTTTGTCATGTTGTTCTTATAAAATAACACTGTCTCTTTGATGAAAGAACTGATGAATGGAGATAAAAATAGAATCTGATGATGTTGTGACAGTACGCAAAAGACAGTCACCTTCGCTCAGACAGATAAACTGTTCTTTAAACAGATAGACAGTCCAACACAGTGCATACGTGCATAACCGCACATATGACCATATTCCTAATTCAAAAGAAATTCTGCTTCAACTGATTATTAGGTACTCTGCATCTTTTCTGAAGTTTTGAACGCAGTGTTTTTGTAGAAACTATAGCAGGCCAACTTAGGTTTTTGTGCGTGCTTCTGAATATGCATAAACATATCTGCGGACATATGATATGACATCTCAGCCTTGTGTGTCTGATATATGTCAGTGGACATGGGTGGAGTCAGCACCAAAGAAGTGTAACTCTTCCAAGAGTGGGTGCTTCTTCCATATAAAGCGCTGCAGGAGCTCAAAGCCCTTGTTAGAACAGGAATCCTCAGTCACTTCGGCTGCAGCACTGCTATTGCTGCGTCTGGGCGCGCTGATCCTTTGCACAGCTGCAGAGAGGTGAGAGAAGGGCAGAGAGAGAGAGAGAGAGAGAGACATTACTACACAGCTAACAATGGCAGATTTGTCTTAAGTTAAATCCTGTGCATTATTGTGCATGCATTGCATATAGACACTGTGTTATTGTGCTAGTCTGAATTAGCTAGTCTAAATATTTGCATTGCAGTGATTTGCATATAATCGTGGGTTTAAATGTTTCTTAAAATTGCCAATGCAGTTGAAGACTGCTATGTTGATATTGATGGAAAACTCCATTTTGGTTGGAATAAATACACAGTAAAAGTGGTGACATGCAATTTTTACCTTAAATAACTTTTTCTTCCTGATTTAATGCATTCAAATTAGTTTGTGGGAATAAATCAATTCAGTGATGTTAAATAATATTTTTGACTTGAATAAAACCGGTTGATTTAGATGTTTCAAGTTTCACGGTTACGATTTTTTCAGTGTAGGGTTGATTTGGAAAAGCTGAATAAATTCTAAAAGGATTTCTGCAACAAGAAAGAAGATTACACAAACATAGTGTGATGTAATTCACATGTACATTAATAAAGTAATAATTACATGCACATTAAATATTTACTTTAAGTTATTAACAGCATCATACATGGAATCATGTTTTTATTTGATTTTTTTCCTGTTCATTGTAATGGCATGCAGTGTCATTCACAACAACCTAGAGTTTAAACGGAAGGAAGAGCTCATAAACGATGATCACACATACCACACATAACCACATTACATTCTGTGTTTATATTCCTGATGCGGCAGGTCTTGCACACGTGTTTTGTAGAGTATCAGAGTACAGAGAGCACAGGAGCTTAACAAGAGCAGGAATGTATGTAGTGAGAGTTTGTGAAGCTGAGGAGGAATGTGTTGATTGTTCAGTGATGAGTGACGAGGACAAACAGAAACACTCCGCTATTGCAAAGTCAATACAAGAGTTCCAAAAGCGAAGAATCAGTTTTTTGATGAACATTTCTATTATTTTTGATTTATTTATTTAGAATTGCTGTTTGGTGAAAAAATTATTTTCTCCAAGATGATGTAAAGGAAAAACTTAAACTTTATATTTATTAAGTTGTCTGCTGAAATTGGTACACAGTCAGGGGTCCTTTCTGTGATGTAATTTACAGTTTTAGGAAAATAGTTTACTGTATGTTAGTTAAGCCACACTTTTTTGTGATTTTGAACGTTTTTATTTTAATATTGTATATGTTATACATAATAATATTAATAATATATTTTGAATAATAATCACATAGACAAATGCACAGCTGGGCACAGTTTCTATTGAAAGGCATTTTGTTAACGTTTACACACTCAGTATGCTAAATATTCTTTGGTTGTCTTTTATTTCCCGGGACAGCCAGTGCAATGATTGAACTGGGCTCAGTGGAGGAGGGCAGCAGTCTGATAGACGAGCTGATGGAGTTGACATCTCAGAGCTTATGTCAGCTCGAGATTAAAGAACATTTCAACATCATTAAAGAAATTGGCCGTGGCAAGTATGGCCATGTGCTGCTGGTCACCCACCGCTGTAAAGGTACGCTATTGAGCCTTTATTCTTACAGTATTAAGTCACTCACTGTGCTTTTTAACAGTTAAGTAAGTTCTGTGATTTCTTTTTTAAACAATACATACCTGATCCCAGCATTAAAAAGTGCAATCTAGGGTTTTTACCTAACCCGTTTGGGGTCTTGTATCACCCTGAATGGATTTATTTTAAGATAATGACTTGCTAACTGTACATTTTCCAGCTCACAAATTATTACACTCACTTACACAATAAATACGACACAAGACGAAAACAGTTTGAGAACGCGAGTCCGGACAAATGCAGAAATGAAATAAAATGAAACCGCAATGGGGTTATGCACTACAAAAAAACGTCCGTATTCTGTTAAACAGTTCGAAACGCTTCCGGTTCAGGTCTTTTGTGCTTCATCGAATATAGATAGAGCTGGGGTTTTTTTCAAGATGCCAAATGAGTGAAAGATTATGTGTATTTCAGTTGACTTTAGTCAGATGCATTTACATTGTTTCTGTGCTTCTAGATGCAATCAACTGAAACTGTGTCTGTAAAGGTGTGAACCAAACGGCCTATAGGAACTGATAGGCGTAGGCCGGACGGCCCACTCAAATCTTGTGTATTGAGTCTCTGTTAGAAAGTTCTGCCCCACAGACAGAACTTTGGGTTAAGATTTTTGAAGGACGAGATGCTAACATCGCTGCTGAAGAACTGCTACACTACAAACCTTCAATAAATTATTTTCCCCACACGAACTCTGGTCAAACGTACTTATTTTATGTATTAGAGAAATCTTATACATTAGCGAGCCATCCAAACGACCGCTGGGCCAAAAACAGCAAAATCTAACTGGAGCAAGCAAAGATGATCATATATGATGTCCATTGTATATGCAAATTGATATCTAAGTTGTTGTTTTTTTATCACTAACATTTAGATATTTGAATCAAATAAAAAAAGGAGAACTAGCTTAGCGGATTAGCTTAAAAGTCCATAGACATTGGCGTCAGTTAGTACTGCCGTTAACAATTTCTCCCACAAGCAGATGCATGAGACCTGTTTGATCATGTGACGTTCGGCATAAAGCTTGAGACCTGTTTGATCATGTGACGTTCGGCACAAAGCTTCTGAAAACGCATAAGAATTGTTTTTACTCTCAAGATGGTAACTGGACACCACTCACTGAATTGAACATGCGAGGTCATGGCAGGCGTACTATTTGAAATGTTACCGGTGGAAAAACCCTTCTGTTTCATTTACTAAAATAACCTAAAGTAGAATATTTTGGACTTTTATAAAATCAGTTTAGATTCAGTTACCACCTGAAGCACATTTTTAGGTCATCTGACAAAAAAACATTATACAACAGCTAGTTCATTTGTGTAGGCCTACCAAAAGCATAAAATACTTTTCATTATTATACTAATTAAGCAATTTCCTGACCAATAATTTGTGGTTAAGACAATGAAAGTGTTGAAGTGAAAGCGCCATTTTGGGCTTGGCTTCGCTATTCTTTATTGCCCAGGAGTGTACATGAACATGGGAATCATTCAGCACCATGCCATGATGTGTATCAAAGTACTATAGTATTACAGTTTGATAGAGTTACTGCATGCACACTTCTGTTATAGAGAACACTTTGAGCAGTGCAGGAATGATTTAATGCTATTTAAATGAAACACTATCTCCTCTTTTACACTGCCACAGATCTTAATGCCAAGACATCATAACAGCTGAGAAAATACTTTCCACTACAAACTTAAGACTATACTGTACGTCAACATTTTATGTCTCATAGAGCACCATCTATGAAGGCCAAAAGTCCTCTGATCTTGTGTTTTTCACTGTCACATCAGGGACTCCAATGGCTCTCAAAGTGCTGCCCAAAGCCTCGACCAAACTGCAAGGCTTCCTGAGAGAATACTGCATCTCCTTGCATCTGTCTTGCCACCCCTGCATCGTGGGCTTGTTTGGAATCGCCTTCCAGTCCAACGAGCACTACGGATTCGCCCAGGAGCTCGTCACAGGACGGGACCTGTTCGCCATCATCCAGCCACGGGTGGGTGCTCACATCGGCAGATCTTTCCCTTTATTCATAGGCACTAGTAATGCTATCACTGCCAATTCACAGACGCATGGGTCTTTCTTCAACCACGGGCACTTTAAAACTCACAAACATTAAAACTGATTTGGAAAATTTTTACCATGCCGCCCTCATTTTTACTACTTTTCAATTGCATTTTATACATAAATTTGTCCTTTGTCCCGGACATTCAGTCTTTAACTTTAACAATTCATCATAAAATAATGATTATTAAATGTTTTAATTAATTAAATTAAATACATTAAATGTGAAAATGAATTAAGAGCATTTAAAAAAAAAAGTACTTTTCTTTTTTTTTTTTACACAAATTACAAGGTGCTGATCATGCTGGAAATGATGCCACAATTAGTGTAAATATTACCGTAAGATCAAGATCTCATTTCAATATTAAATTGTGCATCATTTCCAATAAATCTGTAATTATGTCAAATGATGCAAAAAGTACAAAAATATTATTTATTTGTGTATTTAATACTGAAGCCCACATAAGTCAAGATTTTTTTTTTCTGTCTTAATCTGTTGTGATCATGATATTTTATTGGTTTGGAGGTAATAAAAGCACTTTCACACACACTATATGTATATAAATATACAGACTTTTTGCATATCTATACATAGCCAGACATACTGACATGCTCTATGTCTGTCATTGCCAGATAGCTTCCAAATCAATGTCCGACACTTGAGAAGGTTACAATTTTATCGTCACAGACACTATGTGTTTCCAGATGTGGTATATTTTATGTCTGCACAGTCTGGTCTGCATGCTTATAGAATGATGTCTGACAGATGCTGATTAAATGCATTGCGGACTAGAGATATGATGGGTGATGTACAGATTTTTTTGTCTCAGAAAATAATGCACGGCCTCTGAGGGCTTTCATAACTTCCAGATACTTTAAGAAAATATTAGCAATGGAATAAGCTATGGAGTCAATTTACTAAAAAACATTTTTAAATGTCATTTTCTCTACCGTAACATCCAACACAGTGTGATTCCATAATTTGAGATGGTGGAAATGACATTAATCGGATCATTTACTGTTGGGCATTCTTAGAACACAAATGAAAGAAACTAGTGAGAAAATGATATTTTAGGTTTATTTTATTATGTCCACAGTGCCATAGCTGAAGTAAACACTTGCACCGTATGTGACTAATAAAGCTCCAGATCCAGTGCAGGCCTGGAGTGACTTTAAGGATCTGGAATCCGGACCGCACGCTAAACATGTTCACATGCTTTTCGTACTGAATAAGGAGCAGGAGGTACGCCTGACATATTTCGGTAATGTTCACATGTCTTAGGAAATCTTGGAGGGTGTAATGTGTGAGTAAAAGAGCAGAGCAGCTGTTTTTCTCTGTCACAACATGAGTCTCTGTTACTTCAACATATCCAGTGAAACCTTAACCCAGACGCACTGAAGGATTGGAAAGATTTAAAGAGGCAATAACACAGCAGGGGCTCCTAAACTCACAACCATATATTCAATTATAATGCAGTGATGTTGTCTTGACAAAGTTTTGTACCGGCACATAAGCAGAGTTAGCAAAATGTTATTTATATACATTATACACTAATATTAAATGTAAAAGATGTAGTTATACTGTATATTATGTAATATATATATAAATATATATGTATTATTTAAAATGTGTATATATATATATATATATACACACACACAGTCAAACCAAAATTTATTCTATTTAGACACCTTGCTATCCTAACTTACATAAATGAACTAGTGTCTACTAGTAAAAAAATATCAAAATTATATATGGTGTCTGAATAATTTTTTGTTTGACTGTGTATATATAATATTATACTATTATATATATAAATATAAAAATATAGATTTACCTTATAAGTTTTTTGTCATTTTATGTCATTTATATTTCATATTTATTTTATGTTACTAAATATTACAGTTTTTTTTTGCTATTTTTGTGTACAATATAACCTTCTTT
Source organism: Tiaroga cobitis (assembly GCA_030578255.1). Taxonomy (NCBI): domain Eukaryota; kingdom Metazoa; phylum Chordata; class Actinopteri; order Cypriniformes; family Leuciscidae; genus Tiaroga; species Tiaroga cobitis. The sequence continues at coordinate 35,981,458 of CM060598.1, read as the reverse complement.
TAAAGGTGCATTGCGCACGTCTCTGAGTTTATGCAGAACTATGCCCCCTCTGGCGACAAGCGAAACTGCCCTACTGTTTTACGTGGAGTTTGCGTTGGGGTTTGGAATGAACTACAAGCCGGTGTCTTTGAATCCATCTTCTACTTTTGTCGAAAGTTGACTAAAGTTTTGTCGGTCGAGTTGTCTTCGCTGATACGGAGAATGGCGGCGAATACACAAACCTGCCAGACATAGCCAGGTGAGCGTGAACGCGCATGACGTCATGCCCAGTCAGGGATTCCGGCCCGAATCCCTCTTATTTATTTTACTGTACAGGATTATAGAGGCAATCGCAGTGATCAGAGAAGGGCTCATTCAGCCCATCAGGCAATTGTATAAGCATGTATGGGTTAGAAAAACGGGTATTTTTAACATGAAATGTTGCGCAATGCACCTTTAACAAAAGTTTATTGATAAACTGTACTGTATTTCTATTCTTCTTCAGGTGGGCATCCCTGAATGCGCAGTGAAGCGCTGTGCCGTTCAGATCTCTTGTGCTCTCGAGTTCATCCACCAGCGTGGCCTGGTCCACCGGGACATCAAGCCTGAGAACATACTGCTCCTGGACACACACTGCCGGCGGGTCAAACTGGCCGACTTCGGCCTCACCCAGAGACAAGGAACCTTCATCCGCTTCATATCAGGCACGCTGCCGTATATGGCTCCAGAGCTGTGCGCCATGGTCTTAGAGGAAGGTCAGAAGGAGGTGAAAGCCCCTCCGCTCAGAGTGGAGCCCACTTTAGACACCTGGGCCTTTGCTGTTCTTCTATTCTGTATCCTCACGGGCTTCTTCCCTTGGGAGCGCTGCAACGACAGCGACGAATTCTACGAGGAGTTTGCAGACTGGCGCCGAGCGCCGGCAAAGACCCCCGTGCCGTCTCAGTGGAAAAGGTTCACACCCATGTGTATGCAGATGTTCGGGAGGATGTTAGCGCTGGATGCCAGTGAGAGGTGCTCCATAGGGGAGGTCAAAGGTTATGTGGGTAAAGACTGGGTACGAGCGAAGGATGCCAACGGATGGGTGGGAGAAAACGGGGAGGTCAGCACGTCCACACCGAGCCCTTGCAGAAGCAGCCACAGTGATGAACAGTGATGGTGTTATATGACAAATTAGCAATCAGAATGTGGTGCTAATTGCAATGCAGACAGATGATTGGTGGGCTGAATCGACATCATTAGAGGTGTTGATGTAGATATTGCTTCTCCGAAGAACATCTTAAAGAGTAAAGTAAATTATTGCAGATTAAATACAATTTAGGCTGCTTTAACAGCAATTAATAATTAATTGTCTATAGACAAGTAAATGTATATGAGGATTCAAGCTATAACATTATACTTGTAATGTATACTGTATGTTTATTTGACCTTAGAAAGCCTTTGTAACAAAACACTTTTCTACAAGATCTGATTCGCACATGGTTAGATGCGATTAATGTGAAATTGTAGTAAATGTTCTTGAAATCTTTATTATTGTTAAAAAACAATTTTTATACCAATAGTAAGGGCAGAGGAAGCAGGGATAATTGTAACGCTCAGTAAATGACACTGACACAAGACGCCATCTTGTTCAAAATTTCCAAAACTTTTTGTCAATGTTATTTAAATAGTATCAGGCACAAAATCTGACAACAATGCCATCATAAATCTTGCTTCAAATCAGCTTAAATTGCACATTAATTATTTTTCAGGCTGGTCCATGCACATACATGAGTAAACAAACAGAGCATCTCTCAACAAATGTGGTCGACTCTTTTAACTGCAGGACAACAGCTGCCATATTGAGTATTACAATTTTCCCGTTTATTTCTATATGAGTGGACCGTCTCCTCCCCTTTTTTCTCTGATGCAGGTATGAACGCACAATTCAAACCTCTACCTCCACACAAAATTTACAGACACTTTCAGGAATGATCCATATTGTATTATTTTATAATTTGCCAGTTTTTGTTTTTATCAGTTTTGTTTCTAGCATAAATGAGGGTCCAGTGAATGAAGAATACAAAGACAACCAGACATAAAATGTAGTGTAGATTTTAAACAACTGTTGTATTTTACTCATGTTTCTATCCAGGTTTATTGAAATATCTATTACAGTATATATTTGTATAAAATGTGAATAGATTTCATATCAACCTGTTTGTTTTGTTTGCTGTGTGCTTATGACGAGACCCATGTCACTATTAAAGCCTGTATTATCCAAGGATAAATGTAGTGTTTGAGAATGATGTGCATTAACTAATGATGTGAGAATGATGTGCATTAGCAATATAACCTTTTTAGTTTACTTGTACTTAATTATAAAATTCAATAATGGCTGCTTATGTCAAAGACGGTGGAGACAAAATTTCAAAGCTTTATGCCAAACATTTCCTGTGTAAATGCAACATAATATCAGATATGACTGTTGCTTTTAAAACATTTAACTTTAGTATTTTTATGTCCATTTGCACTAAAACTGCCCTTAAATGTCAAACCATTTAAGTATTGATTTACTTCTAGCATGATTAAAAAAATAAAATAAAATAAAAACAGATCTGATGTGGTTTTCATAATGCTTGAGCAAAGAGCTACTTGACGAAAGAAAGAAAACGGATAATTAGCATTAAAAGCAATTCAGTTTAAAAATAAAGTTCCCTGAGTGAGGTATAGTTATTTACCCTTGAAATATGATTGTCAAACAAGCACCTCCCCAACCTTCCTTTAAAACTTTTTTGTTGTTGTTGCAAAATGTGCTTTGAAACCCCTTCCAAGTCACTGATGGCCTTTGCTTGTAACCTCAGTAATTTATTACAGTACATAGAAACACAGAGAGCACTACAAGCTTCTCTGTTCAGCATTCAGAGAGCTCCTGGCATCTGTTGCAGCTGGTGTGGTATTGATGGATTCTGGGCTGGTGTTTGTTTTAGGCCCAGCTCTAGAGAAACTGTCCCGGTGGGGTGTCGTCACGCTGGGGATTTGAACACAGCACTTCTGAACCTTTGCTTTGCAGCATATTTCGAGCGTTACACTAACCGGGATAATGTTACCGCAGTTCCAATGAGCTGGTCCAATCAAAGACCTTCATTACTAAATACTCTAAAGCAGCCAAAAGCCCATCATGGGGTAAAGGGTTTAACAGCTTTCATTGAAGCTTGACTCCTCAGCAATGACTCATAACCTGTTTCGGTTGTTACTTTAAGCCAGATTCTTCGTACAAAGCGTCTGGCAATAACAGCCGTTTCGCTGGTCACTTTGTGGAAACGGACACTTTATGGTTGTCAATTAATGCAATGACCTACACCTGTGGTTCCTCTGCTTGGACTCCTGTGCAGGGTTATTATCGTTAACTGAAACATTTCTGTTCATTGAAATAAAGCTGAAATAAAGTTGAAAGACTTAAAATAAAATAAAATTAGCCCTTAAACGCATACCGCGGGTCTTTAGTGACCCGGGATGTCATTCACTACCCTCCCCCTCATACATTTTTATTTTTAAGTTAGACATCAACCTTCTTAGTGTAGAGGGTATGCACGTGACGTCACCGTCGGACGAAGTGACTGCGGTTACGCCCACTGAGTGGCAAAAAGAGTGGCAGCATTAGTTTTCTGCGTGAATGCCGCGGGAAACACACAAAACACATCTAAAATGGGAAAAAGCTTTGAGATTGACTGTACAAACAGATTTGACAAAGAAATCTGAGGTATATTTTTACAGACCTCCGAAAGCTACAGAAAAGAGAAGCAAATGGATCGCTGCATTTCCCAGAAACAACTGGACTCCAGACAGCGAAATATGGATTTGCAGTTATCATTTTGTCTCAATATGTTGAAATTTGAGGTCAAATCATATCCTATATATTGGCTGAGGGAGTGTGTTCTGGCAGGAAAGAGACGTCCATGCATGAGAAAACATGAGTAAAACAAACGATTATCAGTTTAAACTGAAGGTTGGACTCGATATAGTGTTCCTTACAACTTAGCAAAGATCCAGTAAACCATGGATACTAACATGCAGCCAGGAATAGTGTTTCCTGACATTTATATGTGCCTAAACCTAAAACCGAAATAAAAATAAATGAAACCAATCGCCCAGCAATATCTACAATTAAAATAAAAAATGACAAAAGCACATAATGAAATAACACAAAATCTAAATAACATGAAAACTAAAAATAATATTAATAAAAAAAACTATATTAAACCTAAAAGTGTTCCTGTGTGAACTTGAGGAGAACTGACTTCATTCATTCACTAAAACCCCCCAAAACATTAGGAGTTGAAGAAAAATGATAAATAAAAGTGTCATGTTCTCTTAAGTCATGCGATCAGGTTTAGACATTTTAAGTGTCTGAATACTTTTTTGGAGGCCACTGGAGCAACAGCACTAACCGATACGGTGTCAGTTCCTGGAACTTTGACACCTGCTGAAATGGAAATGAAGTTATCACACTGCACTGCACCAATACGAGGCTCTAATTGCCTGATATATCTAATAAATGCCACTCAGAGGTGCAACACAGACGCGCACAGGTGGACTGCTTTAGTGCTTTAAACTAACCAGCATGCAACGTATGTTAAAAATGCTCTTTGAGCTTCTGTACTATGTTGACAGACTCGACAACTTGACTTTTATGTGTTTTACGATGACACTAAAATATCATCCACCACAGTGGCTGCGCTGCAGTTAAACCAGTCACAACTATATTGTACTAATCTTTTTATCCCATAAATGCAACAGAAAGTATATGATATGAAAGGCCATCACATTCAAAATGGTTTGTGCATTGCAACTGAAAGACAATTCATATTTGTTGTATTGGTGAATTGTTCTGATTAAAATGTGCTAATTTGGTGCTATTAATAATGGTTCTTACTTCTTATTAATATAAATAATAAGTTGAGCTGCTGTTTTTTTCTTCTTCTGGAAACCATGCTACATTTTTGTCAGAATTATTTGATGAACAGAAAGTTCAAAAGAACATTTATTTGAAATGGACATATTTTGTAACATTACAAATATCTTTACCGTCAATCAATTTAATGCATCCTTGATAAATAAAAGTACTAATTTCTTTAAAAAAAAAAACTTTAAAAAAAAAACGACTTACCCCAAACTTTTGAACAGTAGTGTATCACAGTTTCCACAACAATATTAAGCAGCAAAAACAGCATTTCAACATTGATAATAATAAGAAAAGTTTATTGAGCAGCAAATCTCAAAAATAGAATGATTTCTGAAGGATCGTGTGACACTGAAGACTGGAGTAATGATGCTGAAAATTCAGCTTTACCATCAAAGGAATACATTACATTTTAAAATATATTTAAACAGAAAATGAGTTATTTTGAATTGTAATAATATTTCACAATACTGTTTTAACTATATTTTTAAACAAATATATGCAGCCCTGAATGGTGAGCATGAGATTACTTTCAAAAACATAAAAAAAAAAAAACTTAATTATTCCAATAAATTTTCTGTCATATAATGTGGGAACATAAAAATCAGCTAGGACCCCTCCACATGACATCACTCTCTCCAGTATCCCATAAGGCTTTGAGGGCCAGAAACCATGAAACAGCGGCCAAAGAACCAATGGATCTGTGTTACTGTTACTGCCAGCGGCTCATGCAGCACTACTGCTAATAAATCTTTGCTGTTATGGAAAATCACAATCTCACAGCCAACAACTGCTTATACCACCAATCCACAGGCATGTTTGTGAAGGTTATTTCTGCTCTCACAGTACAGCACAGTGTGTCTAGACTCATGGAAACATTGAGCAAAGCATCATATGAGATGACAGCTTGATTATATTTCTGAGCATCACTCACTGATGATATTATGCATGGAAGCCGTTTATGAGCGTTATTAGGTTTATTATATTATTTATAATCTACTGAATATTGAGAACATTTTAGAATTATATTTTTAAAGAAGGCCTATTATAACCGTGACAGTGTTGGTGGCAATGCTTTGTGAGTAACGTGAGATATGTAATCAGTTTACTTTTTCCAAGTAACGAGTAAAGTAACTTTTTAAAATAGGCCTATCTGACTTCATTTTTCTCAAATAAGTAAGTTACTTTGTTTTCCCATTCATTGACTGACTGTCGCCATGTTGAGAGAAATCGTCATGTGCGCTGTGTATCTCACTTGCACAAAAACAGTGTCAGTTTTTCTCAAAATGAATAAAAACGGAAATGCCAACTCAGAATATTACACAAACATGAGATAATTAAATGTTAAATTATACAAATATACTTTATGTATTTCATCTCACTTTATTTTCCAATGTCTTTGCTGCTGACCTTTGATTATCTAATTCAACCATAAGCAAAATATACTTTAGTGAAACACATTTGCAATTATTTTTTTTGTTTTGGTTTTTATTGCTGAAGTAAGAGGCTGCATCCGAAATCGCATAATTTCCTGCTATATAGTAGGCTAAAAACAGTATGTGACAAAAGAAGAATGTCTTAATTCACAGTAGGCCTACTTATAAAAGAGTGGGCAAAAAGTGCCCGAATGACCTACTACTTCCAGCGAGATTCTGAAGTGTGCTTATGATGGACAATTAACTATCCCATGAGGCCACAGGAGAGGGTTTATAAAGTGACGTATTGGATGCTGGTCGCTCACATTATTATGACAACATGGTGAACCTCCAGATTATTCATATTATACTGTATAGAATGTATTTTTTTTAACCGTCGTGAAGTACTTATACAAAATAAGTAAGAGAGTATGCGATTTGGGACACAGCCAGAGTGTTGAACTTTCTTCTCCTGCATCTTATTCTTCTGCAATCCAGAAAGGCTGCTGTACAGGTGTGAATTTGCATTTTCCTTCAGCCCGAGGCTTATTCATTTCACTTTTTGTGTGAAAGGGCCATTACATTTGCCAAAAATATTAACTTTTTGTTGTTGTTGTTAAAAAACAAACAATTAAGCCAGCCCAGGTGAGAAAAAGTATGCAAAAGTAACACAACACTATACATTTGTAAGTACAATCAATTGGGATGTTTAAGTTATTTCAACTTAAATTACATTAAACTGACTTGAAAAATTAGTTGAATCTTAGTTAAAAATTGCTTAACTTATTTTAATGAGTTAAAGCAATGTAAAAAAAAAACATATGTTGTCACAACTTATTGATCATCTCATTTTTATCAGTGTACTTTCCATAAAAAGTAACCACGCAATTAGCAGAGGTGTGGACTCGAGTCATGTGACGAGTCATGAATTTGATGACTTCAGACTCGACTCGACAAAATGTACAAAGACTTGCAACTCGACTTGGACTTTAACATGAATGACTCGTGACTTCACTTGGACTTGACCCACTCGAGAAGACTTGCTACTTCCCATGAAAACTGGGGGAAAAAATGTTCACACGGCCGCGCCGCTCTCAGTTTATCTGCATCTGTGAAAAAAATGTGCACCACCTGTATGCATGCAGAGAGCACTCGCGCTGGCTGCACGACATCCAATCACTGTAGTCCCACGTTGTTTTGATTCGACAGCATCTAAGCAGGCACATTGCAAGACAACCAAAAGCTACGTAGCTTCTCTGACTAAAAAAAAAACTTAACAACGTTGTGTGTGTATCAGGGCAATGTTTATTTTAATTTCAGAACATGCACTACATCGGTGCAAAATGAAAAAAAAAAAAAAAAAAAAAAAAAAAGGTTTTCACAAGCAGCAAGGGGGTCGCACACCGGACGAGATACGCCGCGTCGCGTCTAGACTAGGACAACTCGAGGTATCGCACACCGGACGCGCACTTTCTCAGTTTATGGCCAGCAATATTGTTATGTTTAAGGACATTATGGAATTAAGATAATGTCTGTATTATGTTATGATTGTACTGTACAATCGTTGCTAGTCTGCAGACTCTGAACACTTCACCTCAGAGCGTCCGTTAACTGAATGAATTGAGAATCTCACCTGAAAATCCGACAACATCAGCCATTTTCATTCAAGCAACTGATTTCTGTACATGAATGTAAAACTAAATGTAGACTATATTGCATGCAGCGCAGGGTGAAGTCAGACAGTATTTACATTAACAACGCCGAATGGCGCTGCCGGTGTGTGTACATAGAATAGTGTGTTAGAATTTTAAAGACGTGGCGCTGCGCTTCTTGTCCGCTGTGCGACACACCCTGAAGATTCACCTCACAAACGCATCGAAACTGCAAACACAAGATTTTTGTGGAACTTCAATGGGGAATAAAGACTAACAAGACAGATAACAATGTTGGGATGGTTGTTGCAGCACAGACTGTATTCAGTGTTCATAAATTCATACATTTTATTTCTGTGTTAAGGGCCATGCTTGTATCGACTCCAGGAAGAGTAGTTGCTCGTGTGCAGCTATGGAGATATAAATAAATAAATAAATAAGTGTAACACCTGTTGACTTCCGTTGTATACATATGAGAGTACAGGCCGGGTTGGTTGTGTTCAATAAAGCAAGTGTACGCAACTATATTGGCGTTAACCGTCCATTCTATTTAAAGGATAGAATGAAACAAACAACATTGAACACTACACAAACAGTCATTATTAATTTTCCATAGTGACACAAGAGGAGCCGGATCCAATAAAAAAGGTACCGGATCCAACGTCGGAGGTGGCGGAACATGTTCCGGCGTGTTCCGGCTCAAATTAAGCCCGGGGTAAGAGGACTTGAAATGACTCGAAACTAAAATGGTAGGACTTTGGACTCGACTTGAGACTTGTTGGCTTTGACTTTTGACTTGACTTGGGACTTGCCTCATCTTTGACTCGACTTGACTCGGGACTCGAGGGCAAAGACTTGAGACTTACTTGTGACTTGCATAACAATGACTTTTTTAGGAAGTAATGCAATATTGTAGCGCATTACTTTTTAAAATAAACTTTCCCAAACACTTTATTAAAGAATGCAGTGTGAAAATGTGATTACAAACCAAAAGATATGTCAGATTGCAATGGTCTGCTGCATCATCCACAACCAAACTCTCAGAATCGGCCTGAAAACTCGGGTAATTGCAAATTTTGTGGCCGCATTTGTGTAATTACCTGATATGCATGATTACTTCAGTAAACCAGCTGCTAAAATGTGTTTAAAAGTTTTGTTTTGAAAAAGGATACAAGGTCAAAACAACAATATAAACAAAAGACAAAATGTCCACCCATTATTTCACACCCATTAGTCCAGCACAAATCGACACAGGCATGATTAAACTTCTTAAACAGGCTGAGTTTTCACGGAACTGTAGAGAATGTTAAACAAATCCCAGATAATCCTCTTTTGAATTTCGGAATGTTCTATTCAGAGATTCCGGCCCCTTAAGACACACGGTCACTTCTCTTCAAAAGAAACATGTTCTGTTTACACAAAGCACTTACAAATGAGCCCCTCTGGGTAAAGCAGATGACATGTGAACTTCACCGGCCACAGGAAGACATCACCAAAATACACCAACACTAGTACTACTAGTTATAGTACAGCAGCTGTTACTGTGGGCATGTGTGAGCACACGTCTAATGTAATCAGACATTTTTACAATTAAATACACAGATCATGTGGGTTTTAGAAGTAGAATTCCTGATGAAACACAGAGAGCAAACTCTTGTGCTGTGAATCAAACTATAGGTGTTACAGAACGATACAGTTTAACACACGGCACCAGAGCACTGCATCTCCACTGACATCGCAGCTCTTTTGAGATTCACTGGACATAATAATGTACAAAAGAGTCAGAACTATCAATTACTTTATTGTGAAATAAATCTATAAAATGGACAAATCCATCAAAGCAGTTTTCAAAGCAAGCAAATAAAAGAAGGCAGGTCAAAACGAAAAGACCGCAAAGGATCTAAACAGTGCAATATTTGATCAAAAATAAAAACACAGAACAGAAAACTTGGATCTTATTGTAAAATTGTAAATCATAATTCCTTTTAAAATAAGTAGTATCTTTTAAAAATTTATGAATTAGTCAAAATAATGTCACATAATTATAATTGTATACATGCTCATAGTCGTCGGCCCAAATGAAATATGCTTCCTTTTTCCCCAAATAGCTGTAAATATTCAATTCTGGGGACTTTGTGAGCAGCGTTTTTACATTTTCTTGAGTATTATGTAGCATTAAGAAAACAATTGGTTACAGATTCTTCCATTTCTTGCATAACTAAATTTATATTGTTACAAGGTAAATTTTTCCTTATTAATGATCCAGAAAATGGATGGAAACTAAAAAGTTAATTTGTGTTCAGTCATAAGCTGTGTTCCAATTCAGTTAGATCAAATGTGTTAGATATTCAAGTTGAAACTTAATCCTTGCATTTAAACATGTAATCTGGGACTTTTTAAAAAAAAAGTCATCTGTGCACAATGAATCTTGCGACAGCCTTCGTTGCGCGGCTCTTCTTCAAATGAAGACTACGAAGGATGCCGCCTTTGAGTTGGGACACAGCTATAGTGTGTTAAAGGGATAGTTCACCGGAAAATTTAAATTCTGTCATCATTTACTCACCCTCAAACCTGTAGGAGTTTCTTTCTTCTGCTGAAAAAAATAAAAATAAATATATATATATATATATATATATATATATATATATATATATATATATATATATATATATATATATATATATATATTGAAGAATGTCTGTTACCAAACAGTTGATTGTTTTATTTCCCAAACTATGGAAGTCAAAGGGGCTCAAAAACGGTTTGGTTACCTATATTCTTCAAAATACCTTCTTTCGTGTTAGAGGTGTGGAACAACTTGAGGGTGAGTAAGTGATGACCAAATTTTCATTTTTGGGTGAACTATTTTAAGTGCCTTTAAGTGAACTTTGGCCTATTTTTTATACAAACATTGTGTTACCGGGTCTTGATGATTTTAAAGGCATTGCTCTTTTACAATTTTAAAGGATGTTATAAAAACAAATGAACAGGATAGCCTATATCAAATTTTAATTTAACACATTCAAAACAAATGAAAAAGAATGTAAAAGACTTAAAACAGAGAAAAACAGATCAAAATAACTACAAAATACATCAAAACCTTTTGTGGTTTTTCACAGCATTCATATTTAAGCCTATATTATCTTCCCAATGTTCTACTGATATGAAATATACTAAAAACATAAAATCGTATTTAAAATCGTATAAAATTAAAAGTAAAATTTGGGTTAACACTTCATAGATAACACTTCATAGATAAAAACTAGGATTGGTTACTATTTTTATCACAACCACAAAAACTCCTTGAATCCAGTCAATGTGTGTGTGCGTGTGTGTGTGTGTGTGTGTGTGTACTTGTGTGCATTCCAATTTCAAAAATGAAAAGAAAATGACTTTCTCGACCCTAATGGATGTAGTTGCAAAGTTACTTACAGTTAAAGGTGGGGTATGTGATTTTCTTTTTTGACCATTTTTTCAAAATCACTTGAAATCCTATTCCTAACCCACTTACAGCCACAGCCAGAGTTAGAAGCACTGAAATGAAAATTAAGCAATTTAATCATCTGTGGAACGGGCAGGACTCGAAAAACTCCAGCCAATCATTTCCAAGACCACCTAGAATCATTGGACTGTAAGTGCGTCAATCAAACGGTCGTACCAAACCCCCCCTTCCCCCTCTTCGAATGGGTGGAGTGGGTGGAGTCAGGGCCAGCGTTGGAGGAAAGAAGGTAGGACCTTTTGAGTTGTGTATTTTCAAAATCTGCCGGACGTTTTGCAAAACCCATACCCTACCTTTAATGGAATGTCTAAAGTGGACTATAGAAATAAAGCGTGTAACCATGTGGCTGCATCCTTACTCTTGTTCAGCATGAACTTCTACCTCAGTGGTCACCACCACTGCATCTGCATTTACACCTGTACCTGCTTCTGCTGATATGAAATCTGTGCCTGCATCCACGGCTACATCTACTTGTGCTCGTGTGTCTGCCATCCCAGCATTTTCGAAAGCCATGACATCATCATAGTCCTCCTGTTTCTCTGTCTCCACTTCATAGGTGTCCTGATCTGCTGAGAACATGAAGGAAAAAGGTCACCACCATTTCCACAATGGTACTAACTAAACGCAAACACACACTGCGAGGTGTGCATTTTAGTGCTGTACCTAGAATGTTGTCGGGTCGCTTGGGAAGGAGTGGGAGGTCGTCATCAGCGTGGGATTGGTGAGGAGAGATGTCACTGTTTTGTCCCTCAATGTCATCATATTCGGTCCCAGAGGAGACTTCACTTCTATCATCTGCATCCTCCTCTCCTGTTGGAGAACCGAATATGATTTACTCTTTTTTATATATATATATATATTGTGTGAAGATAATTCTGATTTTGTTATTCCATATCAATTTAACCTATGTGTCCTTTCTCAAAACGTGAGAGAAACGTAAAACATCATTAAACATCATTAAACAGCATTTGTATATAGGATACTGTATGAATGCTGAATATGCGAATGCTAAATATATATTACGGTATATATAATTATTTATATAAACATATTTAGATAAATTTATTCCAATATTTTATATACATTTTTATTTTATTTTTTTATTTTTTTTCTCACATAGTCCAAAAATCTCCTATACATTTCAGTCAGATTCATATTATCCATACATTTTAATTTATTTAGCCTGATATGGGATGTCATTTTTTAGCTGACCAAAATTAACATTTTAGTTTATCAAACATTAAAAAAAAAGAAAACCAGTGTAAAAAAAATCATTTAATTATCATATTTTCAATCTTGTCTTGATTATTGTTTGACAAAAGCCATAATGAAAAATGTCATCAGTAATTTTAGTTACAGAACACTTGGATGGAAATATGGACGTGTAGGCAGACAAACAACTATTTGAATATCTTACCTGTCTTGCTGACAGGATCCGCATCCTCATATTCATCATATTCTAATGATGACGCCTTTCCTTGAGACAAATCTGAAACAGATTTGGCTAGCAGTAATAACTTTGCTTTAAATATACACAAACATGCACAGGCACGCGCACAAACTAAGTTATGTTTTCATGTTTTATGGGGAATTTCCATTGACATGATGATTTTTATACTGAACAAACTGTATATTATATCCCCTACCCCTAAACCTACCCATCACAGAAACATTTCGGCATTTTTACATTTTCAAAAAACATCAGTTAGTGCAATTTATACGTTTATTTATAAGTTATAGACCAACACAGACAACAATTTCAGATATTACGATTCTTTGTGGGGATATTTTGTCCACATGGGTTTACCTTGACCACACACACACACACACACACACACACACACAGCTACATTTCCATTGGATATCACATTCAAATGTTTTGTATTAGCTCATGCTTTTTTTTTTACATATGCATTACCCTATGTCTTTATATTCACATTGTTCAAAATAATAATTAAATGATTTACCTCTGTCCCCTTTCTCCATGTTATTCATTTCATTCCTGTCAATGTTGATGTCTTTGCCATTTTTATTTCTGTAATTTCGTACTGCAAAAAGAGAAACAGGTAGAAAATTGTGCTTTTGGAGGCCAGGGATAATAAATGGATACAGTTACTGTTTTGTTACATAAATGTTATCATTTTATGTTTATGCGAGTCTGTTGTGAGACAAAGACTGGGAAACACCGCCATCAACAGGTCAACAAGATGAAGGCACTTCAAATATCACTGTAACTGAAAATAATGTTTGTCTGCAGATCAAGATGAAGTCTTTCTGCAAGGTGCAAGCGATACTCACAGACTAAAAGTAGGCGTTTCCTATTCATCCACATAAAAACCATAATCAGCAACCCCAGCATGCCCAGCGATAGACCCCCTATCAGACCAGAATTCCCTGTAGATTTAACTTTCTCTTCATAACCTGCAGTTTTAATGATACAGTTTCACAGGTCAGAATATCTATTAACCTTTACTCAAGCTACTTAACAAGAAAGAAAGCAATGCCAATGGTAAAACAAATACTAAAAAGATAGATGATTTTCCTGTCGTCTCTTTTATTTACCTTCACATTTGATTTCAACAGGGCCGAGTGTGCATTTTTCATTGAAATGCTGCACACACTGAGAAATGTACTGGTACTTCTTTGGGCATTTAACGGTCACCTTTATTTCTTTGGCAATGTCCCTTTCATCCACAAGTTTTTGACCATTCGTGCAGTTAAGCACTTTACAAACTTCTGTAGTATTAGCTGCAAATATGTCTTCACAGACATATTCCCATTGATCTCCATACTTGACCACAAGCTTTCCGCCACACTTCTCAGTGGAGCCGAACTCAATACCCTCTGCAATAAAAATGTCAATTCTGTCAGTGGAAGTAACTGGAAGTATATTCCATACATTTGACTAATCGTTTTAATGTTTAAAAATGTATATATCTGTTAAAAGTGAATTAGGAATACAGTACACAAGCATAGATGAGCAAACAGAGATTGACCAACAGCTACAAAACTCCAATTTTGATTTCATGGGATGTTTAAAGGAACACTATGTAACTTGTGGCCCTCTAGCAGTTAAAAAACAAAACCGCATGCATTTTGCGGAAGAACATTGTTTTGGTTGTGCGTGACTGTGTGGATGAATATGGTTATTTTGCTGCTCATAAAACATTCACTACTAGGCTTGAGAGATATAACCAGTTTAGATGGAAAGGATCTCAAGCTGAAGACGTTACTGTAGCTTTACCCATTAATAGACACTGTACTTCCTTGAAAATAAATTCCAGCACAGCGCTACAACAACCATAATGAAATGATCCTATATAGATAATGCTCTACAATGACCTCTGTTAGAGTGCTATGGCATTTCACTTTTACCATGTTTCATATCCCTCAGTTGTCACCATCTCTGAAAATCCAATGTTGATTCTGGTTTTATCACGAGCTCAGGCGCAATCTATTTTTCAAGTTCGAGATTTAGCAGCTCCATGTCAACCTTTCTCACTCGTTGTGACAACTAACATATGTCACTCCCAGCTACTTTTCTCTATTTACAGATACGCAGGTGAGTGGAGTGCGTATGCAATTTCCAGAGAAATAAAATATAAAAACTTATAACAGGCTTACCATAGTGAATCAGGGTAAGACAATACACGTTTTGGAAAAAAAGGATTGATGATGGATTGACTCATTTAAATGTTGTAAATTTTGAACAAAAAAAAGTTACATAGTGTACCTTAAAAATAGGAACTATACATTTCAGCATCCATTCATTATTTACAGTAACAGTCCTATTTATAGCCCAGTATTATGTACATGACTTACTTTGACATGTCAGAGAAAGGATTTTGTTAAATCCGTCCGTCTTAAAGCCGCACTGCCACAGCAGTGTCTCCTTGCCAGTGCAGCTGAAATCCCAGCAATTTGATTTCTTTAAATCTGTACTCCAGTGGTGGAAGGCCGTACCACAGCCGAGGTTGTCACATAATTCACTGTGCATCTGATCGTCCATAGACGCACAAACGTTCTCGTTATTTATTCTTACCTCGCCTGTGCATTTTTTGGAGAGGACAATGGCTGGAGGTGTACCTGGAGAGGAATGAAACCAGACAATCAGATATTCCTGTGTGGTATGTTTATAGAATAGTTGGGAAAGAGTTTAAGAATTGATGCCCTTTCAAATCATGAGTTTGGCACGGCCACATTATCTTTAATAGATACTTAATTGCAAACCAAAACAAAATACAACTAAACAGGCAAAATATTAAATGCTGACATGCTATTTATGTTCGTATTGAACACTTTAGGGTAAATTAGAGCATTCTGGGAAATTAAGTCTTCTATAATGGTTAAAAAAAATGTAAAATAGTTCAAATGTTTATATATATATATATATATATATATATATATATATATATATATATATATATATATATGTCTGTGTGTGCGTGTTATTTTAGCATCATTGATATACTATTTAAGTTTTTATTAATATTTTGAAAGTTTTTATTATTATATTTTGAATTTTTATTTTTCATTTATTTAAAGTTTTAGCAATTTTGTTGTGCTTTTGTCATTTTTAATAGTTTTGGTATTTTTTTTTTAAAATATGTCTATATAGGTGTTATACATTTTAATTTCAGTTGTAGTTATTTTTGTAAAAGTTGAACTAAATTACAATGAGAAACGTTGCTTTGGCAACTAGTTTTAGTTAACTATAATAAATCTAATATACTGTACATTTAATACATACATATATATATATATATGAATGAATATATGTGTGCATATATATATATATATATATATATATATATATATATATATATATATATATATATATATATATATGCACACATATATTCATTCATTTATAACTGAACTGGAATTAGAAGGGGATTGTCGATTTAATTCTGAAAGGTGCACAACCCTGGTTTACTCAAATGTCAATAAAAAAAAAATAGTTGGCAGTGCTGCTAAAAAAAACTTCTCAAAAAGTAAGAGTTTATAACTGAGGTGATACCTACCGTTACATTTGATGTTTAATTGCTCATGAAGCTGGGAGGCCTGGTCATGTCTCTCACATTCCCAAATATCCGTCTTCCCTGAGCAATTATAGGTCCTACTCCACCACTCTTTCGTGTCTTTGGTTATAGTGGAGTGTGATATGTAGTCTCCACACTGTAGATACTCGCACATCTTTTGCCCTTCCTCTTTGCCCCATCCCTGTCCGCTGACAAACTGTGTTTTCCCTCCACTCAGAGCATATACAGGACCACTGCAGGAGTGTTTCTGTTCATACAGGAGCAATCGTTTCTGTTCTGTTACATGAACGGCAGAAATATCAAAGGTTTCTGTTAGCATGTTTAAGATGGAGAGGTCAAGTCAGAGGATATGCAGAAACTACACCCTTCACCTAAAAAGTAATATTTGCACATTTCAAGAGTTATTATCATCAAAAAAGTGCTAAATACCTGTGCATTGTAGATAGCCGACAGTGCATTGGGTTTTGACTAAAATGCCTTCGAGGTTACATTTGGAAACAGAGTTGGCATCATTCTTACATTGAATACTTGATAGTCCTGCGTTTTGAAACTTGTCTTGAAAAGTCAATCTAGTAGGTTTATACTCCCCACAATTCAATTCCCTGCAGACTGCATTTCTAAGATTTGTATCAAGACTGTCTTCGCAGACGGGTGTCCACTTCCCATGGTAATACAGTGACACAGTTCCAGCGCATTTGTCTCTTGGATCCTCCAGTTTAGCTTTGACGCTGTCTGCAGGGAGTGTATAAAATAAATGTTTATTAAATGGCTTTTCACATTGTGCTTAACCCTTGGTTAACATCTTATTTAACCCGAGATTAAGGCCCATTTTAATTCAGTGTTAGCCAACATTTCACACTTGTAATTCTGTAATGCTTGCCTCACAAAATATTTAAGAACTTTGTAGTCACAAAAACTTTTAAACCCTGTTTATTTCGGGCATCAAAGGAAAAAATGTTGAATAGTGATTGTCAATTGTACAATTTTGGTTCAAAATGTCAAATGTACAAAACTGGAAGAATTCTCACTGTTTTTGTGGTACATTTTAGGAGACAGTGGAGATTTATTTTGCAACATTTCAAGCACACATGTTGCATGCTCATACTGTGCTGTATTTTTCTTATCAACATTTTACATATACAAATAAGAACCCTATCCAAGGGTTCACAAGTGTAGGAAAGGGTACCCATGTAGGTACCCAGGTACCCAAAGGTATGTGTAAAACATAAGAGATGCACCAATCCTAAATTTCTCCACCAAATAGCAGATTATTCAGAATGATATCTGCCGATACTGTTACCGAGTTTGATTTTCTTAAGGGAAAAAAAATCTCTTCCAGCTAATGCTGGGAAACTATAAAGGGAACGCTCTCATTCGGTATATTTGTATAATATTAGAGATTAAAATTAACAACAGAGACAAAACTATTATATTCAACTGCTATTTATTTTCAGATATAATAATTACACTCAAATAAAAACTGAAATGTTTGTAAAGACTAAATAAGGTCCCCTGTAGTTTATTTATTTATTTTATAGCTAATTAATGAACTGTGCACAACTGTGGACAACTTTTCTGAGAGCAAATGCAACGTTAAGTAAAAATGTTCTCAAGCTGTTTTACTGATGTCTTTCTGCGGTTGAAACACAGATTTAGCGATTACATGAGACATGATTTCGGTAAGTTGTAGCTTACTGTATTTCCCAACATACTTTTTGACGTTCATGCATGTTTTTTGTTTGTATTAAAGCAGCACTAGGTAACTTTTCAACCTTCATAATATATTTCCAAGTCTCTTGTGATGGTACATCGACTTACAATAGGTTGAATGACACGTCTGCCATAGCCTGACGGGGTCTGTAGCGTTTTTAATCGTACTTTTAAACTTCGGGTTTCAGGTAGTAACCGGCGAACAAAGAGAACTACAAAATTCGACTGCTTTACGGCATTAACGTCACTTCCACCACCACCCCCACTTCCTTAAAATCGGACGTGCGAGCCAAATGTTATAGTCATGGCCGAAGCAGCACAGAAAAACAAGAAAGCAAAGGTTTCATCGGAGCAAAGCAAAAAGAGAAAAAGAGAAAGTGATCACGTTAAAGGCAAAACGAGGATCAACATTGGGCCAGCATTTTCTCGCTGGCGTGAGCTGAAGGAGCCAAGGAGGAGGAGGGGTGCCCGACCGATGCGGACTTGGCTGTCATGCTTGCATACTATCTCTTTGTTTTTTTTTTTGTCTGCCTGACTATGTTACGGAAGCTATCTTATCCTCCGTTTATCTTCATGAATCAAGTAATGATAGTAGAGTAGCGAATTATCAATCTGGTAGCTAGTAAACGATATTCTAGTTTTTGATGGTTAGCTATCGCTAGCATTCTCGTTCTGATTTGAACTTTGCAATCGATGAAATGCAAATAGCAAATGTTTGACCTAAAAAGTGTACTCTACTCAACATGTACAAAGAAAGGAGGAAGATTATTAATATTATCATCGTGTTCATAGCTTCTCATTTGTTACACGTGTACAGTTACTTGATTGTGTAATTTCCGATTATTGATAGCTACAGAGGCAAACGGGATTCTTGTCGCAATTTTTTCGGATGACGAATTTCCACCCTCATGTTGTTCTTGTGCAATACTAAATAAAAAATAAAAAAATCAAATGAAAGCCTATGTCTAAACGGCGTGTACAAGTTTGGTAGGGGCTACATTCTTGCAAGTAAATATATAAGATGTACAAAATCATATTTTAGGATACCTAACATGTCTGTGATATTTGTTTATTTGTCTTGCCTCAAGCTATAATGCAAATCGAATTGGTCAAATTTGCAGATTCATTTATGGTAGCTTGATATTATAATATTGACGATATATGGTTATTATCTACCACTCAAACATTGCATTGAAGTATCATATAGATTCAGTAAAACGGTAACCAATAGACTAGGCTACTATAATGACGCTGGCTTGTAAACGTGATCATCGCGATCATTTGTCGTTAGAAAAAAAATAAAACCCATGAATTTATATTCATATGACATGCTGAAATATATGCCACTGTACCTGGGATGAAGACATTTCACACGCGATGCAAGCAGAACACCTGCATGTGACCTCCTCCTACAGTGTTCAGGGCGATCATGGTTGTCAACAAATGCACGTGCGTGTAGGATGACAGAGTTTACGACAGTAGAAGAGGACAATACTGTTTCCCAACTGTAGGGGGACCCCGAGGACAAAAGTTACCTGGTGTTACTTTAAAGACGAAAAGATGACTCGAAAATATAATAATCAGCCCTTATCATCAGCTGTTTTTAAACAATCAGCCAATGGCCGATAGTGAAATTATTTCTTTCTGTCGATATCGATTATTAGCCTATACATCGGTGCATCCCTAATTTTGACCCTTCACATTTTTTTTTTTAAGTATGAAAAAACAAAAAACACATTGCCACAATTCTAATGACTAAAAAAACAAACAGTTGGTGGTGAACAAAGCAACTGTACACATTACCTGTGCATATCACTTGGGCTGGATTATTGCAGATGGAGTCGCTAATGGGAATAAACCTGCACATGCTTATATTTTTCACCTCATTTAAGCAGTACACACTATAGTGGTTCACAGATCCACGGTATTGTGTCGGAATCTGATTTTTTGACATGATCTGAATTGGTTTACCACAGCCCAAGTTATCACAGATCTTTCTGGAGTCTTCAATTTTCCAGGTGTCCATGCAAACTCCTCCACATATTCCATTTTTGCAGACCTCTATCGTTCCCCAGCATCTTTCATCCTCTTCAGGCTTGTTTCGAAGTGCCACGTTCACCGAGCCTACAAGTGGCATCATGAAGATTAGCGTTTTACACACAGCAATGTTAAACCTACACTATGTAGCTCTTGGCCCTCTAGTGCTTAAAAATAAAACTGCATACATCTTGAAAATGCTTTGCTCCTCTGCAGATGAATGTGGTTTGATGGTACCGTTGTACAGAGATATAGGAAATATTATCAGAGAAAATAAATTACAGTTTCTATAACTATAGTGGCTGTTCTTGCATGTGTAAAACCCCAAAACTGAAAGACTTTTCAATTATATATAAGCAATATAAGGATCATGTGACACTGAAGGCTGGAGTAATGATCCTGAAAATTCAACTTTGCATCACAGAAATAAATTACATTTTAAATTACATTCAAATAGAAAACAGTTTTAATTTGTAATAATATTTCACAATATAACAGTTTTACTGTAATTTGGATCATATAAATGTAGCATTGGTGAGCATAAGAGACTTCTTTCAAAAACAGTGTAGCTTTTCCTTAAAAAAATATTTGCAAAGCATTGTCAAAATCACAAAACTATTTGAGCTTAAATATGCAATTGATAAAATTAGAATAAAATGACAAGTCAATAGCCAATCATAACAGAGTCAATTAAGTGAGTGGTATAAAACCCCTTGACTAACCAACAAACAAAAAATGCTGTAAAAAAAGTGTATGATGGTCTCTGTAATGCTAAAATAAATTACAATTCACAAGACAAGATCAGTTATTCAAGTCATTAATTTGGCTAAATAACAAGTTTTCAGAAAATTGCAGTCATATATACTAGGTTAAAATCAGAGACATTGTGTTGACGCACATACCTGAACATGTGACATCGGCATACGTGCCGTTTTGCTTTTTGACTACGTCACCACACTGCATTACACGGCATATGCCGTTGGCTTCTGTCTTGTTGTCTGCCATTGGTTTTTCCGACAGCGGGCGGGCCTCGGCCTCACCATCAAATGACTTGATGAGTACTCTTCCCCTGCAGGGTGAATCACCTTCAAAGAACATCAGTTCTTCCTCTGCGAATGAAGATAAAAGATTTGTGGTTACTTATAGTGAATGCTCTAGATGAAGAGTAATCAGAGTGATATCTTAGCTTTAATTACTTAATAAACAGAAGTAAAAACTACTGGGATTAAGTATGCAGAACATTTTTGTAAATATTGTGAAAATATGTCAAAAACACAAAATTGGTATATATTTTTATATCATATTTTTACTTACTTTGGCACATGATTTGTACATTTGGCGCTCTTGGACTTAAAGTTCTCGTTTCTTTTAAGCACTCATAGAGTTTTGCTGAAGAGCTTTCACACTTGAAATGCCATGGCGATTCCAGTTGATTCTGTTTCCCTTCAATGAAGAGTTCAGTTATTGAAGAAGATTGACCACATTTGAGATGTTCACACACCATGTTTGATTCCACAGTGGTCCACCCGTTGGAGTTTATGGACTTCCATGAGCCCTCCCATTGCAGCTCTACACGTCCAGAACAACGACCCAGACCATCACTTAAACGCACATCCAAGCTGCCTGCCATTTAAAACCATCATATTTTATTATTGCCTCAGTTGCAGGTGATTTAAGTAACTTTCCTGTATATTCCGAATAGATCATAATTAACTGCAAGGCTGTCTCAGTTACCTGCACATATAACAGTGGTTGCCTTGCATCGTTTTATCTCATGTTTGGCCAGGCAGTGCCACAGTGACGCCTCGTCGCCCAGGCACTCAACGTTACTCAGCAAACCATTAGAAATGCCGCGGCCTTCTTTCTCATCCAGCAACTCTCCACAGCCAAGCTCTTTACATACTTGCTCCCCCAGTCTTTTATTTGATTCACTGTAGCACACCCCATAGTCAGAGCCGTTCACACTAACATTAACATCTCCAAAACACTTTGATGTGAAGTTGCGGAGCTTGACCTTGCCTGTGAACACAGAAAATGTCATTAAAAAAAAACAAATAAAATAAAAAAGGATTCAAATGAAAAAAGTAAATTGAAATAAAACATTTGGAGTTAGCATTCAATAAAACTTGTATGCATTATTAACACAAACTACTAATGTACATCAAACAAAACAATAAGAATGAGTATGTGATGCTGACTTTTCAAAAGTCTTTTGAAAACTTTTCTTAAAAAAAAATATAAAAAAGAAAAAAAATATCACATAAAATTCGGTGACAATTTTTTCGTATCACATTCATCCTTTCTATCATTAGAAGTATGTTTTGTTTGGCCTGTTACTACCCCAGAGTTTAATAATAATATATATAAGCAACGAGGAGCAGAAACATGCTTTGTGCAAGATTTGTTACATGGTAGTGGCTGCAACGCAAGGGAACACCGCAAATTTGTTTAACCACTTAAAAAATTAAACACCAAGTGACCTATGACAATCTAACAAAGAAACTTGTTTTCAAGAGATTGTGGAACTGCACTTTATTGTTGATCTTATTTATTTGTGGTTATAATTTTTTCTTGAATACTCTTATACTTTGCTTAAAGGGTTAGTTCACCCAAAAATGAAAATTAAGTCATTAATTACTCACCCAAACAAACAAAAATAACGACTTTATTCGACTATTCCTTTTCTTCCTTGTAGGCCAGAAACGAGACTTCAAGAGATTTCCACGACGCGCACGCGCGAGAACTTAACTGAAGTATTTGAAGGAGATCGCAATTCACGCGCATGCGTCGTGGAAATCTCTTGAAGTCTCGTTTCAGGCCTACAAGGAAGAAAAGGAATAGTCGAATAAAGTCGTTATTTTTGTTTGTTTTTTCGCACAAAAAGTATTCTCGTCTCTTGATAAACTTATAGTTGAGCCACTGTTGCGACATGGAATATTTAAACATTTTCTTTAATGACTCTCTGGGCCGTCAGGATTCAATCCCTTAGGGAGCCTATGTAGCAGTCATAAACCTCTCAGATTTAATCATAAATATCTTCATTTGTGTTCCGAAGACGAACGAAGGCCTTACGGGGTTGGTACAGCATGGGGGTGAGTAATTATTGACTTAATTTTCATTTTTGGGTGAACTAACCATTTAAGAGCATTTGTAAAGAACTATTTATTTTAATAAAGATTTTCAAAGTTCAAAAGATTTTTTAAGAATTGTTGAAAGGTGTCTTTTTAATAAATGCAACAAAGTCATGTGAAATAATCATGTTACATAAGCGTGATTTCAATACTGACCAAAATAATCGTGATTATATTTTTTTCCATAATAGAGCAGCCGTGTATATATATATATATATATATATATATATATATATATATATATATATATATATATATATATATATATATATATATATATATATATGAGAGAGAGAGACAGAGACAGAGAGAGAGATTTTAAGTTGATGTGATGTATTATTAAAAGCTTTTTTATTTTATGAAATAAGATATATTGGTTAAGTAGCCTATTATCTATATGACTATACACATAACAATAAATACATATAAATATTTATTTTTTATAATGTCAGAATTGCATTCACATTTCACAAGGTTGTACGACCTTGAGCGTGTAATGTCAACTCAAACTGTCTACCCTATTACTATAATAATAATAATAATAATAATAATAACTAGAAAAAGTTCGTCGAGACAAACTTTAAGTTGGCTTGTGAAAGTTTGGACCGCAAAGTTTGAAGAAGTTTAAAGTAGTTTGAAGTTTAAATCAGTTTAAAGTTTAAATTAGTTTGAAGTTTAAATTAGTTTAAAGTAGTTTATAGTTTAACTTAGTTTAAAGTTTAAAATAGTTTAAATTAATTTAAAGTTTAAATTAGTTTGAATTTTAAAGTAGTTTGAAGTTTAAATTAGTTTGAAAGTTAAAGTAGTTTAAAGTTTAAATAAGTTTGAATTTTAAAGTAGTTTGAAGTTTAAATTAGTTTAAAGTAGTTTAAAGTAGTTTAAAGTTTTAAATAGTTTAAAGTTCAAAGTAGTTTTAAAGGTTAAAGTATAGTTTCAAGTAATTAAATGTTGCTAGGGTGTTTCTAGTGGGTTGCTAAGTGGTTTCTAAGGTATTTTGAGTGGTTGCTAGGGTGTTCTGGGTGGTTGCTAGGGTGTTCTAGGGTATTTTAGGTGGTTGCTATGGTGTTGCTAGGGTGTTTCAAGGTATTTCGGGTGGTTGCTAGGGTGTTGTTAGGGTGTTCTAAGGTATTTTGGGTGGTTGCTAGGGTGTTGCTAGGGTGTTATAAGGCATTTTTGGTGGTTGCTATGGTGTTCTAAGGTATTTTGGGTGGTTGCTAGGGTGTTGCTAGGATGTTCTGAGGTATTTCGGGTGGTTGCTAGGGTGTTCTAAGGTATTTTTGGTGGTTGCTAGGGTGTTCTAAGGTATTTTGGGTGGTTGCTATGGTGTTGCTAGGGTGTTCTAAGGTATTTTGGGTGGTTGCTAGGGTGTTTTAAGTTATTTTGGGTGGTTGCTAGGGTGTTCTAAGGTATTTTGGGTGGTTGCTAGGGTGTTCTGGGTGGTTGCTAGGGTGTTCTAAGGTATTTTGGGTGGTTGCTAGGGTGTTCTGAGTGGTTGCTATGGTGTTCTAAGGTATTTTGGGTGGTTGCTAGGGTGTTGCTAGGATGTTCTGAGGTATTTCGGGTGGTTGCTATGGTGTTGCTAGGGTATTCTAAGGTATTTTGGGTGGTTGCTAGGGTGTTGCTAGGATGTTCTGAGGTATTTCGGGTGGTTGCTAGGGTGTTGCTAGGGTGTTCTAAGGTATTTTTGGTGGTTGCTAGGGTGTTGCTAGGGTGTTCTAAGGTATTTTGGGTGGTTGCTATGGTGTTGCTATGGTGTTCTAATGTATTTTGGGTGGTTGCTAGGGTGTTCTAAGGTATTTTGGGTGGTTGCTAGGGTGTTATAAGGCATTTTGGGTGGTTGCTAGGGTGTTCTAAGGTATTTTGGGCGGTTGCTAGGGTGTTCTGGGTGGTTGCTAGGGTGTTCTAAGGTATATTATGTGGTTGCTAGGGTGTTCTAAGGTATTGTGGGTGGTTGCTATGGTGTTGCTAGGGTGTTCTAAGGTATTTCAGTTGGTTTCTAGGCTGTTCTGGGTGGTTGCTATGCAGTTGCTAGAGTGTTCTGGGTGTTTGCTATGGTGAACTATTTATGAGTTTAAAAGTTCATAAGTGTATGAATTCATGAGAGTTCATACGTGTATGAATTAATGCATTTATAAGTTCATGAGTTTATAAGTGTATGAATTTATGAGTTTGGAGTTTATAAGTTTAAATGAGTAAGAGTTCAGAGTTTATTAATTTATGAGTTTGAGTTCATAAGTGTATGAATTCATGAGTTTATAAGTGTATGAGTTTATAAGTGTATGAGTTTATGAGTGTACGAGTTTATAAGTTTAAATGAGTAAGAGTTCAGAGTTTATTAATTTATGAGTTTGAGTTCATTAGTGTATGAATTCATGAGAGTTCATTAGTGTATGAATCCATGAGAGTTCATTAGTGTATGAATCCATGAGAGTTCATTAGTGTAAGAATCCATGAGAGTTCATTAGTGTATGAATTCATGAGAGTTCATTAGTGTATGAATTCATGAGAGTTCATTAGTGTATGAATTCATGAGAGTTCATTAGTGTATGAATTAATGTATGAATCCATGAGAGTTCATTAGTGTATGAATTCATGAGAGTTCATTAGTGTATGAATTCATGAGAGTTCATTAGTGTATGAATTCATGAGAGTTCATTAGTGTATGAATTCATGAGAGTTCATTAGTGTATGAATTCATGAGAGTTCATTAGTGTATGAATCCATGAGAGTTCATTAGTGTATGAATTCATGAGAGTTCATTAGTGTATGAATTCATGAGAGTTCATTAGTGTATGAATTCATGAGTTTCTATGTTTATGAGTTTATAAGTGTATAAATTCATGAGATTTTAAGTTTAAATGAGTAAGAGTTCAGAGTTGATTAATTTATGAGTTTAGAGTTTATAAGTTTAAATGAGTAAGTGTCCAGAGTTTATTAACTTATGAGTTTAATAGTTTATGAGAGTTTATAAGAGTATGGGTTTATGAATTTAGAGTTTATGAGTTTAGAGTTTATAAGTTTAAATGAGTCTAAGAGTTCAAGTTTAGAGTTTATTAATTTATTATGAGTTTAAGAGTTTAAGATTAGATAGTTAGAAGTGTCATTGATGAGTTCATTAGTTTAAATGAGTCTCAATGGCTCATATAGTGTATAGAATGGCAGTTTGAGTCCAGGGCTTCAAGGGATTTAGATTTGAAATTTTGACAGTTGGGGAGTTTGACAGTCTGAACATTCCGCAATGTTAAGTCAATGGGATTTTCAAATGTTTTTTTTCGAGTTTCGATCGTCATTTTTAGGAAAACCGTAAGTCCGATCAGTTAGAAAAGATATAGCACACTAAGTGAGAACAGTTTGAGTGTCCGTGCCGAGTTTGGAGTATGTGGAGTTAAAGCTCTAGGAGGAGTTAGAGTCAGAAATTTTAGGGGGCAGAAGAAGAATAATAATAATAATAATAATAATAATAATAAGTTTAAATAGGATTTCAGTAAGTTGGCTCTCACAAGCCAACTTAATAATAACCCATTTATTAAATTACAACACATTTTCATGTATTCATTTACCTTGAGATGAAACAATACAATGTTCAATTTGTAACATTGTTTCAATAACATTGTACAAAAAAACATAGTAAATATAATAAAATATAATAAATACAAATATATAGTCTAGTAATAATTTTTACATCATATTCACATTTTACAAGGTTTTACAACCTTGAGCATAATAATAATGAACATACCAATAATTAAATTGCAACTCGTATTAATTTAACGAGAGAAAAAATAAAATGTTCTATTTGTAATAATAACATTGTACAAAAAAAATCATCTTGTCAAACTGTTTCTCTCTATTTGTATTAATGTAGCATTTTTTTTATTAATAATTACATATTTAATAATAACGTATCAAACATTTAAATACTTATTAATATTTATATATTTATTTATGTAATATTATTCACACACACACACACACACACACACAAAAAACCCCTGAGCATTACCTGAGCATGTCAGTCGGAGATTGTTATTTCCATAATCGTTTGTGAAATTTCCAGCGGTACCACAATTTAATTGCGTACAGATGTCTTTAGGGCTGACATCTCCCTCCTTAACAGGAACCCATGATTTATCTGTGACATAGTGCTCTTCCACAAACCCAGAGCAAAGATCGTTGCCATCTCGCAGACGGAACCTCCTGTGTTCTGTACGATACAAGTGTTCCAGTGTAAATATGAGAGTAAATGTTACCACTCACTTGATACAAACCATGGAAATACTGTCTGGGACAATTACTGAAAAAATGTCAAGGAATTTCAGTGAAAATGTTCAGTTTCCCGGATGAACAAACTGATATACACTGTTGCTATGGATGATGGTGAATATTAGAATATCAGAACAATGAATGCCACCAATCAGAGCGACATACTCCAGAAAGCTGTTTAACAATAGTAGCTTTGCACTTACTTTTGCAGATCACACCGACTCGTTCCGAGCAGTTTGACAACTCCATACATTGCCAAGAGAACTGTTCTTTGTCATCACATTTAAGCGAGACATTTTCTTCGCTCTTTTCTCCTTTGAACAGTCCATCCCCTTTATCACATCCCCGATAACAATCTCCACATTTAAGCTCCTGGCATATCTTGTCTGCTTGTTTTTTACCTTGGCCAAATGCAATTAAATACATAAAGATAATCCTTGCATAAAGTGTCAGCTATCACTTTCAATAGTACATACTTTTTTTCCCCCCAAATATATATACTTCACTCCTCCACAAAATACCAATTTGAATTTCATGGCCTTGAGTAATGTTATATATATATATATATTTATTCATAATTACATATTTAATATTAATATGCATTGACAAACACCAAAGTAAACAGACTATAATTCACAAAATATACATAAAGCTAAACATTTATTTATTTACAGTGCTTAGCATAAGTGAACACACCCATGCTAAAGTTTTCAAGTAAGGCATTAAGATCAATTTCCAAAAGATGATTTTTTTATTCCTCTTTTTAGTCAACATTTAGTGTCTAAGAACTAGAAATTAAAAATAAATTCTTGTTTTTGTCCACTTACCCCAGGCAGAATCTTTACAGACACCAAAGCTGCCGTTCTGCGTTGTGTACTCCACCACTCCAGCACATTTATCCCTCTGCCCATTCAAACTCAGTTGAACATTTCCTATGGTGAAAAGCTTGGCATTAACACTGTGTCTTGATTCACCTCTGGATACTAACCAAGATGACCTCAAAACATAAATATAAAATGTAATAATTTCAGTTAAACACGCAAAAACCAGAAACACTACCTACCAGTGCATTCAACAGCAACGAAAGAAGAAAAATCTTTTTTGCACTTAATGTTATCTGCACCATAAAATGGGCATTCCCAAAGGCTTGTTTCATTAGATATGCAGTCCACTTGATCCATCAAATATTGTGTGGGTGGAGGTGGATCTTCGTACAGGGTAATCTGATAACCGGAATCCTTCACGTCCCCACACTTTAATGATTTACACACAACCTGTCCATTTTCTTTCTTCCACCCGTGATGACACACCAAGCCCCACTGGCCGTCACTACCGTAACGCACCTCCAGCCGGCCTCTACACGGGCTGTTCGATCCACGTAAAGCCACATTGAAACCTGCAAAACAAAACAAACTTTTTTGCTTAAAAAAACAAAAATATAATATTTCTCCAAAAAAAAAATAATAATATGAAATATTAACTGTACTTATTTTATATGCAATAAAATATTGTACAGTACACTTTCAAGTGCTATACATCATAACTTTTATCAGATTGAATAGAAATATGTTATATCTTGAATTTATGTTGTCATAAACAGTGGTGGACAGTAACAAAGTATTTTTTTTACACTGTTACGCAAGTACATATTTCAAGTAGGCTGTATGTACTTTATCAGAGTATTTTTATTTTGGGAAAAAAAACATTTTTCTTCTATACATAAAGCATAACAGGCCTATCATATTTTTTACTCCTCTACATTTCATAAAAACATGTCGTTCTTCGTTATTTTGAAGACGCAAGACGCAACCGATTCGTAAACGAGCTGATTTCAAACAAGCGGTTAGTTTTTTGTTATTTGCTAGTTAAAACGATTCATTCGTGAATCGGAGCGATCTGTTCTCGAGTCAGCAACTCACCGATTCAAATGATCCGGTGAGAACGAGTCTCCAGTTAACAATTCACTAAAATCACATAGTCTTAAAATGAGCCAAGAACAGGAGATCCTCGTTCCCCGACTGTCAGTTGTTTGTAAACTATAGTCCTGCTGGATACTTGACAATTCATAATAATAATACACAATAATAATAATATTAAACATTAACCCATCAGTACTTTCTACTTTTGAGTCTAAAGTACATTAAAAATCAAGTGCTTTTGTACTTTTTCTCCAGTAAAATTGAAAATGAGTACTTAATACTTTTACTGGAGAAATATTTCTACTGTAACAAATTATATGAGTTATGGCAACATATATTTTTACATTGCCTTAACACATCAACATTTTATTTGAACTTTTTTAGACGTTATACAAGATTCAACACATTTTTAAGTCCGTTTAATTTCATTTAAGTTTAAATGACTTGAACATCCAAGTTGATTAAAAATGACAGTTTTTACAGTGTTGTACTTTACTGAAACAGGCTTAACATTTGGTAACATTAGTTCAT
Source organism: Tiaroga cobitis (assembly GCA_030578255.1). NCBI lineage: Eukaryota > Metazoa > Chordata > Actinopteri > Cypriniformes > Leuciscidae > Tiaroga > Tiaroga cobitis. Next base: position 35,951,341 of record CM060598.1, on the reverse strand, counting down.
GTATTAATAACACGAACTACATTTGTTACAGTATTTATTTGTTCATTGTGTGTTCCTGTTAGTTCACAGTGCGTTAAATAAATGTATTAGTAAATGTTGAAATTTACATTAAGATCATTAAATGCTGTAAGTGTTGCTAATTCTTAGTTCATGTTAACTAAAGTAGTTAACTAATGAGCCGTTATTGTAAAGTGTTAAATTATATAATATCATCAGGGTCAAGGTGTCTTTTTTAACCTTATATGGTCGCTGGAAAATGTGGTTGTGACTTCTCAGAGCAGAAGAACCACACGCTCTGCAGAAACTGCAGCGGTCTCTTATCTGCCTGTGGCTTTCAGGCTCTGAAATTCTGGCAAATTGCATGTTTATGCAGATTCTGAGATAAACCCGCTGCACATAAGCATCACTAAGTTAACCACAGGCATAACCGTGTCTTTCCACAGGGTTATGAAGAACATACAAACCACTGAATGATCATGGTTTCAGGATCTTCAGGTCTATAGCTTTGAAATTTATTGCAACAATCATGAACATTAGGGAAACTCATGTAACATGTTTTAATGTGCAAGAATATTCATGTATTCCTGCCATTTTTCCATTAAGTACGATAAGGTCTCATTTGCTAACATGAGTTAATGTATTAACTAACATGAACTAACAATGAGCTATACATATTCATCTTTGTTAATGTTAGTTAATAAAGAAATAGTCATTAATTGATTGTTCGTAATAGTTCACAGTGCGTTAACTAATGTTAACAAACATAACTTTTGATTTTAATAATGTATTAGTAAACATTGAAATGAACATTAACTAAGATTATTAAATGTTGTCAAAGTATTGTTCATTCTTAGATCGTGTTAACTAAAGTAGTTAACTAATGCAAACTAATGAACCTTATTGTAAAGTGTTAGAAAAATAATATTAATACATTTTATATCACAAAGATGCATTATCATATTCTTCTATCATTGTAGCTGTTTTAATTTAGAATGAATGCTAGTGATTTTGATGTTTAAATTAATTTGTTAATTTATACTGAGGTGATAAGTAAAATACCGTAAGAAGTATGCAATTATATGCTATATGTGAATGCATAACCATTTTTTTTCTCCACTTAACTTCATTTTAATTTGTTAATTTATTAATCCACTAATTATTATTTACAAATTTAACTAATTAAACATTATCTCAGGAACTTGATATAAAAAACAACTATATGTATGTTCAGTGCTCTAGTTAGATAATCTAAATAAAAAGCTTATATATATATATATATATATATATATTTACAATAATAAATATTTTAATGTGTATAATTATTTCAATAATCTTTGTTTCGGACATGATCCTACATAATGCAGACAGAAATTAAACAAATTAGCTTTAAAACTGCAATTGCATTTACTGTATATATACTTTATACATTATTTATTTACATTATAAGAGCTTGTTAATGCATGCATATCTATACAGGCCTATCACAAATATAATTTTATTATATTATAAAGATGAAGCTATGGAAATGTTATTGAAATTAATAACAAACAAATGAATAAACAAACATATACATAAATAAATTAGCAGACTGCAGATTGCAAAAATGATGACTACATTTTTTTTTTGTTCATTTCACTGTCTGCATTATGCCGCATCATTTCCAAAACATAGGTTATTGAAATAATCGAATCAGATTTTTGTTTTTTCCCAAGTAGTATAGTAAAACTGTGATTATAGCTTAATTTTCATGTTAATAAAGAGTTTTTTTATTTTGAAAATGTTAAAAACAAAAAAAGTTATACTGTTTCTAGGTCACTCATTAGCCATTTTATCAGATTTATCAGTCAGATTTCCTTGCTTCCACTGAAGCACTTCTTTGGCGCATCTCAAATCATGCTGGAGAACACGACCATCAGGTTCTGCTCATGTCGGTTAAGTGATACTGCCATTAAAGCAAAATTATTATTATTTTTTAATTGTTATCTTGATACTATAAATTGATGAATGTTACGTAGCCTAATGAAAAATGTTGCAATGAATTACAAAATAATACTATTGGACCCAGATTAAACAAACATAGGCTATGCAAAATAAATAAATGTGCAAGTTATTTCAATAGCCTGTTTGTTTAGCCTACATCCATTAAGTGACCCATTAACAGCAGCATAGACACAATGGATGTAAACACTGCCAGAATATGGAATTTGTTTTAATTAGGAAATACAGTTTCACTTGCCTTGAATAGCTGATATTTGCAAATACAGGAGCAGGAACCACATGATTTCAGAAAGGAGGACGGAGGAGAGGGACAGGCCAAGTGCTGTATCTGCTTTTAAGGGCTCTGTGATGTCACTTCATTTTTTATTAGCATCCTGTTCATTTCCTTCATCTGAGACCATTCAACTGCATTTCAATTGATAGAATGAGCCTTGTATTTAATTTAAGCAGTATATTCGCTGATAATACTCTCAAACAAACTGCAATCCATGGAAACTCGTTTAATAAATAAAGTAAATAAATAAATAAATAAAAGAAATCTCACAATGCAAAATTCTCACTGTTCTTATTCACAGAATTCCAATTGTGACATTTTTCCTCAGAAGTTTTAGATATAAACTAGCAATTAAAAATTATAACGATAAGCTCGCAATTGCGATAAAAAAAAAGTCAGAATTGTGAGTTAAAAAAATACCTTTTTAATTCAGTGGCGCAATTCCATAATCTCTATCGAGTCCTTAAAAAACAAAACAAAACAAAAAAATGTTTAACATGAGTGCCGGTTTATATATGTGAATAAAGCAATGACAAATTGTAACTTTTGTGTGAACTTTTCCTTCAACATATTGACGCAGCCTGTCCTCTTAAACTTAAGCTCGCGCTGCTGTTACTCGCTAGAGGTCAGTGTTGCGTAACCATTTTCCCGCCTTTCACATGTCACAGCCTACTCATTAGTAACGTATGAAAGCTGCAGAAAAAGATTAATGCTGCGTCCCAATTCACCTACTTATACTACGCCCTAAGAGTATGTACTCTTTTTGTGAAGAAAAAGTACATAGTTTTGAGTGTGTAGCAAAAGAGTAGGCAAGCTTTGGGGCATACTACTTCGTCATCTTTAACGGACAGCTCTGTCGCGTGCATCCTGTCACCGTAAACTGCCGCCCTGTCAATCATCTCGTCACAGTTAAAATCCTCCATTCAATCTAATATAACTTCTTACCATTTCGGAGAGAATTGTTGTCGCACGTTCATCTGCCAGTCATGGGGCTTTCATGCCGAGACTCTCCTCATGTGTTTGGAATTTGAATATAATAATGCATTTAAAAGTTAATGGCTAAACGTATCTTTGCAAAAGTTCACAATGCTGCAGATGCAATATAATGTGGACAACATTGAATAAATACATTTTCGTGAGGTTAGATACTGATAATTAATCACTCAAACCCCTTTTTCTAAACCTCTCTACATAACCGCCGGACTCGGGCGTCCTCCATGTCTGTAGTTTTTGAACACTTTTCAGTCGTGTTTGTAGTTCTAACCGAATCCTCGTCCAGCGCGCGATGGGTTGTGGGCAATATCAGCCGTTAGAGTGCGCATCGATCTGCACTTCGGATTCTGACCGGATATAGTAGACCATCCGGGTCTCTTTGGGACACTCATTTCAACATACTACGATTTGGGACGTACTAATTCTATTTTCGAATACTATTTAGGACGGATAGTATGCGAATTGGGACGCAGCATAATTATTCCGATTTTATCGTTTCTGTTCTTGCTAGTTGCCTTGAGAGGAAAGGAGAATCAAGAAGACCAGAGAGGAAAGATGGTAAAATTAAATTAAAATTAAATTGGTTCTAAAAAAAGTTCTAGATCTAATTGTAGTAATGAAGTAATCAAAACCATTTGCAAAAAAATTTTATTTTCAAATTAATTCTTATTCGTATATCAAATATCTCGAAATAGCAAACGTCCCATTCAGTTATGAATTAGGCCCATGAATCGTGTAGGCCTAAAATAATAGTAGGCCTAAGTTAACAACAATTCAAAATTTGATAAAACATTTATCGTACAACAGTTGTCAAATATTAGATGTTTTGATACTTGCATCTCATCCACAAGACTGGATCTCACCACGCGCTCTTCAAGGCTACCATTGAAACTAAGCGCATGAAGCGTCGCGTTGGAATTCGAGTCTTCTGTGAACAGTAAGGTCCGCCTTCTTTGATTAGATTGGCCATCTCAATCATTTATCTCTAAACAGACTTTAAATGCGAACCTGTGACCTGATGGCGTTCACATGCGCATTAAAAATTGATTCTATAGTTATATTCGTTTGAATATATGTGCGCAGGTTTGTAATTTCCCTACAAACCATGCCTAAACAAACAACTTGTCTTGCCTATACATTTGATAAAGAATTTTATTTTATTTTATCACTTCGGGGTACGCGAGCCGGATTTTCAACAACACTTTTATCTGTAGAGTGGGAAAGGGATCCTTCATAGGGAGAGGATAGTTGACACTTTAGCACTGCATTGTCATCGGGTCCAGGCGAAGCTCCTTCATCAGATCTAGATACGGCCTGGATCCGGCAGGCTGCGGGAAAACCTCGTGATAAACAAAGACACTAAAATGAGCGTAGATCCCATTCTTCTTATGATGTAACGAGTACATCAGGATTTAAGGGAAGTGTTCCCGGGTTCCAGCTGACCTAATCTATGCAGCCTAACATTGAATTATAGAAGTTGATAATGTATTATGTGTATGCTAGGTCAAAGAGATGTGTTTTTAGTCTAGCTTTGAACTGACAGAGTGTGTCTGCTTCCCGGACAATGGTAGGAAGACTGTTCCAAAGTTTTGGTGCTAAATATGAAAAGGATCTACCGCCAGCAGTCGATTTAGATATTCTAGGTATTATCAACTGGCCGGAATTTTGAGATCGCAATAGACGTGAAGGACTATAATGCGTTAAGAGCTCGCTCAAGTACTGCGGAGCTAAACCATTTAGTGCTTTGTAAGAAATCAACAATATTTTAACATTTATACGATGTTTAATAGGGAGCCAATGCAGTGTTGACAGAACCGGGCTAATATGGTCATATTTCCTGGTTCTGGTAAGAACTCGAGCTGCGGCGTTTTGAACTAGCTGTAGTTTATTTATTAAGCGTGCAGGGCAACCACCCAGTAGAGCATTACACTAATCTAGTCTTGATGTCATGAACGCATGAACTAATTGTTCTGCATTTGTTAATGAGAGCATATGGCGTATTTTAGATATGTTTTTTAAGATGGAAAAATGCAGTTTTACAGATACTAGACACGTGACTTTCAAATGAAAGATTGGTATCAAAGAGCACACCCAGGTTCCTAACCGACGACGAAGACTTAACAGAGCAGCCATCAAGTGTTAGACAGTATTCTAGGTTATTACGTGTGGAAGTTTTTTGTCCAATAATTAGAATCTCTGTTTTTTCAGAATTTAGTAGTAGGAAATTACTAGTCATCCAATTTTTTATATCAGCTATGCATTCCGTTAATTTTGTGAATTGGTAAGTTTCGTTAGGTTTTGATGAAATATACAGCTGAGTATCATCGGCATAACAGTGAAAACGAATTCCATGTTCCCTAATGATATCTATGTCCCTAATGATATCCCTAATGTTAGCTACCTAATGGTAGCTAAACAGAGTAAACAGCAGCGGTCCTAGTACTGAGCCTTGTGGTACGCCATACTGAACTTGTGATCGATAAGACATATCTTCATTTATTGCTAAAACTGATAACGGTCAGATAAGTATGATTTAAACCATACTAATGCAATTCCACTAATGCCAACATAATTTTCGAGTCTATTTAAACGAATGTTGTGGTCAATAGTATCAAATGCAGCACTAAGATCAAGTAACACTAATAGAGAGATACAACCATGATCGGGCGATAAGAGCAAATCATTTGTAACTCTAACGAGAGCTGTCTCGGTACTATGGTTCGGTCTGAATCCTGACTGAAAATCCTCGGAGATATCATTTCTTTCAAGAAAGGAACACAGTTGTGAGGATACTGCTTTTTCTAATATCTTTGATAGAAAAGGCAGATTCGAGATCGGCCTGTAATTGACTAATGTTGTATGATCAAGTTGCGGTGTCTAGTCCGTGCTCACATACTGTATTTTAATATAATATATAGACAAATGTCCAATAAAGCTGTTCTCATTTAAATATTTTCTGTCAGACAATGGAACAAGTATGATATAGTGACTGACTAAATGTCAACCAGCAGTCCAAAAAGTCGCTATCAATGTTTGTTTTTTTGCGGCTAAAGGGGTGTGAAAAGTCGCTAATCTAGCGACAAAGTTGCTAAATTGCTAAATCTCAATATCCAATCAACAACCGATGCATTTTTGATCATCTGTTACACACAAATGTATGTGACAACATGGAAGAAATCCCTGCTACTTTTGTTTTATCGCAGCTTTGAAGTCAACATAAAAAACATCCAATTAATTCCCGGAAGTTAAAATCAAGCCCCGCCCTACATATTTACAGCTTTAAATATCCTGTTCCTCTCAGAAATGTCACATTAGAGATGTAAAATGGATTTCGAATGCATTTCATCTTGACTTAACACTAAAAGATTGGCTGTGGTGCGAGTAATTACGCTCAGCTAAATTATTTTGATTTAATGGCAAATTCTCACATAATGCAATTTGATAGCCAATTACACAGCGTTCCCTCAGGAGAAAACCAGAAAACAATTAGCCACGAGACTTTAAGTGAACATCTTAACCATCGCGTTCAAGATTAGCACTATAAAATATCAGATGGTGTCAGCATATCTGAAGAAAAGAACATACATTACATTTTTTGATGCCATGCACTGTTGATATGTAACACAACACTTCAAACTAAATAATCGATGCAGACGTTCAGATGTGATTGAGAGCCAACAGACATTGTGTTTTCTGAGTTCTGTTCACTTTATTTGTGGAATAGACTTTACACCTCTGTGCTTTTGATATCTAACTCTTTAATCTTCTACCAGGAGCCGTTTCATCCAAAACCCCTGCCGAAAATGAGCAAGTGCCTGACCAATTACTAAATTTACCACTTCACACCGTTTTATGAAGCTGGAGAGGGCTGGGGGGGGAGGGGTTAGAGACAGAACCAAAACAAACGTAAAAATAAAAAGGCTTGTAAACAGAGTAACAAATATATTTTTCATCACAGTCAAGTGCAAATTTGCATTCCACCGGTTTTGTACTCATTTCCATTTAGAATTGTATCTTTCTTGTCAGTTGTAGTAAAAAATAATTACACTATTATTGCCTGTCTCATTGCTGCTTATGAATTTTAAATAAACATTAACAGAGCATCAAAACAAATTAGAGAAATAACCCACTGGACATAGCAGTGTTCGATGTGTGAACTACTGTATAAAAATAGCTAACTAGGGTTTAGAGGTTACACTTAATTACCAAGCCAAATGAAAAAAGAATCAGTTGAAGTGACTAATTACTGCGGTAAAACTCAATGACAGTGGTAAACGCCCTCAATTCGCTTTAAAATGCTATAGGAACGCTTCATTTTCCCATGGGAGAAAACATAAAAATACCTATAACGGTATCCATGCATATCTGTGATCAAATTCCGAGTCGGCCCTCTCACACGCACACACACACACACGCACTCACTCACTCACTCACTCACTAGCCCAGCCTTAGATTTTTGCAAAGAACATGCCTGAATGTTTTTTTGTTTGTTTGTTTATCATTCTTTTTTCTAATGTGCATATCTGGTGCAGCACATTTCATCATTAATACTCTGTAAATATCATATTTTTTCATCAATGTCAAGAAAGAAAACAGGACAAACTAAACAGAGGTAAATTAAGTTTCATGCAAAAGTATGTGAGAGTAGCATGTTGGCGGCTCCATTCTCTGCCATGGTATCTACTATACAACAACATGCATGTTTGGGTAGAATTGCTCAGAAATCTCTTTTTTTTAGTGGGGTTTTGAAGATGCATGTGATCTAAAGAGGTATGATACAAATATTGATACATATACACCACCTCCTCTATATCGGTCATCATTTTTTTGTAATAGCATTTTTCCCTGCAAAGATCATTCCCACCTTTTGTAATCTCTCCTGCAACTGTATTACGCAGTGGATGTATATAGGCATAATTCCTGCTTGTTGAAACATTGCATATCTTTAAAAGTAAAAGGCCTTCTGTGCCACTATGACTGCTGATTTATCATTGTAAAATGCGTCGGGTTGAGTTTGTCCTTTCAACTTCCCCCGAACAAGCGCGTCCGATCAGTCTGCGTGAACAGTCCGGGGTCCTCCGATGTACAACAGGGTCACGAAAAACAAGCACGTCAGCTCATGCGAGTCTGCGTCGAACTGTCGATTTGGAATGAAGCAGATATGTTACGAGATGCACTGTGTCCTTTCCTAGGAGAAGCGCTCTTTCCCCCATCACTTGCTTTCTGTTGTGCTGTAGAGGGTGCTTGTGTGCTTGTGGCGGTTATAAGGAGGAGATCTTCACTGTCTCGTGGGTGAAGGAACAGCGGGAGTTGCGTAAGATCCCGGGAATGGCAGGAGAGGGCGGCAGACTCTCGTCGGGGGTGTTGGCAGGAGGGGTGGGTATACTGATGATAGCCGCTGTGAAATCCCTATCCTCACAGTTGAGCTTCAGGTCTTCTGTCCGGGCGTTCAGACTGGAGCGGCTGTTTGGGCACGTACGTTCATAAAATGCGTGGACAGAAAAAAAATTCTAGGTTAGATGGGATATCACTGGAATTGTTACAGAAGTTATTGTTTTTGTTGGAGTCATATACATAAACGTAGAAAAACACAGTAAAAGAAGCTGTATTTATCAGTGTGTGAAATATATTGATTATTTTGAATATTGCCATCTTCATTTTTAGGCTATATACATTACATTTATAAGTGTAAAAATGAAGAATCTTAAGACATCTTAAGAAAAATGTCAAGAAATATTCAAAACAGTCTCATTCTCATTACGATAATGAATAAATGTAAAATAAAAGAATCATTTATAGTTATTAAAACATTTATGGATGTATATAGCGTATACACATACTAACAATTATTTAAAATGATTATAAATACACTTATGAAGTAAATATATAATTGTTGATACAAATAATTAAAATCGTAATAATTATAAAACAACGTTACATATAAATACTATATCATTCATACATATTTCAGTTTAGGTTAAGTAATATACAGTATAATTATTAATAACTACAAATGATTAAAATCATAATAATTATAATAAAACAACTTAACCTAAACTGAAATGTTGATTATTTACTGTTTTTGGAAGAAGTCTCTTATGACAAACAAAGGCTGCATTTATATATAACACAATAAATACAGTAATATTGTGAAATATTATTACAATTTAAAATAATGTATTTTAATATAAATGTAGTATTTTGTAACATTACAAATGTATTTACTGTATTTTTTGTCTCAATGTAAAGCATCCTTACTGGATAAAAGTAATTCTTAAAAAAAGAAATACAACTTTTTTACTTATTTGTATAGCGTTTTTTTTATAATAAATATAATTTCAAAGCAGCTTTACAGAAAATGCATGTGTCTACCTTGCAAATGAAAAAATACATTTGTGTATGTATGTATGCATGCATGTACTGTATGTCTGTACATATATATATATATATAAATATACATACAGTAAACTATATATAACAAATAAATGAATGATGAACTACTGATATAATAATAATGATATATTTGTAATGGTCCTAAAAATACTCTTTTCTTTATGCTAAATAAAGTAGATCTAAGTTTATTTGAGTCCTTTTCACAATACATATTTCATGATACTTTTTTTCCATTTGATTTGAGAGTGAAAATGACATCATCGTGCCTGTCTGATGTCATACCTTTGGGGTCCAACATATGTTTTGTGCACTTGTAAAGTGTCCAGCTCCTGCACGCTGCCCCGGCTGACGGATACGGTGGAGTTGGCGAGGCGGATGGCTCTTCTCTTAGCTCTGCGGGGGCAGCAGGACGTCGACAACCCCTGCTGGCTGGAGATGGAGGTGCTGCGGCTGGTACGGTAACCCACAGACTCAGTCATACACATCTCACTGAACGTCAGCTCGTCTGTGAACTCATGGTTCTGTTGGAAAACAGGAGGAAATGCTTAATGAAACCTTCTGGATTATGCACTTTGTGTCCAGTAACAGGCTGAGCGGAGGAGCTGTACTCACGGTTGTCTTTTCCAGACAATGTAGCAGGTGATGATGTTGGTGCTCAAAGGAAGATCTGTTCTTCAGACACAGAGCGCTGTCATTGTCTGGAAACTGAGAGATAAAAACACCACAAAAGTTTATTTAGGGCGATCCATAAAAACAATGTCTTCAGATACAAGCTACTCACCTTAAAACATCTGTCTTAAGTGGACACAGATCTATATAAAGAGACCACGACTATTTACAGCCTTCAGAGTTGATGGCATCATCAAGACTTCAGGTTTATTTTTGTTAAAGAACAAAAACATTTTGTTCACTGTCATCTCCAATGTACTATGGCTGGATAAGTTTTATAAAAAGATATGTTTTTACCCTTTTTTGTGCAAAAAAAACAACAAAACAAAACAAAAAAAACAATACCAGTTCAACTTCATTATAGTTGATTCTTACTGATTTTTTACAAAATTCAATAAAACCAGTAATATTGTAAAATATTATTACAATTTAAAATAACTGTTTTCGGTTTTGATATATTTCACAATGTCATTCATTAATAATAGAAAGTTCCTAATTAAAAGTTAAAAGCATTTATTTAAAACCAAAATACATATATTTACTCAGTCGGAATTTTTTTCATGTTTTTATTTTAGGCCATGAAAAACAAGATTTTCAGATGTCCACTTGAGTGGACAGTATGCGTTTTCATTTTAAAACTATAAAATAAAAATATAATACAGCTTCAGTTATTGCAATTGAGTTTGTTCCTGTTTGACCAGAGAAGATGGAGAAAAACTTCACACAGAGTATATGTTGATTTACCCTATATTACCCTGAAATCTACATTGATCTATTGATGTTTTAAGACTGTGGAAAAAAACTAGCAATCCGGTGTTTTTAATCTCTTCTGGTATGAGCAGTGTTGAGGGAAATGCATTACAAGTAACATGCATTATATAATCGGATTGCTTTTTTGATTTAACGAGTAAAGTGACACATTGCAAGCAACGTACATTACATAATCATGCTCCTTTTTTACGTAACGGCAGATTACATTCAATGGATGGATATTCCGGACCAAACTGGCATTTCTGACTGGCTGTCGGCCATCTTGGTTTGGAGGAGAAAAACATTCCACATACAACAGCTTGCCACATGGTGGCAGTGTAAAGGATGATGCACTATGTGCAACTGTGCCTTCAAAACCCATGCATAAACAAGAAAATGGCCTTTTGAAAACTGTATAAATTATATATAAATTGTTTACATTTTTCTATGATTTCCATTACACGAGAGTAGATGTTCAAATTTCATGCTATAACTATGGTAAAAAATATTAAGACTTGGGAAAATATTACAGATAAAATTAGGGCCGGGACTCGATTAAAAAAATTAATCTAATTAATTAGAGGCTTTGTAATTAATTAATCGAAATTAATCGCATTTTAATTGCATAAATATTTGACCTGAGAACAGTGAAAGTATTTTTTTTTCACATGGATTTTTAGTATACCATTAAATAATGACTGAATACATAAGCTTAAGCAACAAAATGTTGTTTAAAAATGTTGTTTAAGTCCAGCAGACCAGTGTTTTTTGCCATTAAGTGTGGCAATAGCATATTGCTACACTACACTAAAAGCAATAGCGAATTCCTTGTTGCATAGCTTGCACACAACCATCCTCTTATCGACGCTTCCATCCGTTTTTGTAACAAAATTTCCCATCCACCGGCCAACCAAAGCGACCTCGTCAGCTTCTTCGTCATAAACGCTAGTTGGTGCGCCAGTATAATCGGTCCGCCGAAACTCATCCAGTGAGAAACGTTCCGCGGTGCAAAAATAAGTGCGATTAAAAATATTTTTTTGTGTAATTAATTAACGCGTTAAAGTCTGTAGTTAATTAATCTTAATTAACGCGTTAAAGTCCCGGCCCTAGATAAAATACGTATATGGATGTTAGCTAAATATGATTCCATGTTGTGTGACGGTCTTGCTGGGAGATTCCAATTTTCTTCCTGCCAAACTTGTTGCTATGATACAGAGCTGCTGTTCTTTGTAGTTTTAATCCATAAAGGCTTTATCTAACTGCTATAAACATTACATTGCAATGTAGTTGCAGTGGGTTAAAGCCTTCATTTCCCTTGTGTCACCTGTGATTTGACCTTACTTTACCACGCAACTACCTCCCGAGACAGACCGCTGTCCTTGATGCCATTCGCACGTATCCGGTAACCTCTATAACCTCTCGTTGTAAAACGATCACACGCAAGGATGTCTTGTCCTGAAGAACAAGTCTCTCAAGAAACATCGGTCTCAGCGTCTCTCTTTTATGCCTCCCCGATACCATCTGGCCCCCGAGTCAAGGTGGTTTATCGCCATCTAGAAGGAGCCCATCAGAAGGCTTTAAAAGCAGCCGATCTTATCGAGGAACGAGAGGACGGGCTGTTCAGAGAGGCTGTGACAGAGCAAGGACTGCCCCATCAGCCGAAACCAAGGATGGCTGAAGGAGTCCTGGCAGATAAGATCATCAATAATTGGACCCAAGCACAATTAGGTTTGTTTTTGCGGAACAAAAAGCCTTAAGTAGAATGAAATGACGCAGCTATACCGACAAAAACATCCGAGAAAGTTTGATCACGTAGGACGTGAGCGGGAGCAAAGAGCAAAACTTCTCAGATGGAAAAAACAAAACGTCTCAATCCTTTGTAGCCCTACAGGACGGAGACAACGACTAACATCAAACAAATCATTTCACTCCTATACAATTCAACACAGGAACTACATTTAAAAATGCCCCGAAGCACAAGTGTGTGAGCAAACTAATTCTACAGAGTGGTTTCAATAAAGGATTCACTACGTTATCTTGACACAACAACAACAGAGCAAAAGCAGAATGTCATACATCCTTCAGAGCGACGCAAAATGAGAAAATAAAAGAATCTCAATTTATCATAATGTATTTCCTGTTTGACCGGGGAACAAAAAGTGTAATTTCCCAGCCAATCACGGATACGCAAGCAATAAATCCAAAATAAATACATTTCAGTCAAATCCACGGGCTGCAACACTCTCTTTCTGGACACTCCATCAGGAAAGAGAGCAGAGGAACCTCGGAGGGTATTAAACCATCAATCACTGACAAATCCATTGTTAAAAAAGTGCTGATAGGGATGTCACATTAACAACACAATTTTCTCAGTGAGACAAGAGATACAGCCATTGGAAGACTTAACTACCCATGATTAGCATCTACGCAGGCTGTACCGAGAAAAAAAAAAAGAGGTCGGTTCTAAGAGCTCCAGGGTTATAAAAGATCAATAAATCTGTTGAATGCAGTTCTTTTAATGGTCAAGATGATGCTGGAGCGTTCAGGGTGATTGCTAGGCTGTCCACTCTCAGAATAAAAAGGTACAAAAGCTGTCACTGGGGCGGTACCCTGCCAAAGGTACAACTCTGTACATTATTTACCACAAAAGAGTGCATATTAGTACCTGCAAGGTACCCAAATAATACATATTAGTACCTTTTGAAAGGGTACCGTCCCAGTTACAACTTTTGTACCATTTTTTCTGAGACTAATTAGAAGTGGTTGCATGCTTACCAGTTCAAGGTAAATGTTGCAGGATGGGTTATTTAATTACGAGATTAAGTTTAATACTTAACGCTTAAAAATAAAATTATTATTATTGAAAATATAGTTTCAAATTTAGTGATGCTTACTATGGCAATCATAATAAGGATTAATTATAATTATTATTATTACAAACAATGTATAAAAACAGATCAGATTAATTAGGTGAATTAATCAGCAAATCATGTAATTAATTAGATTACAAAAGTTGACTCGCTTGGCAGCCCTAATAAAAATATGTATTATTATAGAAAAACACAATATTATACATACATTTAGTGGTGCTTACTAAGGCAAGCAAAATTATGATTAACAATATCAACAACAATAATGTTTAATAAAATAATAATAATCACTATTATTAGTAAGCACCACTAAGTACAACATTTTGTATACATTTTTTGATTTTACTTCAAAAAAAGACATCAGATTTTTATTTTTGAACATTTAAGCTATACATGAACAGGTAAATCATACATAAATCACAAAGTGGAGCACATGAACACTTCCTAATGAACTTTCGTCGAAGGTCAAGACTGAATAACAGTGTGCAGAGACAAAAGTAAGAGCTGAGTAGAAATTCAAAGCCAGAATAGACTGAAGAGTTGAAGAAAGCGTTTGTCTGGTTTATAAATAGCATTGCAGGCCGGTTAGTAATGGGTTTATAGATCCATGCTGAAAAAAATACCCCCTCACTCGGGGATTGTAAATATTGGATTATTGTGGGTTTCACAACCTGAGAAGATTCCGGAGAACTCTACCTGCCGCATTAGTTAAGACACGGATTGAATCTCTCTCTCTCTCATGCTTTGAATACAGCTTGTCTTGCGTAGTGAAGATGGATTTCAGTGGGAAAAAGGTGTGTTTATGGATGGAATAGAGCTTTGCTTTAATCCCTGCAGTTATGATCTGATAAACTGACAGGACACGAGGCTGCGGCAGATATGATTTCAAGACCATCACGCCACAAAGCACTTCAAAAAATCATGCAAGCTGTAAATCCTGCTTAAAAGAAATAGTAGAACATAAAATAAGTTATCTAGCTTAACTATCTGAGAGCAGTGGTCAATATTCACTTTCATTATATGGAAAGCAGCTAAAGAAATAAAGTCATACACATTTAAAACAACATGATGGTGAGTAAATAATGCCATAAATGTCAATTTTTGGATTAATTACCCCTCTAAACTTAAAAGTGATTATGAAAAGCTATTTATGAATGCTATGTAGCTGTGATTCAATTCAATTCACTTTTATTTGTATAGTGCTTTCCACAATATATATTGTTTCAAAGCAGCTTTACAGAAAATGCATGTCTACATTACAATTTAGAGTGAATAATCATGAATGATTATGAATAGTAAGTGAACCAGTACTTTTTAGGTTAAACTTGTTTAATCAGAGATTCTTGAAGAAACACCACTATTGCTCATACTACTTATTTTGCATTGTTAGACGTGTTCCTGGATCAACATATTCTGGAACAACATTCCTGTCCGAAAATTTGGTCCCAACCATATCCCCACCCCTATCTAACCCTATAACCTATCCCTAAAATCACAGGGAAATTATAGGTGAATGACTCTGATGTAGAAGCACCTAACTCTGGTTGTAAGCCTAAACTTGACATAAACTGTAAACTTGTCCCTCAAATCCGATTGGTTGATTGACATGTTGTTCCAGGAACATGTTACTCTTGGTGAAATCAGGTTCTGCTATTCGAACAAAGCCCGAAACATGAATATCAAACGTTGCAGTGTAGCTCATTCTTGTATATGCTATAGACACATAAAACTGCCTGGCAAATGCAAAACAAAAATCCCATGGATTTCAAAGAAATGACTTAGGACATGTAAGCAGCCGCAAGCACTACGTTTTCTTCAGAAAAATTTAAACATCACGTTTGCTTTTATTATTTCTTAGTCTTTAAGCAACTTTGAAGTTATGTTAAACAAATGGGAAAATCCATAAGCTGTTATTCAACACTGTATATCTTCATTTTCCACCCTTAACCGTGAAGTAGACTATATATTCAGAATGTATTACAAGAGCAACATGATCAACAACAAGCGCAGTGATGTGCTCGGGGCTAGAGGAACTGAAACGAGTGCAATAATTACATAAAACCACAGAGAGACACAGATATTTAAGCAGGTTTGTTTTCCCCGGGATGGCAATTACCGCAGAATAATGATAACCAGGGCTTCCTCATAAAGGCAGTGATTGGGAAAGGGCAAGAGATTGTTTCCATTGGAATAAAAACTGAACTTTATATGACTTAATGCAGCAGAGAAAATGCTATTTGAGAATGTTAAACATGCCCATGCGCTGGAAGGTGAAAGAAAACCTGTTGAAATATTTTACAAATTACTGAATCATACTGTGACAAATGACTTCATGAGGAACAGCGGCCCAGGAAATATGCTTATTTGGTGCTCAATTATTAATAATGGTTCTTATTGTAATCAATGTTTAAAACAGTTAATATTTTTGTGGAATTTCTTCAGGATTCTTCGCTGAATAGAAAGTTAAAAAGAACAGCATTTATTTGACTATACTGTGACATTATTACTGTCTTTACTGCCAGTTCAATGTTAATTTCATGCATCCTTGCTGAATAAAATGACTAATTTCTTATTTTGGTTAAAAAATAACTACTTACCCCAAACCTTTGAATGATATTGTATCACGGTTTTCACAAAATATTAAGCAGCACAGCCATTTTCAACATTATTAATGAGAATATGTTTCTTGAGCAGCAAATCAGCATATTAGAATGATTTCTGAAGGATCATGTGACACTGAAGACTGGAGTAATGATGCTGAAAATTCAGCTTTGCATCACAGGAATACATTTCATTTTTATTTATATACAATTTTAACTATACTTCAAAAATATCACTGCTTTGACTATATTTTTGATCAAATAAATGGAGCCTTTGTGAGTGTACTGTAAGAGACTTCTTTCAAAGACATTACAAAATCTCAATTATTCCAAACTTTTGATTGTTTAGGTTATTTTTTCCAGGATCTCCAGTTCTTCCAGGCCTCCAGATGGTGTACTTATGGCATCTACCAGCAGGGGGCTAACCGAACCCTGCTGACCTGAAACTGACCCCTTGAAAAAAAGCTGCCCGGGAGGTGTTACCAAGCTGAAAGTCATGAACCGACGGGCCTGAAAGGGTCTCTGTAATTACTGCTGCGCCTCCCACCTGTCCCGCATCACCTGTCCTTCCTTCAGTGTTGTTAATTGCTATTTCCTCACAGCACCCCGGGTAAGGCCCTGAAACCCTGTTTAGCTGACTCTGAATGTCAGTGGCCATTTGAGAAAGCTGTTATTACAAGGCTCTTGTGGGACTGACACATTCTCAGAAGCCAAACGACTGACCTTTACACCTAGGTTTTTTAAATCGGAGGAATTTAGATTTAGATTTCTCTTGCAAATTGGAGCAAAGAAAGTTACTTTGAACTAAGTATAAAGTTAATTCGAACTAACACGTGCTAACAGTGAACAATACTTCTACATCTTTTATTAATCTTGATGTTAATTTCAACATTTACTATAATAAATTAAGACCGAAAGTTGGGTTACATTATTATTTTAAGAAGACCTTGTTGCAGTGTAATTATACATTTAAGTACTGAGTAAAGTCAATTAATAACATGTATAGGGTTAGGGTTTGGTTTAGGAGGAGTCACGATTATGCATAATTTACTGTTATTACTACAGTCATGTAACAAGGACACTTTAAAATAAAGTTAATGCACTGTGAACTATCATGACCCTTTTCATTAACTAACATTAATAAATACTGTAAAATATATTGCTCATTGTTAGCTCATGTTAGCTAATGCATTAACTGATGTTAAGAAATTCTTACTATTTTTTCTGTAGAACACAACAACACGGGCACGCCACGCACACACACGCACACACACTTTGAAGAAATTTGGGTTGAAAAACTTTTTTTTTTCGTTCATACAGTGAAAGTCAACGGGGAGAAGTTGAGAAGAAAGAAAGAAAGAAAGAAAGAAAGAAAGAAAGAAAGAAAGAAAGAAAGAAAGAAAGAAAGAAAGAAAGAAAGAAAGAAAGGTTTGGATCAACATGAGGGTGAGTAAACTGACAGAATTGTCATTTTTTAGGTGATCTATCCATTTAATTCATTAATTATTGCACAAAATGTAAGTATTTAAGACAAAAATTGTTGAGTGAGATGCCACTGTTAGCCTCTTAACAGAACCATCTTATTTTGGAAGATCCGATATCAACCATTTCTGCTGGAATATCATAGAGGCATCTATTACACGCCGTGTAAGCAGTTCTAACTGTAGTTGAAAGAACACTCAGTCATTCCATCTCAACAATACGACTTCCCAAAATACACACAAATATAGTTTATTTCTCCCTAGTCAGATGTTTAATGTCTGTACTGAAAGATTCCCCATATGCTACAAATCTTTGTGTAAATATTAAAGATTTGATGTCAGGCGAGGCAAACTTCCACTTGTCAACTCCAGCAACTATAGTTCCTCCTTGGATGCGCTGAGTGAAACAACTGGGAGATTGATTTAGACTACAGTTTTTCAGATCATTTAAAGATATACAGCAGTTCGCATAAAAATGAAAACTCTGTCATCATTTACTTACCCTAATGTCGTTCCAAACCCTGAAGGACTTTCTTTCTTTACAAGAACCAACAAAAAAGGGACGGTAAAAGTAGTCCGTTCACATGATGTGTGCTCTGTACAGTGATTCAAGTCTTCTGAAGTTTCATTCAACCTTATCTGTTCATTCACAAACTTGCTTTGATCCGGAAGACGCACAGCAGACATGGATTAAGTGCATGTGCGATGCACTTCAAAAGTATTAAGTCAGTAAGATTATTTTAAAAGAAATGCAAGGAAGTATTAAATTAATGAAAGTGAGAGTAAAGACATTTATAACGTTATAAAAGATTCTATTTCAAATAAATGCTGTTCTTTTGAACTTTCTATTCATCAAAGAACCCTGGAAAGAAAATGTGTCATGGTTTCCACAGGAATATGAAGCAACACAACTGTTTTTATCAACATTGATAAAAATAATAAATGTTTCTTGATCAGCAAATCAGCATATTAGAATGATTTCTGAAGGATCATGTGACACTGAAGACTGGAGTAATGATGCTAGAAATTCAGCTTTGCGTAAATTACGTTTTGACTCTACAAAATGTCTTCTTTTGTTTTCTAGCAAGAAAGCCACACGAGTCTGGAGTGACATGAGAATGAGTAAATGAACACATCTTTTTAGACTAGATTTTTAGTTACAGTGCAACTAAATTGAATTCTCTGGATAAATCTCACCTGGAATCCTCCTTCTTCTTTGTATTGTAGGAAGGCATTGGTGGTTCCCTTCTTGGCCATGCGAATCCTTGCCTGTCGCACTTTCTGTAAAACAAAAGAGCATTAATCTGAATCGATCATGTAAGCATTTGTTTCACAAACAACTGCAGTGACTCAGAGGTGTAATGATGCCCGTGATGCGGTTTAGTTACATCACGGTTTGTTCAATGCTATTTGAACTTTTGACTACTTTATTGTGAAGAAAAAAAAAAACGAAAAAAAAAAAAAACAGAGAGATGGGATACTTAACTTGGAAATTTAACAAGCCAGATAAAAACTCACATTGCCTGTATGAGCACCAATGGTCAATATACTGTGATGTACTGTAAACGGCTCTGACAATATGATTTCAATAATAAATAATAACAAATTCCTAAAAACAAGTAAAACCCACATTCATACTCAATGACAAATAGGAATAGATCATAATGAAATACTTTGTACAAAAGTAAAAGAAGACGGACTAGGGGTGTTTCTAGGCTTTAACACACAAAAAAAGTAGGTAGATATATATATTTCTGAAATAAATTTGAGCCAACCCTATTCCTTAATGACTGTTTTAACTGTGTATCAAGTGCTGAGGAAGCCTCCGGAGCTGAAATTCCTATATGGTAATGGCCGTTTGGTTTTCAATCAGAGCAGAGCAGGCTCTCAGAAAGGAGGGGTGTAGAGAAACCAAATCCTTTATCGAACAGTTTCAAACACTGAGAATAGAGGTGATGCTGCAGTGTATATTATGTTTTTTTGACCTTGGATGCATGTACACCTATTGCAGGAGACCTCCAAAACAAAATTAGGAACCTTTAAAATGCCACTTAAAAAAAAAACATCAGAAGAATATCCGGAAACATATCTATATTGGGATGAAGAGAAGTTCTTTAGCACCTGCTGTGCTCTCATCTTGTCAGCTCTCTGGTTCTGATGGTAGATCCGGCTGAAGTTCGACACAATGACGGGCACAGGGAGGGCGATAACCAGCACGCCACTAAGAGAGCAGATAGAGCCGAAGATCTTTCCAGCGATGGTGTTTGGGACCATGTCTCCATACCTGCAAACAAACACCAACATCAGTCAAACACTTAACAGCTCTGCGTGTGTGAAAGAGAGAGAATGACAATTTGTGTGAATATGATTACGCTGCTTTAATGACCAGCGCTTGCTTGGAATCTATTTTGCAGTCACATTGCAATTCTGTAAATTAGTTTGGAAAAGTGCATGTGCATTTCAATTTACAAGGCTCCAAAGCTCATCTCTGAGGCTCCCGAGGGCTCTAAAACTCCACTAAAACAACACATTACATATTTCTAACAGCAGAATACACCACCACAGAACTGCAGAATGCTATTAAGGTGATGCGTTTCTCACAAACACTCACACACACCACAGTACTACAGCAGCCGTGATCACCACTGTCCTCCTGCACACTGGATGAGGGTTAACTAATTTAGAGGAGTGGTCATGGTTAAGATATAACCCATAAATCTCTTGGAAAGGCATAGTATGATATTACTCATGCACATTTTTTATAGTATGCATACTGTGCACAAGTTTCTATAGGCATGCAACAGTGTGCAGTTTGCAACCAGAACACACTGAGAAATATTGTATTCCACAATTTAGTGCGAATGTGCGACCCATTTGACTGTATTTCCAGTGTGAAGAATGAACCAGAAACCTTTCTTGGCTATTATTTGATCTGTTTGCTAAATGTGTGAACACATTTTCACTCAAAAGTTGATTAAAAAAATCATACATGCAGACTTAAACATATGTACAGTCATATCCTTGGGACCAGTGCAGCATACTATACTGTTTCACATACTTAAAAAAAAAAAGAAAAGTATAAATTGTGTACTAAGCAGAATGAGTCATAAGGTGGCACTTGCTGAATTCAGAATTACAAACTACTCTTACTATTTATTCCATATTAAGAGAAGTAAGCGCTTTCAAAAGCAGCCAGAGATCATGAGTTGAGCTTTTATTTGTCAATGTTAAAACATTGCAGAAGTATTTTTTTTAAAGTTTAGATTCAATAAATGCAATTTTGGACTGGGAACTTCTGAGCTCTGAAAGTTGCCGTATATTTTCACAGCAGATAAATCAAACTCCTTTAGATCTCAAACCAACTACACCAATAACATTCATAACGGCATAGAATGTTTGGACGGTGACGCATGAAACAGTCAAAGCACAATTATTCAGAGCTTTACACAGAGACAGCAACACTTTTGAAAAGTAATTTTCTGATGTTTCTGAAAGGTCCCTGGTGCGATACACATTTCTCTGGGGTACACTCAGCATGTTGGATCAGTCACTGACAACACAACGAGAGAACGAGAGAGAGAGAGAGAGAACGAATCATCATACGGCACATTCACATTCACATCATGTTCCATCCCTTCACAGGAGACCGATCTGCAGGTGGCGTAAATTAAACCAATATTTGTTTTTAAAGTGGTGTTGATGTTCTGCACTTATATCCTGTACATGTTTACAGAATCAACAGACCGAAACTGTCAGAACACTTTCCTTCTACAGAACAGACAATATGCAAATCAAAACCTGGATACGTTTTCATGAAAGATGACAATTTTATCCAAAGCGACTGTTTAAGTTACAAGAATGCTATATAAGCCACTCAAGGCTGTGCATTACAATGACTTAAACACAGTTAGCAGAATCAGGTAAAATTAAAGCTGCAAGCAGCATTTAGCGGTGTTCAAGCAGTTAAGGCCTTTAAGGCCGTTAAGCACAAAAGCATCAAAAGACATTAAGTTTTATTTAGCATACATTTAAACACTGACATAATAGATGGAAAAGACCATTTACAGGTTTTTTTTTTTTTTTCAAATAGCAATTACAATAGGTTTTCAGCACTTCGTGTTTGAACACCTAATAATGGGCGACCTTTTTGACAGTTATAGCGCCACCTATGGTCCGATCTCCATGAAACTTTGCATGCTTCTTCACCATGTTATGACACATGTGCTCATCAATTTTTGTGAAGTTCTGAGTTTTTATTTATGATTTATAGGCTTTTGAGTGTATTTTGACATGCCCCCTTTTCTAAATGACCCTGTTACAGTGAACCAAAGGGCAAAGTTCAACTTTTTTTTGATAATTATTGATCTAGAGAGTCCAGAGAATTGTCCTAGACTGGTCTGGTTCCGATCGGGCGAAAAACCAGGGACTAGTTCGCGAAAGTAGGTTTTGGACAAAATTGGACATAGCAGAACATTTTTCTGGCCTAAATCGATTTTGGAGATGTACATTTTGACCGCCTTGAGCCAAGGATCACAGTGGTGTAAAAAGCTTGATTCTAAGTCAAACGGTCTAGGAGTTATGAGTAATTTAGTACTTTTGGTTGCTGTAGCGCCACCTATGGGCCAATCGGGGTCATACTCTGATAGATTCTCCCCAAACTGAGGCCCTACCACCTGGCCAGGTTTCAAGTCTCTAGGCCTTACGGTTTGGGCTGCACGATGCGTTTTAGGTTTTTTTTTTTTTCAAATAGCAATTACAATAGGTTTTCAGCACTTCGTGCTTGAACACCTAATTCTGAATTTAAGAACTGATTCACTTCCATTTAATGAGTGTCAACTCTAATTGGCGACACCCACTGGATTTGAATGAGGAGTAAAAGAAATTAAATTTTTTTCATTTCAAGTTTTTCAAATTATATCTTATAAATATTCGACGCCACTAAAGGAACAAAGGGGATGGAAAAAAATATGAGATGGGAGGAAAACTTATTTCAATACTCAAATGTTTTGCATTTCCCAAGAAACTTTGCATTCCCCAGGACATTTTGCCTTCACTTGCACATGCACTTGTTTCTTGGGGAAACACAAAACATTTTCGAGAGCAAGTAAAGGCATTAAAATACATTTTCCATCTCATATATTTTCCATCACCATGTCCCTTTAGGGGCTCTGAATAAATAAATTATAAATAATTAATTTTTTAAAATGTATTAGATTAAAGTAAATTTAACTTGACTAATTGTGCTTATTTATTATTTATATAATGTTTTTCTTACTCACAAATCTCATTTAGGCTCGTGTTAAATGCAAAAATAGCCAATAGGCAATAGTCATGTCACCAATCACAATGAAACAACGTGGCCAAATTAAAAAAAAAATTCAAACATGTTTCTTACTGTCTCTCCAGAGATCAAAAACAAGAAGTCATCTCTCCTCAGAAAGCCTCCAGTAAAAGCAGTCACATACAGGTCTGTCACATAAGTCAGACCAGGGCTCTTGTGTTTTATTGACATATCAGGTTAATATGGGATTTCTCATAAGAGCCTGATCAGATGAGAGACTCGAACACACACACTCTTCCTACAAACCCTTTCCAGCATCCCTCATTTGTCAGCTCCTCAGAGTTTGTGCACTCCTGGGATTAATCCACATCGGCCCGTGCGCCTAATTTGATTTCCGACTGGTAAACGTCCACATTTCGGCATCGCCAGATGGCCCCGGGTGCATAAGGAGGGCAGGAAACAAATATTGATTTGTACACTGACAATGTCTATTATCCCACCAGTGGTTCCTGGTTTTCTTAATCTTTGAATGTTCACTCTGTTGTTTATTATTGTTATTCAGATATAAGGCAGAGATCAGTAGTTAGAGGAAGTTCACTAAGTACAAGAGCAAAAGTCTCTATCTACATGATGAGGATATGGATGATAACTTTAATCTGGAACATGAAACCATTAAACTGCTACATAAACAGGAAAAGTTGCTCGAAAAGGACAGGTAATGTAAGGCATTCAAGCATTATCCAGGAGAGCTCTCTATCCCTTTAATTTTCCCGTAATAGAAAGTCTTAGACAGACGTCCCCTGGGCAAGAACGAGGCTGCCTGGCCTAGATGCCGGTCTGGAAAGGGGTCAAGGAGGTTTGCCAGAAGTTCACGGAGAACATTGAGCAGAAACAGTACGGAAGATTAAACGTCGAGGACATGCATGGAAAAGATCAGAAGAAAAACAGCAAACGCTTGTTTTTGCGTCTGCTGATGCTTCAGTTTTTCCTCTCCTCCTGGGGATCCAGCACCGGGACGTCACCAGTTACACACACTCTCTCTCTCGTGGAAATCTTGCTGGAGATAAAAGGGACGATTAGGTACAGAAGGAGAGAATTTAGAGAGCCCAAAATACAACTTCCTCAAACATGTCTATTTTTGCCCTTGCGAATCCGATACAATCCTGTTTCCCCGGCCTTGAATCATGACATCACTTTAAACTCAGCAAAACTCAGCTATGAATAGGTGTGGTTGTTGCAATCCCAATTAGGAACTCGTCATCCTAAAGTTCTTCACTGCATGACAAGCACACCATCACATAACACACAAGGCAACGTGCAGAAAGGACTGCTAATATTCTGTTTACTGCATATGGAAACCCTAATTAAACATTACAAGCTAATCAAGGTCTTCAGGTTACGCTACAGTCAGGTGAGTTTTTATCAGGGTTGGAGCTAAACTCCTCAGAACAGTCGCCATTCAGGAAGTTGCCCATCCCATGTTCCTTATGAAGCGGATCAATTTATGTTATTGACTTTTTTTAATTATGACTGTAAATAACATATTGTGCATTTCTACAATGGCATCAACAATGAAATCTTTTGAATAACGTTACGTTCACATAGGTGTCAGCATCCACGCCAACTACAAGTACAGCGTAACTCAAGCAAAAAATGACTTGCGTCTTTAATCCAACAAAAGCATCTTTATTCTACGGAGACCCCAAAGGGACATGAGGAAGGAAAAAAAATATATATCAAGGCTTTTAAGTTCTCTTGCAAATCTTTTGGATTCCCCCGAGAAACTTTGCATGCGCTCGTAAAACCGTTGCATTGCCTCGCAAAAGCTTTTGCGTTCTCTCGCAAAAACATTCGCCCTCCACGAGAAAACGTTGCATTTGCTCGCAAAGAAATCAAAAGGTTTGATAGCGAACGCAAACTTTCTCGGGGGAACAAAAACATTTTTGCAAGCGAAAGCAAAGTTTCTCAGGGAACGATCCTATAATCTCAGAAAAAAATGCTGAAAGGTGCGATTCATATAGAATGCTGCAGGTATGACGTATTTTTGTAGTCCAAAGCCCTCTAACATGCATTTTAGCACTTCTGGTTCCATTGTTCTGAAGATAGTGGGGGTTTTTTTTATGTTTTTTTGGTTAAATGCCTGAAATAAGTTCTGTAGTAAACACAAGCTCAAGAATTTTTTTATGAGTATTACCCCCTTGTGTTTTTTTAAAGCTTTTACTTGTCTTGTTAAAGGTGGTTGCTACACTGTAAACCAGAATAAGTTGGCAAAACTCAAAAAAATTAATCAGATAAAGATAATCATTTACATCAAAATTTTACTTTAAGAAATTCAAAGTTTAATTAAGCAGAACTTGCAGATTTTAATTTTGTACTCACTTACTCTTAACTTGACATATTTGAGCTAGCTTATTCATACATCTAACTTAAAATGATCTTGTAATCTCAATTACTCTTTGCTAGCTTTATCTAACTAATTCAATAAATGCTAACTTGCTAATTGGTAATACAATAATTTGATAGCATTAGCATATACAGTAGTTAAACAATTGCTGAATGAGTACAGCAATATAAACATTTAATATACACTCACCTAAAGGATTATTAGGAACAACTGTTCAATTTCTCATTAATGCAATTATCTAATCAACCAATCACATGGCAGTTGCTTCAATGCATTTAGGGGTGTGGTCCTGGTCAAGACAATCTCCTGAACTCAAAACTGAATGTCAGAATGGGAAAGAAAGGTGATTTAAGCAATTTTGAGTGTGGTATGGTTGTTGGTGCCAGACGGGCCGGTCTGAGTATTTCACAATCTGCTCAGTTACTGGGATTTTCACGCACAACCATTTCTAGGGTTTACAAAGAATGCTGTGAAAAGGGAAAAACATCCAGTATGCGGCAGTCCTGTGGGCGAAAATGCCTTGTTGATGCTAGAGGTCAGAGGAGAATGGGCCGACTGATTCAAGCTGATAGAAGAGCAACTTTGACTGAAATAACCACTCGTTGCAACCGAGGTATGCAGCAAAGCATTTGTGAAGCCACAACACGCACAACCTTGAGGCGGATGGGCTACAACAGCCGAAGACCCCACCAAGTACCACTCATCTGCACTACAAATAGGAAAAAGAGGCTACAATTTGCAAGAGCTCACTGGAAGACTGGAAAAATGTTGCCTGGTCTGATGAGTCTCGATTTCTGTTGAGACATTCAGATGGTAGAGTCAGAATGTGGCATAAACAGAATGAGAACATGGATCCATCATGCCTTGTTACCACTGTGCATGCTTGGTGGTGTAATGGTGGGGGGGATGTTTTCTTGGCACACTTTAGGCCCCTTAGTGCCAATTGGGCATCGTTTAAATGCCACGGCCTACCTGAGCATTGTTTCTGACCATGTCCATCCCTTTATGGCCACCATGTACCCATCCTCTGATGGCTACTTACAGCGGGATAATGCACCATGTCACAAAGCTCGAATAATTTCAAATTGGTTTCTTGGTTTCCTGTACTAAAATGGCCCCCACAGTCACCAGATCTCAACCCAATAGAGCATCTTCGGGATGTGGTGGAAAGGGAGCTTCGTGCCCTGGATGTGCATCCCACAAATCTCCATCAACTATCCTATCAATATGGGCCAACATTTCTAAAGAATGCTTTCAGCACCATGTTGAATCAATGCACGTAGAATTAAGGCAGTTCTGAAGGCGAAAGGGGGTCAAACACAGTATTAGTATGGTGTTCCTAATAATCCTTTAGGTGAGTGTATATCTGCTCTCAAATCAAGCTCATGAACCACGTCACAATGATAGTAACCCTCCAAAAAAAAAAAAAAAAAACATAAAACATTACAGAAACTCTTCTAAACCAGCATTACAAAACATTACTATTACTAAATCTCCAACTTAACATTAATCTTGCATAAAAAAATACTTTAAGCATTTACTCTCCCTTTTGAGTGCCATGGCAAAGCATGCTGGGAAATAGAAATCCCAGCCCAATTTCAGTACAATTTAAGTTTGTCTAAATTAAACGAAATAAGTTAATTAAACAATTCAGATTACTTAAAATGTATTTGTTTTGTCAACTCAAAAAAGAAAGTTCTAAATACACAAACGTTAATTTGATTGAACGTATTTGTTTAATTTAAGTTTGCCCTACACAAACCAATTAACTATTTTGAGCATGTACAGTGTTTTACAGTGTAACAAGTGGCTAAATTGGAGCTTTTAAGCTTTTTACTTCTGCCGATTATATTTAGGCTTCGAAATTAATAAGTTATCTTGATGAACAAAATATGTAAGAATTATAACTTGCCACAGAGAGCTTATTTTCTGCAATAATCCAAAAATCCTATTGGGTTTTTGTTGAGGGAACCAGGGTGATGCAAACTTCCAGGCTGGCCTACAAAAATACGTCATCACTGCAGTACTCTATTAGTCCTGATTCTTTCGTCACATTGGAAATGAAAGTTCAGGTAAAACAATATACCATGGGATACAGTATTCTGTGTGGTGTGCTCTGCTGTATACTGCACATTTACCAAATGCAGCATCTATTTCATGCATATACAAAACATTTGCTTACTACGCATAGCATACAGAAATAGTAGAATGGTAGTATGCTATTCTGAACATAGCCACAGAAATGCACAAACATACACCTGGCCAGCAGTGGGAGGTCAAGGGTTAACCGGTGAACGGGTAGTTTTCATCTGCTAGTGGAAATCGAGGAGGCTTGTGGACAGATTACATGTGGAAACATCGTTTCATGGATTTCAGCACTGCCATTTCTTTTTTTTTCTTTTTTTTTACATTTCACTAGACATCAATCTCCTCCTTTCTTTTTACAACCCTCATCTAGCCCTCTCTTCAAGTCCCTTCTGTATCTAGTGGGTGTTTGTGTTCGCACACAAGTTTTAATACAAATACCCACCTCTGATTGAATTTCCAGCTGTTCTACTGATGGAATCAACGTTCTAACAGCATGCAAACTGAAGCGGGGCTAACAGTGGATGTGCTATTTAAATGTTGCTTAAAAACATTTGAACTGCAAAACATAATTTATATTTTCATTAATATGTATTTTAACATATTTTAAAGCAATATGGAGGAGAGACGGAGTAGAGACGGTTAGACAGGCTCGGCATTAGAAACAGCACTGATGAGTAGAAGAGATAACAGCGTTAATAATACACATCCTCAGCATGATTATGTTCACCGTTTTGCTTTAGAAACAGTTTTATATTAAATCTAAAAGGGGAATCTATTAGACTGTGGCTGTCATAAGCTGTCAAACACGGCTGTACCGAGCTCAATGGCTCTGGCCGAGCTGTGATTTAAATGAAACGCTATCGGCTATTTCAAAAAAGGGGAGGGGCTGATCGGTATGTCCTGCCCTGTCTTCCTGTTTCAATGGAAATTACGTCAACAAATTGAATAATGCTGCGAGTTTCAAGGCACTTCAGTGGGCCTTTAGCAATGTTAACCAGCCAAACCCTAGTCTCAGCCTGAGACGTCACACCCACGGACCGTTGGCCGAACGTGATGCATAAGGAACACAAAATGGGAAACATTTTGGGAGTTTCGAAGTCGTCATCTGATTGGTTGAATTCCCCCTCATGGAAGAAGAAAGCCGATGTGTTTACAACATGTGACAATGAGCGCTTATCAGGATCAACTAATCGCTGGATTTTCAAAAGTATGTAAAGTTCACAATCACTAAACGAAATCACCATAATGGAAAGTTCAAAAGAACAATGTTAATTTGAAATAGAAATATTTGTAAACATTATAAATATCTTTATTGTCAACTTAATGCTTCCTTGCTGAATAATAGTGTTAATTTCTTTAAAAAAACAGCTAATACTTTATTTCACTTTAGACATTATACTAAATATAAATAACTTTGCAACTACATGTCAACTAGCAGTCATTAGAGTATTAGTAGACTGTCCGCTAACACTTTATTTTAATGCTCCCTACAGACATTCTACTGACTATAAGTAACTTTGCAAGTGCGTTAACTTATTCGACTAACTCGAACCCTAACAGCTATCCCTAACCTAGCATGTAGTTGCAAAATTACTTGAATTAATGTCTAAAGTGGACCATATGAATAAAGTGTAACCAAAAAACAAACTTTAAACTGTATTGTATACTCACTATAAAAATGTCAAACAATCTCCATGACTTAAGATTTGTTTTCCCCCTGGAAATTTCCAGGTTTTCCATATCCACTGGAACCCTGTCTTTCAAGTCTTACAAGT
The DNA here is from genome assembly GCA_030578255.1 of Tiaroga cobitis. Taxonomy (NCBI): domain Eukaryota; kingdom Metazoa; phylum Chordata; class Actinopteri; order Cypriniformes; family Leuciscidae; genus Tiaroga; species Tiaroga cobitis. The sequence goes on along the minus strand of CM060598.1, from coordinate 35,921,765 downwards.
ACGGCAAGCCAACTTTCACGTATCTTTGATGTTTTGATTCAATACATAAACATCAAGTAATGAATATGATGGCAATCACACAAGTTTTGCTCGGCAAGATAACGGCCATGTTGACAAAGCACAGACCATGTTAGCCTGACACAGACATTTTAAAAGTACATAAAATATTCATGAGGAGGCCGCCTACAATTACAAACTCAGCATTTACCGGGATGTGCGAGTACCGTAAACTCTGAAAGACTCTCTGATTAAACATAACACTTCATTTAGTTCACTTCACGACTGAATACATCAGCTGTCGGGCATGACAGCTAAACCGAGCAAAGCAGAAATGGATGTGTTTTGACTCGGCCAACGATTACGCCTGACAGTCCCGATTATTGAGCACCAGTCTTCCACAGCTGACAAGTTCTCGCTAAGCGACTGATGTGTCCAAAATTGCCACTTGCCATGCCGGACGTTTCAGTTCAAAAGCCGATCTCTCAAATCCTTCCCGCTCAGATTTAATCACATTTAAGTAATTACTGATTCAATTATGAATGGGCAACTGTCAGCGTGTGCTGAAAATTAAATGAGGTGTTGAAGTTTCCACACGGCGAGCTAATATCATTAATCATCTCTGCTTAGCAACACCTGGTCACCGTGAGCATGCTAAACACTCATAGACCCTGTGTATCATTCACCGCTGAGACAGATCGCCGTTACCTTTGGATAAACCTGAGATGATTGAGTTTTCTGCGCTAGATCATGTGCCCTCTGTATGATTATTTAAAGTGTGTAACCGCATCAGTACTTATGTCAATTTCGGAGAAAAGAAATGGTATCTTGGAAATCCAGTCTATAGTTACAGTAGAACCAGTCGAGGATATTTAATGGATTATTGCATCATGAATAATGATTTTTTTCTGTAAACACACTGCCATTTAAAAAATTGGACTTAAATCTCACAGTGTGACTATATATCTCACAATCAATTAACTGTATTGCTCTTAACTGGGACTTTAGATCTTATAATAAAGGCGTATCTATTATAACAAAGACGTATCTAATCTAAATCTTAAATCTAGTCCCAGACTAAAATGCATGTTTGAGCTGTTTTACCTGAAAGAAACTTGTGATGACATATCTTAAAATATTTCAGCGACATTGTTTTGACTCAAGATGCACATCAGTAATGTGTTTTTCTAAAGCACATTCATAAAAGCTACTTAAATGTCCTGATTAAACTAAGCCCTAATCCTGGCTTAATCTAAGCCCTGTCTGTGAAACCATACCTATCTCACAATTAAGACACATCTAAATGTTATTTCTCATTTTTGCAACCTTAGTGCTCTTAATTGTGACTTAATACCTCACAATTACAACTCTATTTCAAATAATGTGACTTAATATCTCACAATTGTAACTTTCTATCTCACAATTGTAACTTTATTTCATATTTTAATACTTAATCTCACAATTACCCGTTTTATTTATTACTCTGAGGTTGAAACAGCTTTCATACCTGTATGCCAGCCACTTGTTGGCTGTTTTTACTTACTTATTCAGTCCAAATAATCCATTTCAACCCCCCTTTTTAATTAAAATAGTGTGCAGTTTATGAAATAATAAAGTTGTTATGCTCACGGGGACCATTTTCCTGTCCAAAGCAAAAGGCTGTTTAAAAGAGGTTCATTTTGTACAGAAATGTATGCATATGCTAGTTTTGTGGACAAATATAAATTGTGCCGAATTATACAGTAAGATGTTAAGATGCATGTCCCAAATTTTGTCAGGTAGTGCAAGTTGAGAATTGCAATATAGTCTATGTGGGTTAACCTCACAATTGTCATGTCCTGGAGGCGCACTGACTCCTAACACCGTAAATCTTTGTAGTAATGATAGGGTGGGTGTTCTGGGTCTCTGATAGTGGCTTGATGATCGTTCTGGAACTGTTTCTGGCTGAGTGCATTCGGCTTTGCCAAGTGTGATTTATGTCTACCTACAGAATACAGAGGAATCCAAGCGATATGTCGACGTATTTCACATTCGGCTCGAGATTTACGAGTTTGTGCCCAGCGTCACGCTGATGCAGGCTGGATGTGAACATTAAACCAGAACAGTGGCGAAACATCCACCTGCTTCAAAGATCATATGTGTGTATGCCGTTACTGCTTGTATCCGAATGTAGTCGTAAACCAATTTTAAAAAAGAGTGTGGGCCGAAAATCAGGAGTTTGTTGGATAACTTGGCTGGACCGAGAGGGTGTGAAAGACAGCTCCACTGTAAAATGTTTCTTTTATTTAATTTTTTATTATATTATTATACAGACAAATACTAAATAATTTTTATAAATATATATATACACACACACACACACACACATACATACACAATGCTGTCAAATCTAAAAGTTTGTGTTTAT